>JAIFZK010000168.1:4287500-4452500 GCA_027481765.1 Tenualosa thibaudeaui
TGAGGGCATGCCTTGAGCGTGGGGTGGCTGCCACTGAGTTCTCGGGCCTGCAGGTGGGCCTGGAACTGACGGGCTGGGTGAAGAACGTCATGCCCTACGGTGTCTTTGTCGAGTTCCCCCACGGTCTCTACGGCCTTGCCCCCAAAGCAGTAAGTTGAGCGCAAAGAGTTGTGTGTATCCAAATGAATTGACTTGGACTGAGCAATCAATACAAAAAATTACAATTTTATTGGTTGTTGAAAGCAAATATCAAAAATCAAAAATGCTTTGGGAATGAAAGATCTAAATATGCTGTAGAGCACAGATCCAACAGGGTAGATGATGACCAACCCCTCTGTCTCATTCGCCCCTCAGGCCATGAGTGACCGCTTTGTGTCGTCCACGGAGAACGTGTTCCAGGTGGGCCAGACGGTGCGCGCCAAGGTGACCAACCTGGACGAGGAGAAGCGTCGCTTCCTGGTGAGCCTGAAGGCGTCGGAGCAGAGCAGCCCAGAGGGAGAGGAACAGGAGCGACTGACCCGGGGCCTGCAGGAGAGGAGAGCTGCCATGGAGATGATCAGTGGCCGAGGTGAGATGGCCAGAAAGTGAGAGAAATAATAACGTGCACACACCGAGCTGTCAGAGAACTGACTCTGATAACCCAACTCACTCATGTTCAGTTGGATAGAAGGACACAAAAATGAAACTTTAACTGTGAAAGGTTTTTGCAAGATCAGCCAAATAAACATAGTGCCACACGTGAGGTGAGATTATCAAGCCAGAGGAGTGTGTGAGTGACTGAACGATAGAGAGAGAGAGCTATTGAGAGAAATTGACACAGGGTGAGTCTATGATTTAAGACTGATTGAAAGTAGTGATGGTAACATAACATGAGGGAAGAGATAGATGGACAGAGTCAGAGTAAAGGAGAGCGAGAGATGGGCAGAGTCAGAGTGGATGGAGAGAGATAATGAAACACCTTTCTGCAGAGAAAGAGAAAGGACACCGTGTTCTGTTTTCGTCTCTGCAGTTTGTCGAGGGAGGGAACTTTTCCGTGGTAACACCGTAAACACGTATGGTCGTCATCCAAGGGAGTGTGACCAGGAATCCACTCTGGGACTTGGAGTGTATGTGTGTGCATGAAGCTTCTGGAAGCCAGGCGTTCTAGTTAAAGTCTTGGAAGTGGAGTATTAAAAATTAAAAAACTAATCTGCCCACAAGATTATGCCTGTGGGTTATAGAAATTTCCAAATCTCAAGTTTATATTGGGCTTCTTCTGAGAATGACTCGCCTCACACACTCCCACAGCAGGAAGAGAAAGGCACCTCAGTTTATCTGTGTGTTGTTTTTTTTATTTATTTATTTTTTTGTTAGGTTTTTGTTTTTGAATGTTGATTTGTTCTTCACTTTTGCGAAAGTGATCAGGGGCATGTTGAGTCACTGTGTGTATGTGTGAGAGAGAGAGTGTGTGTGTGTGTGTGTGTGTGTGTGTGTGTGTGTGTGTGTGTGTCTGTGTTCAGGTGCTAATTATGACTAGGCAAACTCATAAAGTATGCAGGAACGCTCCCCTGGAGAAGCAGGCTGGGGAGTCACAGGCCTAATGAGCTGTTTACACTTCTGTGCTTCTGTGGATGCAACACCATTTATTCTTCTCATAATGCTTCTCTAACTGATTCTTCCCATACCTCTGTTTACTGTCTTTTTATCCCTTAATCTCTGTGTGTCTCTGTCTGTCTGTCTCTCTCTCTCTCTCTCTGCTGTTTTATCTCCATCATATCATTTATTTATTAATTTTTCGATAATTCTAAAATCTGTTTTTTTTCCCACATCCCTCACCCCCCCCCCCCTCTCTCTCTCTTTGTTTCTCCACTTCTCCCTCACACTTCTACATTCCCCATTGTCTTTTGGTCTGGCCTGGCCACCTCCTTTACTTTTGATTCATACATTCATCTCTCTCTCTCTATCTCTCTCTCGATGGCTCAGACACGTTGCAGCAGCTGTGGTCATCACTAGCTGTGGGCAGCAGGCTGAAGTTAACCGTGGACGAGCAGCACGAGGACGGCTCCTGCTCCTTCTCGTCAGACGACCTCCCCGCCGTCTCCATCTTGGCCTCCAAGCACCACCTGACCGGTGAGGAGCCTCATCAAGCTGGGAGTTACAAAGCCACAAGTAGACCACAGTGTTTAACCCTGGTCCTCACTCTTTAAACACACGGTGCATGAGAGTACTCTTGATTCTATATCCAGAGAGCAAGAGCCCATGGTTAAATGCCTCTCATTATTGTGAAGTTCTCCTTTAGATGATCAGGACTCTCTCTAGAGAGTCTCTCTCTAGACTCTCTTCTAAAGTAGAGGGCAAAATGGAGGCTTGTATCCTAAGTAGCATTGCAACATCACAGCATTTGTTAATATGAATTCAGGGCTTTGATTTGGATATTGGAGCCCTTTTAGATAATACAGTCTAGGGTCAAACGGGCAATACACAACGGTCAGGATATGCAAAATAGACACACACTGTGTGTGTCTGTGTGTGTGTGTGTGTGTGTGTGTGTGTGTGTGTGTGTGTGTATTTAGTGGGGACCAGTTGGTATGAAGGGCACACTAACATGTCTAAATGTCTACTTGCTTGGTTTCAGGTGTGAAGGTGACCTCTGGACAGAAGGTCAAGGCTGTCGTGCTTCAAGTTGACCCCAGGACCTCACAGGTGCACGTCTCTCTCCTGCAAGCTGTACTGGGCAAGAGGAAAGTGGTGAGTTCCCACCTTAGTGCACACTCCCAACATCAATAAAAGGTCTAGACTATATCCTCACATGTCATGCAGTGTAAATAGACACAGTAACAAGTTCAGGTACATGCAGTGTCTTTGTTTTTCATTAGCCTTTTTCAAACGGATTTCACTCTGGTTGAAGTTTTTTGTGCTGCACATAGGACATGTTTTGAGAAGAAGGTGTTTATTTGATTTCTGTTATCATCATTATCTCTCGAGTTTTGGTAGATAAAGTCATATCTTCATAATTTACATTTACATTTAGGCATTTAGCAGACGCTTTTATCCAAAGCGACTTACAAAAGAGGATAACATTCAAGCTACGACACAATGAAAGAACAAACAAGGGGTGCATAATGCTAACATATTTTATATACACATTAACATATGTTAATGTTTACAGCTGGAGATCGGATCAAAGCACGAAGCTCAGATACTTCACAATGACGGGGACTTTGCCGTCGTATCCCTTGGCAACACAGCCCATGTTGCCATCGTCCCACTGACCGCCCACCTCAACGAGACCTTCGCCGGTGAGTCGGATCGGCCAAAGCCCGGCGACATCCTGAGGGGAAAGGTCGTCATCGTGGAGCCCATCAGTGAGGCACTGAATGGCCTCCCGCTCGTGAACCGTGAAGCAGGGTTCGCCACCAAGGCAGCAGTCACGTCTGCCACCGCCACAAAGTCCCAGCGAGAGAGGACGACATCTGAGGGACGCGACACGCTGCACAGTTTCCGCTGCGGCGACGTGGTGACTGCTGTGGTCAAGGGGATCAAGCCCATTCAGGTAAAGATTTTACAGTGGAGTCCCAACTCTCCCTTGACATCTCTTTCTCTTTTCATTGTTTTGGCATTTTTGGCCTTGGTATGTTGACTGCCATAACTTCAGCATGGAGGGGGAAGGTAACCTAATCTGAATCTAGAGGATCTGTAATGTTGACCAAATACCTTTTTATTGAGAAAATGTTTTTGTAATTTTAAAAATACCAAAACACTTAACACAGAATTAGCAACCATTTTAAACGTGAGCTAAATAAGCTACATTATTATTAACCAATTCCTGTTGGTGTCCACAGGTGCGTCTGACGCTGCCTGGGGACGTGATGGGGTCGGCTCACGTGTCGGAGGTTCTGGAGGACCCCAAGCCCGGCTCCTTCCCCACTAGCAGCCTGAAGGTGGGCCAGGAGGTGCGGGCCCGTGTCATCGGGGGCAGGGACATCCACAGTCACAAGTGAGTCTCTTAAAGCCAGTGCACACCAGGGAGACTTCAGAAGACTGACCAGGACACTGAGTGTCAATTACCATCTTGTTGAGTTTCCTGCGTTAACTAGAAAATTTGCGCCACATCCAGGGGGTTAACGTTGAGTTGTAATCTGTGCCTGCGCAGAAATACCTCTGGCTGGCAGTAGTAAAACTTGTCTTTCCAAAAATCCACTACGTATCTGTAGGCAAACCATCTTTGAACACACTGTCACACTGATAACCTCTGCATTCAGTAGCAGCGTGATACCAACTCTCCTGCATCTGGTGCATGATACATTGACATCCAGCTTCAATAATAGAGCTCAATTAAAGAATATCGCTTTAACCAGAATGTATATGAATATGTATATGACAACGCATCACTGTTATTAACACATTGTTCCCGGTTGGTTAATTAGTGTGAAAAACTGTGCTGCATTGCTTATTTACATGCATTTGCCCTTGACTTATAACCTGTAGCGCTGTGATATAATTTCTCCCCTAATATTATGCTAAATGCACTCGCGAAAGTCTCACTTGAGTACGACATGGAGTAGGCTACATGTCAGGGGAGATGAAAAAAAAAAATTTTTAAGAGAGTAAGATATTGGATGTGCTTAACTGACACGGCTGGATGCATCGTGCTGAATAATGTAGCTTTTTATGAACAAGATTTCAGAAGATGATGACAACACAGGAAACCAAGACAGGGTGGTTGTGTCAGTCATTAATATCTAGTTATTATCTATTTCTTAGCCCCAAGTGCATAGGCCATACAGAACAAATCCATGAAGACAAAAACAAAGCTTTCAGTCCCTTGCTTGTTTATTCATGGACAAATGCCCTGCATTGTTTATTGAAAGTGATTTTGTATTTGCTTGTGTATTAGCAGTGTGATCCTTATCCTTGGATAATATAAAAGTTTTTCACACTAATACACAAGGCACACTCATGGAGACTAGAATAACAAGCCGAGATGGTGGGAATGCAATGACCTTACCAGTTATGTCATTTATCTCTCTTGATTTCACATGCTAAAGTGCTTTGGCCATATGGAATGAATCCTTTCATAAGAGCCACGACAAGCCCTTGGAGACAAGTGCTTTGACAAGCCAAACGGCCAATGAGAGTGATCCCCATTACTGATGTCTGCCAGCTGTTTGCTGGTGATGTAACATCTTGAATCAGCCGCAAAGCAACCGGCAGATGTCTTTCGATATCGCTCGCACTTCCCAAATCTCTCAAATTTGGCACAGACACCCAGACGGCCCGACACTATCTGACGTTTGGATGTTTTGGGTCCTAATGTGTGTGTGTGTCTGTGTCTGCAGGTTCCTGCCTATCTCCCACCCTGGTTTTGTCTACTCACAGCCTATCCTCTCCCTGCTTCCAGGGTGAGTATAAGTAAGGCAGGGGGTATGGGTCTGTCACTTGGCCATCTGGTATTAGTAATGGAACTCCTGAACACCTCCTGGTGCTTTGTGTTGCAGTACTGATAGTTAGGCACTCTGTGTCTTTAATTAATCTCCAGAGAATGACTTTGATACTTGTTGGTACTTTTGTTTATTGCAATATTGCAAGATTGTGTGTGTGTGTGTGTGTGTGTGTGTGTGTGTGTGTGTGTTGTTTGACTGTGTGTCCCTTTTAGTGAATGTATGAAAATCAAAACAATTTAGCACAGTTTTCTGCATATGGAAACAGCGTCCTTTGCACTACTCCCTGCAAACTCTGTAATCTGTCCAATTTACAAACACCATGCCACTAGATAGGAACAGAAAAAAAGTTTTTAAGTCAGAGGCGGAGTACGTTAATGGAGTATTGTTCTCTGATGTTAATATAAAACAAATTGAACTTTGATTTGTCAGAAAAACAGCTCAGATATAATTTAGTTTAAGTCTCCAGTAGAAGGAGATTGTACAATAGCAGGTAGAAGGAGAGAGAAGAAACAATGAGGAAGGGAAAACACACTAATTGTAATTTTTAGTGTAATGTAAATACACTTCAGTTGTTGTAAGAAATTTTAGGAGAGGAGTTGCCCTTTACCAGACGGTATAGTCTGAGACTCCAGACTAATGGCTATGCCTCCGTAATGGCACTCTCAAATGATTACTTGAATGAAAATTAATTTTAGTGAAATGTAAATACACTTCAGGTGTTGTAAGAAATTTTAGGAGAAGAGTTGTCTATTACCAGATAATATAGTCTGAGCCTCTAGATTGTCTATAGCAGAAGAGACTAATGGCTATGCCTCCATAATGACTCTCAAATGTTTCATCATGGCTGCAGCAAGGTGAAGGAGGCGGTAGACCCCAAAGCCCTGGAGACGGGGATGAAGATGGATGACCTTCAGCCTGGACAGGAGCTCATCTGCTACACTTCCAGGGTAACCAGTGCTATTTGTGCATGGCCTAGGGTTAAGGTGTGAATATGTGGGCCACTGTGCTTGATGTGAATGCGTGAGCCACTCTGTGCTTGATCAGTGCGTGACCTTTGGTGTGCTTGATTGGTGTGTGACTTTTTGTTTGCCTTCACAGTATCTCTCAGCCATCAAGTGTATGGAGGTCGCCGTGACCCCAAAGATAAAAGGAACTGTGGAGCTGTTAGCCATGACTACCAATGTCAAGGTGACAAAACTGCACTCACAAACTGCACTCACAAACAATCTTCAAGTAAAACTATTGTACAGTTGTTGGTGTGCTTCCATTAGATGTGCTTCCATGGTTAATTGTGCTCACGTTAAACATATAATCACATACTGTTCAAATGCCAGGACGCTTGTATACATTTGTGAACAGTCCAAATGTGAAGAAAAATCAAGATCATCCTCTTTTGCGCTCTGTTCCTTTAAGTGGATGAGGAAACATGTTGATGGTCGCCCTTTTTTGTTTTTCATGTAATTACATTAACATGACCTACATTGCAGCATAAACACAACACTACATACATACTACAAACAGTAAGATAATAGTGGACTGATGTTCTGGTTTGTTTTTGTTTTTGTTCCCATTTTTTTTTTGTCAAAATTTGTTTTGTTCTCATTTCGTTTGTCATGGCTCCCCAGGAGGCCAAGCGTGCAGAGAAGCTGGCGAAGTTGGGCCAGACCCTGAAGGCCAAGGTGGTGTCTGTGTCCAGCAAACCCAGACGCCTCTACCTCTCACTCATTGGTACGCCCCGCGCCGCACCATATATACGCACGCACATATCATCTTTGTGATGGTTGTGTCAGGCTTTACTGTAGATACACGGCCCATTCCAATGCCATTGTCTTTGTCATTTCTTGCCACACTCCCAGATTATTTGAATGGTGTAAACAAGTGTCAACTGTCTAGTTGAAACTCTGTTATATGATTAATAGTAAACAGTGGGGTCAGGGGTAAGGTTCTGTTCAGTTTGCGATTAGACTTAGAGTAGAGTTTTACATCTGTAGGCAGACTGTATCATTAAAGTTGTGCTATTGCTGTTGCAGACCCATGGGGTCAGTTGAAATGCTCTGAGATTGTTTCTCATTGTTTGAAACCACAGAAGGATCACAATGATCTTATTGTTGTTATATTTTGGTGTTCATGCCATGGCAGTCTTCATAGAATTTCTGAAATATTTAAATTTGTAAGTCAGTTTAATTTGCAAGTTCTAGGCCTTCTAAAACCGCAATGATGAGCAATGGAGTCAGCCAAATGCGTCGGTCACCAAACACCAGTAAATCATCTTGCCTTTAATTGCAGACTGCGTAGGCTGTCCAAGCACAGTGTGGAGTCCTTCATTTTAGTCAGGCATAAATTAGGGGGAACAAAAGACTAGAATTTGTAATTGTAGCAGCGGTAGATGGTGAGAGACTGTATACTTCAGTAGGGTGTATTGTCAAGAGAGAGAGAGACTAAATCCCTAGCCAGGCTAGCGCCTAGCGCCGCTGGAGTACATTTGCTTTGGTTTCCCCCACTTCTTTTAAGCATCCAATCAGCGAACCGAGATCGAAGGCAGGACCAATAGTTTTTAAAATTCTCAGAAAGTATCTACCCACCAGGAAGTACTCTATTGAGAGTAGCTAGACCCTTTACCCAAAGTGAGGAGAAGTGAGGAAGAGTCTGGTCCACCAGGCTACTAAATTCCAATGTCCTCCCTGAACTCTGAGATTTAACTGGCTTGGCATGAATTGCGTGCGTGCGTGGTCATTCTGAAGGTTTCAGGAATTAGGGATTACGGTTTAGGGTTTAGGGTTTGAGGGGTGTAACGGGATTCAACCATACTCATCACATGACCTTGCGTTTGCTCTGTGTTTGTATGTGACAGTATTCTGCTACTGAAATTTGTACAAGAGCTAATATGAGGTTGAACCTCACCCAGAAAAAGCTCTCAGGCTTCAGAAATACAATTGCACCCCAGCGCTCATTCCAGTGTTATATAACCAGACGTTTGTTTGTGGTGAACACTCCGAGAACCCACACGCTTCCTGGCATCCCGGCTGTTAGTGCTCCCGGCCGCCATGGTTACCAGAACTGCTGACTCATCCTCTGTTCTCTACTGGGTGCAGAGTGCAGCCTCCCTCTATCCCTCTTTCCCTCCCTCCCTCTCTCCCTCCCTCCCTCCTTTACTGTCTCCCTCAATTCCCCATGAGAAATTACCATAGCTTTCTACTCTTCCTCCCTTGGGGGAGGAGGTGTGGTGGTGTGGTGTGACTCATTTCCTGTTTTGTCACTCTCCCGCCTCCGCAGGGACACACACGCTGTCACCGGGGAGCGTTGTCATAGCGGCGGTTCGCAAGGTGAACCCACACGTGGGCCTGTCGCTCAAGCTGCCGTTTGCGGGCAAGGGCACAGCGTCCATGTTGGACCTGTCAGACAGGTACACGCCAGACCCGCTCCAACAGTACCACGAGGGCCAACTGGTCAGGTGGGTGCCCACTAAGTATGGGGGGTCAAAGGTCAATGTGATTATGACCAGGTCAAAATTTGTGTATATATCACTTTGGCATACCTTCATAACGAATGTGCAATATATGTGCTTCTCTTAGGTGCTGCGTTATTGAAGGCGGAAAAGAAAATAAATATCGCGTGTCGCTCAGACCGTCAAGGTACGGAATTTCTCTACACATTTTGTTTCCATAACTAAACGCTCCATTATCAATGTGCCTTCCCATAACACATCTTCATGTAACGCACTGTTGACGACTGTCGACTTTCGTTTTGCTTTAATGCTATGCAGGACTCACCCGGGAAAGAAACTGGCGATCACAGATAGGGAGGTGCTTTCCGTGGAGGGTCTGAAGGAGAGCCAGATCCTTCGAGGCTACATCGCCAACGTGTGCGATAAGGGCATTTTTGTCAGGTAACCTCTGAGTTCTTTAATCAGGGACAGTCGCCGCCCTCGCCAAACAATTCCTGGGGGGCAGGAATATGCACTAGTCCCTGAGAACATACCGTTTCTGAAATGTATGTTGAAGTCACCCCATGAGTAAATTGAGATCTGTAATAATGATAATGCTAACACAGGGAGGTAAGTGTTGATAAGTTGTACTACGTTATGCTGATGACATGCCAGGACAACTAAGGCCCTGTTTAGACTTATCTAGATATTTTTATAAAAGGATATATTTCTGTTATCTGTTTAGGCCTGTCGTTTACACGTAAACAAAGTTTTAGCCACCTCAAACAGAATTTTTAGATTGTAGATTTGTAGATTTTGCAAAACACCGAATTTTCTGGATTCCGCTGGATATGTGTAAAATCAATTAAAAAAAATAAACAGGGAAAAAAATATCAGTTTATAGAAATATCTACATACATGTAAACAGGGCCTAAATCTCCTTAAGGTACCAGTTCTACTGACGTTCATTCTCTGCATTCTGAAGATTTATGGAATGAAAAAAATCTATGCAATATCAACACGTGTGCTTTGTGGAACAGATTGTCAAGGACCATTACTGGCCGAGTGGACTTTAAGAAGGCTACCAACTACTACGTGAGTGACCACAGCCTCTACTCCAAACACATCCCTCAAGACACACTGGTCACCATCAAAGTGCTGAGGTGAGGCTTTAAAAACACATAAAGACTTGTAGATTGTTTGTATATATGTGTTTTTTTGGTTGTTTTTTGGCACTTAGCAATAGCAAGATCATAGATTTAGATTGTAGATCTATCCACAGGAAATATTGCTGCATAGAAGGCATGGTAATTTGGTTTTTGATATATGACCGGTAAATGAATTATTGATTAAGGAAAGCTTGGTGTTTGTTGTGTTTTGGATTTTGTTGTTCTCTTGATACTGAGTCACATAATCACCGCGGAATCAATGCTCTGTTAATGAATGGAAAAATTAATGAGCAGAGAGATGAGTAAGCCCTGTCCAGTCACAGGGGATCCCACTTCTAGCCACTCTCTGGGTTTATACTTGCCTTATTTGCACATCTTACGCACATTCATGAAAAATTCAGCTCAGGAATGTACATCTCCATTCACTATTCCCTTTGTCTGTCTTTTTTTCATTTTCATTTCTAGGGAAGAATTTAGATTAGCAGGTAGACCAAAATGTAAGAGCATCGTTTACACAGAAGGCCAATAAACAATTTCAATCAACTTTAATCACATGTTACCTTATGCAAATCCAGTGTTCATCTACACCCCTTGAGTGAGTTGAATTTAGCGTCCTGCGAATTAGAACACTGGTTGAGCTTGAGAACATTGATGAACATTGAGAACGTGATGAGATTGACATTGGCTGTTTCCAAGCTTTGCAAATGAGCAAAATGAGAATTTATTTGCACTAAGCATTACAAAACATTTCAGATTTTGGGCTCTAATAGAAAACTTGGGGAACATTTTGGGAAGTGTGTGTGTGTGTATGTTTAGTTTCATACCCAACAAATGGACAACTATTAATCATTTTTTACTCTGTGTGTTCGTCAGTGTGAACATTGAGAAGGGGCAGGTGGAGTTGTCCGCTCTCCCAGAGGACACTGGGAAGGCAGACCTCCTCCCACAGTCCCTCCACCTGCCGCTCAAGAAACGAGTGGAGAAGAAGAGGAAGAAGAAGATATCAGAGAGTACAGAGGTGAGTTTCCTGTCTGTGTGTGTGTGTGTCTGTCTGTCTCTCAGTCAGTGTTTGTGTATGTGTGTGTGTGTGTAAAGAAATTCTTGTCTAGCTGTTCAGTTAGAGCTACTGATAAAAGTTTCAAATTAACAACGACTAAACAACGCCTTGTAAATATTTTAACATTTTATTTTTCCCCCTTTTTGTCTTCTAGGAAGCTCCAGTGGAAAAGAAGAGGAAGAAGAAGAAGAAGCAGCCCAGCCCAGAGGACGCAGACAGTGGGGTGGAGGTCTACTTCAGAGAGGACGACACAGAGACCCCTAAGAGCCAGCCAGCCGTGAGTCTGAGTCTCCTCCTCCACATCTCCTTGTTCCACAAACACAGGCCTGGTCTGGTCATCGGTCACAGACATGACAATACTGTTACAGTCTCAATCAATTTTATATTTCCGCTTTTATGTGATGGCATATATATTTTTATATACATATTATGTTACTGGACACTCTTGTCTAAGTGTTTTTTGGAAGTGCTGCACACTGAGTTCAGAGTGCATTTCCAGCCAGTTTCTTTTGGAGTTTATAAAAATATATTTGCTTTTATCCAAAAACAATGCTTTCATATGTCTGTGGTTGGAGAACTCGTGCTTTATTGCTATTGGCTGATTTAAAAAAATGTACATCTGTTATCGATGTATTTATTTACTTCTTCAGAAGGTTCCAGCATCTAAGAGTAGCACCTCAGGCCCGACGCGGTTGCAGGTGTCTGGGGGCTTCTCCTGGGACACCACCCTGAGTTCCCTCCGCCCCATCACAGCCGCCCCGGACCACGAGTCCAGCGAGGAAGAGGAGGAACAGGAGCAGCCCGTGGAGAAGAAGGTAAAGTAGAAACACACATTTAGACAGCAGGCACGTGTACTCCATAACATATTTGGAAGCAGAGCACACACACAATGCTCTGAGATCAGTTTCAGAAGATACAACAAACACACACACATATACATACACGTATACACTCTCTCTCACTCACTCACTCTCTCTCTCTCTCTCTCTCTCTCTCCCCCCATCACCATCACCCTAGTCTCAAAAAAAGACGCGCAAGGCGCAGGAGGAGGCGTCCAAGCGCGAGGAGGAGGAGCTGCGGCGCCAGGAGGCGGAACTGATGGACCCCTCACAGCGGCCGCAGAGTGCACATGCCTTTGAGCGCCTCCTGCTGGCGTCACCTGACAGCTCGCTGGTCTGGCTCCAGTACATGGCCTTCCACCTGCAGGCCACCGAGATCGAACAGGCGCGAGCCGTGGCCGAGCGCGCCCTCAAGACCATCTCCTTTAGGTGAGGGCGTCTGTCTGTCTGTCCGTCTGTGTGTGTTTGTGTCTGTGCGTGTGTGTGTGTGTTTGTGTCTGTGCATGTGTGTCAGTCTGTCTGTGTGTGTGTGTGTGTGTGTGTGTGTGTGTGTGTGTGTGTGTGTGTGTGTTTGTCAGAGGTGGATGGGATCATGAATGGAATAGACAGAGTGGAAGTAAGGAAGAAAAAAGGAAGGAAGAAAGAGTAAAAAAGGAAAGAGGGCCAGAGTGAAGACAAGCATTTGTTTATTTGTGTTGGTGCACGTGTGTACGTGTGTGTGCGTGTGTGTGTGTCCCTCCCCAGAGAGGAGCAGGAGAAGCTGAATGTGTGGGTGGCTCTGATGAACCTGGAGAACATGTATGGCACAGAGGAGAGCCTGCAGAAGGTGTTTGAGCGCGCCGTGCAGTACTGTGAGCCCATGCCCGTCTATCAGCGCCTCGCCGACATATACACCCAGTCCAACAAGATCAGGGTAAGAGACACACACACATACACACACAAACACTATGAATCCACCACGCCTTAATAACATTGTGAGAACACTATTGCATGGCAACCTTACACAAACCATTTAGCTGATGCATTACTCCAAAGTGGCTTAGGGATGGAGTTCTACAGTATGTGGTGAGATTGGTAGGTGTGGGTGTGGGCGTGGCCTTGGTGTGAGTGAGTGAGTGTGAGAGTGTGTGTGTGTGTGTGTGTGTTTGAGTGAGTGAGAGACAGACATTGTAGGTGTCTAAGGCCTGAAGTCAGCGTGTGTCTGACGGGGCGTGTTTGGTGTCTACCTGCGTAACCAGGAAGCGGAGGACCTGTACAAGAACATGGTGAAGCGCTTCAGGCAGGAGCAGGCCGTGTGGTCCAGCTATGGCACCTTCCTGGTGCGGCAGGGCCAGAGCGACGCCGCCAACGCCCTACTGCAAAGGGCACTCAAGAGCCTGTCCAACAAAGAGCGTAAGAACACACATACACACATATGCACACATACACACACACACACACGTGCGCGCAGGCACCAGCTATGCTCAAGAGCCTTTCTAGACAGCTAGAATGAGTCCACACAAAAACAAATGCACTTACACACACACAGAAATATGCTTTGCTGAAGAGCCAAGAACTACTAGCTAGTCTTAACAGCACATTGAGACATGTTTAAATGAGCAGTCTGTGCTTGCCCTTGTGTATTTATGTAATCTGTCATTAGTTATGAGAGTGAGAGAGTGAGTGAGTGAGTGAGACGGAGAGAGAGAGAGACGTGCAAACACTTTCAGTGCATTCATTGCGTTACCAGCAATACATGAATGAATTGAGCAAGTGTGGCATTTAGAATAATACCTCTAGCTTAAGTTAATCTCTTGTTATTGTTCCTGTGCATATATTATTGTAATTATGCAACGTGTGCTGTTCCTTCCTCAGATGTGGACTTGATCACCAAATTTGCTCGTTTGGAGTTCCAGCACGGCGATAAAGATCGAGGCAAGGCCATGTTCGACAAGGTCCTCACCAGCTACCCCAAGCGCACTGACCTCTGGTCAGTCTTCATCGACCTGATGATAAAGCATGGCACCCAGCAGGAAGTCAGGTGAGTAGTAACCACGGCAATGATTGCTAACCACTGCAAAGCTAATGCTAAAGACTATGCAGCCTTCTAGTGTGGAAGATAAGGGCTCAGAGGAATGGGGACTATTAAGACTCCGGAGTTGCAAGTGATGATTGTTTTCACTGTCAAGTTGCTAAGTATGGTTGGTCAAATTGGTTATTTGATCAGTAAAATGTCTGTCAGCATTTCTGAAAAACCAGAGATCATGTACGCAAATGCTTTGTTTTGTCTACACATGAAACATGAACAGTGAAGTGGAGGGAGTTATCAGCACCCCAATTTCTGTCAGCCCACACAGTCCATAACAACAGCATATGAAAAAGAAAAGAAAGAATAAAAAGAAAGAAAAGAAAAAAGGAAGTCTCCCCACGCCCACTCGTCTGTATGCCAATATGGGACCCTTATCAAGTTTCTACCTCTGTGACACAAAATAGGAAATCCATATTGCATCACATAGAGCTTTTTTCCCCTCCTGTTGAATAAATTGGGTCAATTCTTTCTGGTTGCTGACATTCTGCTTCATAAGCAACATCCTGCTATCCTGACAAGCTATAAGCTGGTATTTTATGAGTGGCCACTGGCACTGGCTGGAGTCGATCAGATCAGAATCGTTTGAGTGAGCACTTTAAAGGGAACGATTGGACAACCGCCCCTCCGGTGTATTGAACAGATGGCTCAGTCAAGGACACGGTGAAGATTTAGTGTCAGCCATGGGCCTGTCTAGACGATGCCACCTGAGTTACGCTCAAGCGCATTGTCTCTTTCACAACCAATGCATCTGGCCTATTTAGCTGATCGAGAGAGAGAGACAGACACAGAGAGAGAGGCAGAGAGATATTTATAATGCATACTTAATTTCATGGGCACAAGAGAAAAAGATACTTGTTGGGGGAATGATTCAGGTGAGCTGCAGAATGTCATTGTTTTGAGGCTGTTCGTACCTCAGAAGCCATGTTGGTGTTTGCATCTCAAGATGGAAGGCGTGTTGTTGGAAATGTCGTTGAACAACTCAACTACCGCTGTTATTCAATGACTGACAACTCTGATCAGCCAGATAGCATCATAGCAACAAGTAACAAAAGGAAATTATACCGGGGGGGAGGGGCGGTTGACTGACAACTTGATGTGGTAAGCACAGGCATGTTGGTGCGTCTACTTTTGCAGTTAGAATGGAAACCCACTGTAGATCGGCATGCAGGAGACAAACCAGTAATGGCAGTAAATGCTCCTAATGGGGAACAAAGGGAGCTGATTAGAATGAAACTGAAATCAAGAAACAACCAAGAGAGGCACTTTGATCCACATTTGTTGATCCCATCTCAAAAAAGTGGGAGATGACAGCTGTGTGTCTCAGATTGAGGTAATCAGCCAGGCTGCAAGCCAGGATTTAATTTAATGAGCGCATAGTCTATGACTGGACAGCATTAGAAGTAGTCAGATTGGAATGGAACACTCTAGTTAATTAAATCAGATTTTAACCCTATGTAGCCCCACTGATTGTACTGACTCGCGCGTTTCCTGTTGTGTGTGTGTGTGTGTGGATCTCAGGGAGCTGTTTGACCGCGTGATACACCTGAGCGTGGCGGTGAAACGGATCAAGTTCTTCTTCAAGCGCTACCTGGAGTATGAGAAGAAGAACGGCACCCCCGATACCATTCAGGCCGTCAAGCAGAAGGCCCTGGAGTATGTGGAGGCCAAGGGAGCCGAAGAGACCAGCTAGAACTCTCTATCACACACACACACACACACACACACACACACACACTCAAACTAGTCAAACACAACACACAGAAGTGCCAAGAAAAACAATCGGGGAATGCGTGCACGTTCGATCGCGGACACACACACACAGTAACAAACAGTAGGCTTTATGGTCTATAATAATCCTTATCTTACTGGACTGCTGCCTGTATTGGAGGGTGGAGTTATGAAAATGAAAGAATGTGTCTACGTGCTTTCTACAGAAGAGTGGTTGAAGTGGTGTATGGAGGACATTTTTTAATACACGTGTAAGTTATGCTACATGCAAAACCTTCAACTACATAGATACTTTATCTTAATGTTCTGAAAAAAATGCATTTATGCTGCAGATCTCATGTCTTTGTAATAAAAACAAACCAGTGAATTAAGTTGTGGTGCACCCAGTCATGTTCAGTCTGTCAGGTTTTTCTTTGTTTGGTTTTGTTTTGTTTGGTTTGGATTTGTGACCGACCAATCCTCAAAGAGAACTCCAGACTATAGAAGAGTGAGTGACCCACAAAAACATTACACTTTTATTTTAAAACCGTCAAACGATACAAAATGAAAACTTGGAAGAGGAAGAGAACAATTTGGGCTGCTTAAGCCACCTAATCATACAGACTCACAGAAAGGGAAGTTCTATGTCTACCTTTCACTTCCCACATATTTTTTGTTTTTTGTTTTTTTTTCTTCTTCACCGTTGACTGATGACTCAGCTTGGCTTTGTAGTAGCTGGTGAAACCATACAGTGAAATTCTGGTTATTATAGGTGGATAATATTTGATGTTGCCGTTTCATTGCAGTGTGTTATTCACCTACCACCACAGCTTCATAGTTCAGAGTAGAGAGGCTGATTACACTGGATGTGTGTTATTTAATTTATTTCTGCACAAGGTGTGTGTTTGTGTGTGTTGCGGTGGTGGTAACTGGGTTGGTGTGTGTGTGTGTGTGTGTGTGTGTGTGTGTATGTGTGTTTACGTAGTTTTAATTAAAATCTCATGCTAAATTTGTGTTTACACACGTATTTAGAGTAGAGTTAGAACACCTTAACGCCACCCACCCAACCCCTTCCTACCCCCTCCCTAACCCCTTGTGAACATCGCTCGCTCTCACCATCACATTATGTTTCATAACACTTATTTCTCTTCTCCTACACCTTACACCCTAACCCTCTTCTCCACCCACTCTTTTACCCCATATTTAGCTATGGTGCCTTAAACACCAGTGCGACCCAGGTTGGAGCTCATGATCAGAGTCTGTTCACTGTGCGGCTGCTGCCTTAGCGCTGGACAAATGGGCTGCTAACGTCCACCACCATGCTTGTGTGTTGCTGGAGACCTCCAGGAACTTTGTGGTTAAAGGAAGTCCTGGAAGGAAGTCCTGGTGGTATCTCTGGTATGTGTTCAAAATTGCCACCCCCAGGCTGGGTTGAAGTTTGTTTTTGTCTGTTTGTTTCAGTTTCAGATTCTGGAGGGGAAGGGAGGGCGAGAGGGGGTCGTGTCACACCTCCTCGGGGTCCTGAGGACCCTCGGCTCCCCGGGCATGCTGCTGTGGGGGGGGTGTCTCATCGGCCTGCAGGCGGAGGATGGGCTTGTTACACATGGGGCAGACACTACGGATCTCCAGCCACTTCAGCAGGCACCTGAGGGAGGGATGGAGAGAGAGAAAGAGAGAGGGATGAGGAAATGTGATCAGACAGAGCAACAGAGCAAGCAAGATGGATGAGGCCGAATAAGGGAGAGAGGAGAGGGGAAAAAAGGAGGAGGAGGAGGAAGGGTGGCAGGAGATGAAGATTGAAGGAAAATAAAAGGAGGGGGGAAAGAAGAAAAATGAAGAATAGATCCAGTGTCAGAGAGAGGATAAGACAACAAATGGATGGCAATTAAATGATTAAAAAAATAATTTAAATGAGTTGTGAGAATAGAAAAAAACGTTAGACAAAGAGAGTGATATGAGGGGAGGCTGAGATGCAGACAAAGCCAAAATGAGACGGATAGAAGAGGGGGGGACGTCCCCATCAGTCATGGACATCAGTAACACATCTGTCAATGCCACAGGCATCCCTTAACCTGACAGCCTGTCCATCAAGCTCTGAGAGAGTCCACACAAGCGGAACAGCCTCTGATCTCCGCACACCACAGAAATTCACAAGAGTATATCTTGATTAGAAATACACTGTGTGTGTGTGTGTGTGTGTAAAGTTAAGACTTACCCCCCCCCAATCTTAGCATAATGTGTTTGTGTTTCTTAATGTTTTGAGTGTTTTTTTCTGATGTCCTGTCCTCTCAACTCTTCCATTTTGCTGGTGTAGTTTGAGGCTAAAGGCAAAACCATAGCCAGAGAGGAAAGAAAAAAAAATCTGATACTTTGAGTAAAAGCAGATGCTAACTGATACACAGTATATTCCACACATCACTATACACATGATAAAAGAATCAGCTGATATTGCCTCCATGCAAAAAAGAAAAATTCCTCTACAGTGACCTGCATCTGACCTGGAATGTGGTCACAACGAATTTGATGTCTTTTTTCCTTCCAAAGTCCTGATAGCTAGCCTTAGCGCAGGCTCTTACACAACCGGTGTAGCAAGCCCAATCAGATGCCTGTCAGGCTGAGGGCCAAAAGGCTAAGGCTTTATCAGCAAAGTAGGAGGATCAGGCCTGGATGCAGGAGCCTGTTCTGTGGGCTGTTCGGGGGGGACACGTGAGGACTTGAGATCGCAGAGGCTAGATTAGCTAGCTAGCAGAGAGGAGCCAGAGTAGAGACAGTTGTGCCCTGGCTCGACTGGATTGGAAAAACCCTTAGCCATGCAGAGCATCCAGCACGCGTTGGCTTGTGGTCCGTGACACACACACTGGCCACACCAGGGCCTGACCTCTGATAGCTGCCAGATAGGTGAGTATCACAAATTCTGTGCTACAAAAGCCATGGGAGCAACTACTGCAGTCACTCACTCAGCCACTGGCATTCTGCAACTGAGTATCATTACTTCGACACCATTACTTCGAGGGTTTCAGTGCCATAGATGGTATTTAGAAGTCACTGCCCGATGGAAATGGCATTTGATAGGCCATACAATCAATTCAACTATAAAGCAAGTAAATAGTGTATAATGTCGTAACCCAAGAAGAATAGCTGAGATTAGCTTATCCCAACCAATGGGGCTCCAATAAATAGTAAACAATAAACAACTGATTGGAATTTATTATATCTTGCCTATTACAATGTAACTATACAAAAGTAGCCTATTGTGTTGTAGCATTGCTATCACATAGAACACCCTGCCTATTACAATGTAACTATATCATCACTGTGTAGCAGCATTATGACATTCTGTACTCCTACAGTCCTAATGTGTGACATAATGACAAAGATCAAAAAGCTTAGTGGATTTTCTGCACTTTAAGCTACAGTGTGTAACAACCATCATAGTTTAAAGCATGTTGGGTTTTTTCAGCTTTCTCATGGTCATATTTTCTATATTTGGCACCAAAGGCCAGAGATTCCGAGCATTTTACCCCAGCTGACAAAAATTAAGCTGCCGTAACAACGTAATAAACTCAAATGACTTCAAGAATGTTTTCCCCTAGTTCTTTTTAGATGTTAGCCTACGTGGGTATTGTCACTGCAGTGGAACAATAACATTCCTCCTGGCTGCTTCCAGAATGGAACACTTGCCAGACTATTGCTGTGACTACTTTTGCCTGAACAAAAAACGAGAAAACAAACAAGCAAACTAAAGTGTTACTCTTGGACCTGGGTTATGATTGCGAAATGCAGCTTCTTAACTTTATTAAGACTGGTCTCTGGAATGCTATCAGAACATGGTGTTCCTCTGCCAAGCCTCTCCAAAAACTCCAACAAGAAGGGGGAGGAGGAAAAAGGAGGACAGACTGGCAATGCTGTAGCTGAGGGGAGCTTGGTCTATTGGCACAGATCTTTGTCTGTTGCTGAGAGAAGGACAGGAGAGAAGATGGGGGGGAGGGGGCAGCTGATGGCGTTACTTAATTCTCAGGTTTGGCAGAGAGGGAGAGAAATGGAGTGAGAGAGGGAAGGAGAGAAAAAGGAGAGAAATCGTGGGAAGAGAGGGCAACAAAGGGCAAGAGAGAGGCTGAATTCCAGTGTCCTTCCAAACCCTAAGCCCTGAACCTCCAGGGACTTATAAGTGAGTGGCCTGAATTAACCGATCACAAGGTAAAGGTTGATTCATGCCAGTTAGGTATTTTTGAGGGTTAAGAGCATATAACCTAGTGCTTAGGGCTTATGGGAGGGATTGGGATTCACACTGAGAAAGAGTTAGTGAATGAATGAGTGAGTGGATTACTTACTTCTTGTGGAAGGTGTGTGAGCAGGGGCACACCCCAAGCTCATCTCTGCTCTTGAATTCTTCCAGACAGACTGCACAGGGCTGCTGCAAAAGACAGAAATAACAGAGAGAGAGAGAGGAGGGGGGGTGAAAGAGAGAAAAACGAGGGATGAGGTTTGACCTGACTTAGATTCATGTACCACAAACAGACAGAAAAGCAGAGAGAGAGAAAAAGAGTGAAAGCAAGAAGGGGGGGGGGCATGAAGTTGGCATAAATATATGATGAAATGTATAAGAAACTGAGACTTACTCCAAGCAGAGACAGCTTCTTCCCTGCCCCCTTCAGAACAACCTAGAAAAGGAATAAAATAACTGGTCTTTTACATCTCCAGTACAATCTAGATTATTTTCATATCTGTTAAACAAGTATGAGCCTATTTGACTCATGAAAATTTTGAAATTTCAGTCACAATCATATCAGTCATTCAGAACGTTCAGGAGGTTCAGACACTGAGGCCACAGATAAAGTTCAAGTGTGTAGTGTTTGCTGGTGTGAGGGTGGCGTGGTGGAATGTTGGGTGGTGGTGAAAATTCAGACACAGCGCCGTGAAAATGTCTTCACTTAACTTTTAAGCTTGTGTCTACACACCTCCATACATGGTCAATGCCCCTCCTTCCACTACCTAGAGCCAATATGATCTAACTTTCATGCTGTGTTGCCTTTGAGTAAAGGGCCCCCGTGGCTCTCAAATGTACAGCAGGCTATGTAATGTATCATGGCTGTTCACTAACTGTATACCCTGAAGGTCGCTCGTGAGGGGCCAGGTTGGGTTTCATCAGCTCCATGACCACAGCCGGTGTTAAATGAAGGTGATATTTATAACACACACACACACACGGACACATATATGTGCGCGCACAGACACAAACACAGACACACACATAGGATATATCACATACCACCCCCCCCATACACACACACACACCACCCTATAGTTGAAAAAGTAGCCTCTGACACGGTACCTCATTGTAACTGTACTGCTCCCGTGGACTCTGCTGTTTCAGCCTACGTGGAGAGAAGGAGGTGATCAACAAAAAGGAGGAAAAAAAAGAACAAATCACACATTCAGATTCACACATCCCTTGTGTGAACACTGGCAACCAACCAAGTGCCACAGAGAAACACATCTTACATTCACGGTGCCTCACTAAATGCAGCATGCATCACAGCTGGATATAAATACTTCATTCAGTACACCTTTTCGCTCACAAGATAAGAAAAGGCTGTTTATGAATCGACCCAAATTTCTATAGGCTACAGAAAACTAGTTCAAAAGTAATTAGTGGAGTTAGCCGTTTTGGTTTACGAAATTAAACTTGCTAACTGGCTAACATTCTGTGATGACTTGAACCTGATAAATAAATATACATTTGTAGATAGTGACAAATATATTCTTACTTGGTATTCTTACAGAATAGACATTACATATTGGGTTAGGCTAAAGGCTATGGATTATTTTAACCTGGACTAAAAGAAAATTAAATTGAATAAAATTCTTCATCAGAATAAAAAAAAACTTGAAAATAAACTTTTATTAAAAAATTCTGAAACTGGTCAAATGTGTACAGCGACATTTTCAACATGGGGCCTATGCTTTGATTCTAATAACATCTGGCTCATAATGATGATGCAACTGACGTGAGAGAAGGTCAAAGCATCTTGATACATGTTTTCCTGTAAGTGAGCAATATCAAAACTTCATGTTATGATACAGATCAAAGTCAGTTTTTACTGCTTGTAGTTTTGCAAGTAGAATGCACGCAGACTTGGTGGAAACACACACACACACACATACTCTCTCTCACACACAAAAAGGACAAGAGAAATTTTCTCTGAGTGATTTCAAGTTTTGATATTTGGCTGTGATCGATTATGTAGAATTGGAAAGTGTAGGATTTTCATTTGTGAGTTATTCATGTCTTTCATGTACGTTTGTTTTTGGGGCCAGTCTGCTGAGATGTCAGCCTGGTGTGTGTGTGTGTGTGTGTGTGTGTCAGTCTGGCTGTCTGTGTGTCTTTTTGTGGACAGTCAACAACAACAACAACAACTACAACAACAACACACTGAGCTTGAAACGAAACAGATCATCTGATCATCTCAAGTTCTGTATGTTGTTGTTGAACAATTACTATACATCATTTCAACCAAACCCAGGCCTAACTTTCAGATAGATGGTTGGTAGGTGTGTAGACAATTTGGGCATAATCTGTGTGTGTAATATTCTTGGGTTATCCTGAATATGGCATCAAAGGGAGCCCATGACAAAGGCAGACATGGAGGGCTGGAGCTCTTTGTCCAGAGCCAGATTAGCCTGAGATCTGAAAAAGGGAGCAGCTGTCAACTGTGCTGCAAGACCTGTAGGGGGGAGGTAAGTGTGTGTGTGTGTGTGTGTGTGTGTGTGTGTGGTGGAGGTGCTTGGCATGCATGTGCATGTCTATGTGTTTGCCTGTATGTTTGTTCTGTGTCTGTGGGCGGCTGGGTGGGTAGGTGGAAGTGTCAATAGCCAGTGAACACACATGTGATTCAATAAACATACTAAATGTGAGTTAAACCATCCATGCTTATTTTATACAAAAGTGTGTGTGTGTGTGTGCATTTACTATTTCAGTGTACAGTATGTTGGTACATTCTGAATGTGTGTGTGTGTGTGTGTGTGTTGACTGAGGCCTGTCTCATCTGAGCAGGTAGGCTAGCTACAAAAGGTAATGCTGAACATGAAGACAAAGCGCCTGATGCCCTGCATATATGGACAATGTATATGATAATGTAGGTGTGTGGAGGGGGTATTTGTGCGTGCATGTGTTTGACGGGGGGTGGGGGGGGGGGGGTTGTGTGAGTGTATTTGTATGCTTGTCTAGGAGTGTATGCATGTGTCCATTAGGCCCCCTCTCTGTCTCTCACCTGAACAGGTAGCAGCAGAAGATGACGCTGAGCATGAAGACAAAGAGGCCGATGCCCAGTACGATGACATAGACATTGAGGGGCAGGTGGTACACATCCTCAGAGGTCATCTCGCAGTCCGAGCGCTGCAGTCCCAGACCACAGAGGCATCCTGAGAGAGAGAGAGAGAGAGAGAGAGAGAGAGAGAGAGAGAGTAAAGACCAGGAACACACAGACAGCAGACACAAAGCAAGTCAATCAGACCTTAAATCAGTCAATACATCTGTCTGTTGGTCTGTCTGAATGCTGGGCTGTCTGAACACCAAGGTATCCTAGAAAAACCAGGACAAATGTCACACACAGGAAAGGGGCTGTCCATCTGTGTGTGTGTCTGTCTATCTGTCTGTCTGCCAGCCTGCTTCTCTCGTCCATCTCTCTGTGTCTGTCTGTCTGTCTATCTAGCAATCTGTCTGTTTCTCTCTGTTCCTCCCCTTTTGCTCCACATACATCAAATTGTCTCAGTTGAAGGGCATCCTCATCTTTCTGTCTGTCTGTCTATTTCAGCTTTCAGTTTCTCATCTCTGCCTGTTTGCTTTCACTATCTCTTATCGTTCTACTCTTCATGACTCTCCCTATCTTTATCTCTCTCCCTTTATCTTTATCTCTCTCTCTCTGTATATTTCTATCCTCCCATTGTGCATACAAGAGTATCTATCATACAATCCATGTGTGTAAATATTTGGGTAGGGTTGGTTGAGCAGACAGCAGACACCACGATTAAAAACAACCATGAAGCAAGAATGCAAATACGGACGCAAACACAATATAAAGACATGCAAAAAAAGGTGTGATATGAGTTGAAAAGATGAAAAAAGAGTGAGAGAAACAAAAGGATAAGATACAATTGAAATGAAAGAAGAGGGGGAGCCGGGAGGGGAAGAGTGCAGCATGCTTCTGGCTCTTGGCCCACCACCACTGTGCCAAGAGGAGCCTGGGTAATTGGCCGTGCACAAAGCAAACATGGACGATCGTGGCGACACTTCCGCCATACCACCATCTGGCACTTAGAGAGGGGGAGGGGGAGGGGGGGGGCGTTAGGCAGCTGGTGTAGGAGCGTTGGTTGTAGGGTAGATTTTATTCAGAAAAAAAAATCCTCACTCTAGTCTCTCTCTCTCTCTCTCTCTCTCTTTCTCTGCAGCTATCACCGAAGTAATAAAACAGTTAAGAGAGTGAAGGTTCGCTTTCTGGTCTCTCTCTCTCACACACAGATACAAACACACACACATACACACTCACACACAGGAGTACAACAATCACACACAAACAACACACACACAGACACAAGTACAACAATCATACACACAAACAAAAACACACACACAAACACGAGTACAATATTTACATCTATCTTCCCTATGCGAGTAAATGAAGCCAAGTAGAGCAACATGACAGTGAATAAGTCATGAACCACAGAGCGAATGCTTTAAAAAGTTGAGGTGACTGAGTGGGTTACTGGCTCCTCTGACAGCATGGAGATTATGGGGTCTTAAGAGATTTGAATGGGGAGAGGGTTTTAGGTTTAGGTGTGTTTAAAACTGGGGAGGGGGTTACAATAAGACGGTGGTGAAGTTTTAAGTGGGCAAGGGAAGGAGGGGGTTAATTGAGAGCCTTCTGCCAAGTCAAGAAAGACAGAGTTAAGCTTGACCCATTTTGAAGGCGTCAGCACAATTCAAGCCTAAGAGAAAAATCTCATACGGCTAATGACATGTCTGCTGTTGACTCAACAGACTCATATTTTGGGAGACTAGCAAAAAAGAATAAGCTTAACATGACATGAGACTGAACAACCCTAACTCTTTCCAACAGACCACTGACACACCGACACTAACACTGGCACATGCACACACTTACACAGCACTCACTCACGCACACATGCACGCACACACACACGCACACACTCACCCACACACATACTTACACAGCACTCACACACAAGCCTGACAGAGATCTCAGTGCTGTGTGGTAGAAGCCTGTCTTTAGAAGCCATCTGACGGTCAAGCTCTGTAGAGGCAGCCCTCGTGTCTTATCCCAAACCACAAGGTACACATACACACACACACACACACACAAGAGTTTTCACTCCCCGTGGCAAACATTTCACACAAGAGACTTACCGTTACACCATTGGAATGGTTGCATGAAACCCGACACCTGAGTCCCGCACTGTAAATTCAGCTTCAGTTGGAGGCCTGCAAGTACTGGAGGTAGTAGTGTTGGTGGTGGTGGGGTGAGGCGGTGTGGGGGTGATCTTGGGGGGAGGGAAAGGGAAGGGGGGCAAATGTCAGGACAGGGGTGACAAAAGTCTTCTAATTACTCCTCTGTTGTGAGACCAGAGTATGACACGAGAAAGCAAAGCTTTCTTTCAGTATCTGTGTTCTCTCTCTCTTTCTCTCTTCCCTCTTCCCCCTTTTCCTAAAAAGCCCCCAGCTGTCCTTTGAACTGGAGTTAGGACACTTCAAACACAGGTCCACTGTCAACAGCAAACGGTAAACAGTCTTGACCTTAGGTCTTCAGTCGTCCTTTGTCATGCCTGTCCAGTTTATAATCCACAATGTTTATATTTTATTTGTTTATCCGTCTCTCCTTTGATTGTTTGCCGATTCCACTTTGTCAGAGATGTTGGCATCCCGTCGCTTGACAGACACTGAAAGAAAGCAAGAAGCACTGTTGTTATCTTGTATTTGGTTTTTGTCCTTGAATCTCCACAGAAGTTAATGATGCCACAGACGAGAGCGCAGACAAGCTAGCAACATCTACGGACATTTATCTGTTTATGTTTATCAAGCAAGTGTCAAGACGAGAGGAATAGGGTAAAATGGCTTGCCTTCACCCCTGAGGACGTCCGATCTCGCCAGAATCCAGTGGAGGACTACGCCAGATCACAATGACACTGTGTCAAGTCTGACTGAATTCAGTGCAATAGCCTGGAAACAGTCATTGCTTTGTTCTCCTCCACAGCCTCCCTCTTGACAAAAGACAAGCCTTCCTCCTCTCTTTCTGTCTATTCTTCCCTTCTCCTCCTCTACAGTCTGTCTCTTCTCCTGCCGCCGCTGTTCGCTCTCAAATGGCTGGATCAACGACAGGGGTATTCCCAGATCAGCGCAGACAGACGGGCCTCGGCCAAAAACACGAAACAAAGGACAAGACTGCACACACAGCAGTAAGGCAGCACTCAAGCTGTGATTGGTATCTGGATCGTGCGCGAGTGCGAGCGTGTGTGTTATGTGTGTGCACTTCTGCGTCTCCTATGTGTGTGTGCGTGTGATTTTTCAACCCCTCTCTCTCTTTCTCTCTATCTCTCCTCAAACCATCTGCTGCCTCCGTCCTCCGCCCAGTCAAATAATAAAACAACTCAGACAAAGAGGCAGCGGGGCACGTCCATGTCGTCCGACCGCTAGCTCCATCGTTTGCCCCCGGCGTTGCCCTCTTTTCTCCTCTGCGTCAGGCCTGGAGGACACTGTCAGCCAGCCGCCGTTCCCTGTGAGAGTCACCAGGCTGTTGTTGTTGTTGTTGTCGTCGTCGTCGACGACGTCGGTGCGCTCGCTGTCTTTACTTCTCGCGCAGGCGGCGGCTACTGTCAGCGAGACTCGGCTCCAGCTTCCAGGCTTCAGTTTGTAAACAGATCTGTGCTCATGTGATCAGGCTGCCTGACTGCCTTCGCGCAGCTCACAGCTCGCCCCCACCTCTCCTGCTGCTGCCGCTTCTATGATCTCTCTCTCTCTCGGTCGTAACATCTCTCTCTCTCCCTCGATTTGCTACAATCCCTCCATTTCACTCTCTCTGTATGTCCTTCTATTTCCCTGTGCTACAGTCTCCGTTGCTTTCTCTTAATACTCTCGCTCTTTCTCAATTTAATTATTTCCACGATTCTTGTTAAACAGTATTGCCAAAATAAACATGTATACAGACACAATGTCAGTTGTAATAATACTAAAATAATACTAAATTAATCAATGTAATAATGTAATAACAACTATCTGATATAGCTTATATATGTAATTAGTGTGCACTAATTATACTGTATGATATCTGGGTAGTAGGCTCACTCTATTTGCCCATATTACAGTCTCTCCCCTGCTTGATTCTCTCTCTCTCTTTCACCCCCCCCCCCCCCCCGTCTCTCTCTCTCACACGCACACACACACACACACACACACACACACACACACATGCATGTGTAAACCGACACATACACAGGGGAGGGAGAGTCATCACAGGAAGACAGTCAGACTTGTGGCATCGAGCAAGACTGCAGACGTGAGGGGGAAGTAAGTTTGGCCTGCTTTCTCTCTCTCTCTCTCTCTCTCTACCTATCTATCTCTCCCTGAGGTTGCAGCAACACTGACAAACAAACAAACCAGAGGGCGTTGACGAGGCAGGGATGGAGGCAAATCTGCTGTTTAAGAATAATACAAACACACATACTGCTACTGCTACTCCTCTGTCACCCCAGTCACCCCCCCCCCCACCCCCACCCCCCTCTCTCTCTCACTTTCTCTCTTCGTCTGTCTCTGCTTTTGATCTAAATATAAACATGTCTTCTTTGTGTGGTAAGTGCAGGCGCACAAACTAAGGGTGAGAAAACACACAGAGATGGTGGCTGGAACAAAAAGAGACATCCTGCCACCATACAGTCACACACAAACACACACACACACACATCACACAAATAACCCACAGAATGCTTATAGCACAACAGACAACAGTCTTGCAAACAGCAGCTGCAAGGCTTTTTAGCCATCAACACCCCCCTACACACACACACACACACACACTTAAACCTACTGCAGCATCACCACTGCCATCCCCTATTCAAAAATGAATGAGTTTTAGGGCTCACGACTGCTAGCCTGTGTAGCTCTAAGGTTTCTCCTGCCCTCTGGATAGATGTTAGCAATTGGGTGGGAAACGTGAAACATTTGAAGACATGTTGGCAATTCATGGTGATCTTGTGCCCTTCTTGACTATGTTTCTCTGGGCCTTCTCCCCATTTCTCTTAAACATCTCTCTCTCTCTCTCTCTCTCTCTCTCTCTCTCTCTCTCTCTCTCTCTCTCATATTTATTCTTGTAACCTCAGCAGAATGTAGATTGTAGTATACAGTGCATCCGGAAAGTATTCACAGCGCTTCACTCTTTCCATATTTTATCTTACAGCCTTATTCCAAAATGGATTCAATTCATTTTTTTCCTCACAATTCTACACGCAACACCCCATAATGACAACGTGAAAAAAAGTATTTTTGAGATTTTTGCAAATATATTAAAAATAAAAAAACAAAGAAACCACATGTACATAACTATTCACAGCGTTTGCCATGAAGCTCAAAATAGAGCTCAGGTGCATCCTGTTTCCATTGATTATCCTTGAGATGTTTCTACAGCTTAATTGGAGTCCAATTGTGGTAAATTCAGTTGATTGGACATGATTTGGAAAGGCACACACCTGTCTATATAATGTCCCACAGTTGACAGTGCATGTCAGAGCACAAACCAAGCATGAAGTCAAAGGAATTGTCTGTAGACCTCCGAGGCAGGATTGTCTCGAGGCACAAATCTGGGGAAGGGTACTGAAAAATTTCTGCTGCTTTGAAGGTCCCAGTGAGCACAGTGGCCTCCATCATCCGTAAATGGAAGAAGTTCGGAACCACCAGGACTCTTCCTAGAGCTGGCCGGCCATCTAAACTGAGCAATCGGGGGAGAAGGGCCTTAGTCAGGGAGGTGACTAAGCTCCAGCGTTCCTCTGTGGAGAGAGGAGAACCTTTCAGAAGGACAACCATCTCTGCAGCAATCTACCAAACAGGCCTGTATGCTAGAGTGGCCAGACGGAAGTCACTCCTTAGTAAAAGGCACATAGCAGCCTGCCTGGAGTTTGCCAAAAGTCACCTGAAGGACTCTCAGACCATGAGAAACAAAATTCTCTGGTCTGATGAGACAAAGATTGAACTCTTTGGAGGAAACCAGGCACCGCTCATCACCAGGCAAATACCATCCCTACAGTGAAGCATGGTGGTGGCAGCATCATGCTGTGGGGATGTTTTTCAGCGGCAGGAACTGGGAGACTAGTCAGGATAGAGGGAAATATGAATGCAGCAATGTACAGAGACATCCTGGATGAAAACCTGCTCCAGAGCGCTCTTGACCTCAGACTGGGGCGACGGTTCATCTTTCAGCAGGACAACGACCCTAAGCACACAGCCAAGATATCAAAGGAGTGGCTTCAGGACAACTCTGCGAATGTCCTTGAGTGGCCCAGCCAGAGCCCAGACTTGAATCCGATTGAACATCTCTGGAGAGATCTTAAAATGGCTGTGCACCGACGCTTCCCATCCAACTTGATGGAGCTTGAGAGGTGCTGCAAAGAGGAATGGGCAAAACTGCCCGAAGATAGGTGTGCCAAGCTTGTGGCATCATATTCAAAAAGACTTGAGGCTGTAATTGCTGCCAAAGGTGCATCAACAAAGTATTGAGCAAAAATTTATTTTTAATAAATTTGGAAAAATCTCAAAATACCTTTTTTCACATTGTCATTATGGGGTGTTGTGTGTAGAATTGTGAGGAAAAAATGAATTGAATCCATTTTGGAATAAGGCTGTAAGATAACAAAATATGGAAAGAGTGAAGCATTGTCAATACTTTCCGGATGCACTGTAAGTCTACATGATTTGTTTTACACACACACACACACACACACACACACACACACACACACACACACACACACACACACACACACACAATTCTACTTATTACTCCCCGACTTCTGCAGACTGCAGGCCTACATTATTATTTTTTGCTTCTATTTCAAGTAGGCCTACATGCACAACTCAAGTCACAATCCTCTCAGCGCCCTCTGCTGGTTGATTGTTGACAAAGCAGCTTTGTGTGTGTGTGTGTGTGTGTGTGTGTGTGTGTGTGTGTGTGTGTGTGTGTGCGCGTGCGTGCGTGTGTGTCCACAAGAAGGTGCTGTTATGAGCACTAACACACTTTTCCTTGTGAGTTTATGCAGACATTGAAGCAGTGGAAAGAAAGATGGTTGATAGTCTACTAGGAAAATTAGCTTGCCTTAATATGAACCAGTTTGAACAGCACAAGATAGGAAGGAATGCTGTGATCACTGTACTGGTTGTGTGTGTGTGTGCGTGTGTGTGTGTGTGTGTGTGTGTGTGTGTGTGTGTTGTTAAATGTAGATGCCTGTCTGTCTCATTTGCTCAGCGTTTCCAAGCTGTTTTTACAGTTTTTTCCATCTCTAACAAGCATTAACATTATACTTAAAATACCCTTTCTAAACTCTTAATACAGCCAAACCCCTACATCACACAATTAGCTAAACCGTTTGTTTTCTTGTCAAAAGCAGGTCATGGCATATCTGAAACTACATTCATTTTCTTGTATTTCAAATCCATAACTTCATGGACTATATTGGCTTCAAAACCCCACTTCCACTTACTTTACAATTTACTTTAAACTTTCTGTTTACTTTACCAATTATAATTGTGAGTGTTTACAGTGATTTATGCAAAAATGAGTCATTTTAGGTTATATGATTAATGATCCATAAAAATTCTTCAGGAATTGTTGCAGATGATAGGCCTACAGTTCCCCGCATGCTGACATGCTTTTGTTCAGTCTGTAATTGCTTTTTTCAAAACTCCAAGTACAACAAACCATCAGTCTGCTGCCAACAACTGTCAACTTCTCCAAATGCAATTGAAATTGGAGAAGGTTTGTCTATTTTTCATTTTCTGTTTTATCATTATTATTATTATTATCTGTTCAGTTATTTCAAGAATTATCATCTATGTAACTATTGTGTGGCTAGAATTGCCAAACTAGAGGTTTCATACTGTATTTAAGTTGTTTGACATCCATTTCCATTTCATAAATAAGACATAAAAGATACATCATTTTGGTGTTGGGGTGATCCTGTATGTAAAGAAAATGTAAACACTGTAGAAATGCATTCACTGACTGCCTATGGTGGGAAAACAGCAAGAAATGTATCAACTGCATGGCTACCAAAGACTGGATTTATAGTTTTTAAAGAATTGAATTTAGTTTTAGAGTTTTGAAAATGAGACGAAAGGTCAGACTGGGGCTGGGACTGAAAAAAATTGTAATTGGTTCAAAATTTCCATATGACTGGGCAAGGGCAAGGGCAAATGCAAATAACATAACCAAGCTTAATTTCAAGGGCTCACACACAAGGCTTGTTGGACCTATGGCAAAAAATATATTTACTGAATGTTATCAATGTATCAGTACCATGTTAAATTCCTCCTGTGGTTTAATGGAGAAATGACGACTTTGTTTTATTTGTTTTGAAGGACAGACAGTCCGTGTGCAGTAGGCTATGCAAATAACCTCACTTAGCTTTTAGCATCATGAAAATCACACACTGACGGACAATATTCCCACATATGCAAGAGATATGGAAGATTCAAAGTATGGGCTTCTGAAGAAAGGAAATTAGTTTGGGTTGAGGCCCAGAATTTGTCTCAGAGTGCTCATGTATGAGAGAAGCTCTTTGATGTGTTGACCAGATGGTAGTGGAGTGGTAGCTTTAATCAGAACTTCTGAAATTGTAAAGTTCTGTAGACTGTCTGGAGTCTTTTGTTCCGTGGTTCCAACAGTGCAGTGGCTATGACCAAAAGAACATTTGTCGCTCAGCAGCCAACACCCAACAACCTGATGCCACATTCAAAGCAGGCTGAGATTTACGCCAATAATTTACTTTATAAAATGCAAACAAACAGAACAGATGTATGAATTATTACACAGGAATAAGTTGGAAACATACAGTCTTTGAATGTAGTGTTTTTTTATATATAAATTAATATTAACTAGTGCAAAAAAATGATACACATCATTGCACAATGGAAACTGACCTTATTGAACAATGTATCTATGGTGACCTATGGTTTATGAAGCAGTTGAATGAGCTGAAGGAGCTCAACAGAGAAGAAAACAGAGAGAGCAGTTCATCTTCCAGAGTCTGTCAGCCAAGTCTCTTCATCTTGTCTAAGCAGCATGGGACTGAGGGGTCAGACCTCTCATTGAAGGCCTACATTATAATTGGTGGGGTTCCACCAACTTGGGAGGGGGTTTCCACAAACTCAGCTTTGAGGGGGTTTCACACTGTGCTGTAGTATTCCGCCATCTCCTTCATCTGCACGTAGCCGAGGCCGCCGTCCACGTGCTCGTTGCTGGCGTTCCCGTCTGGCTCGTTGCGGCGCAGACTGAGCGGCGGCTTGCAGGTATGCCAGTTCCATAGTACACGGTTCATGTCGTCCTGCGCCCTGATGCCCAGAAGCTTGTCCTCGTCCCTCAGCTTCTTCTCCTCGTCGTCGCTGTCGTCATCTCCGTTGTCGCGGTGCGGCCGGTGCCCGTGTAAGCTCCGCATCTCGCCGCTGATGCTCTCGAAGTACTGCTGGATGCAGACTTTGGCAAAGCTCTTGGCGTGCTCCGTGCACGTCTCGTCGAACATCTTGCGTTCAATGTCAATGTAGTGCGACCAATACTTGGTCTTGAGGAAGGCGGCTTGCGTGAAGCAGGGGCGGATGGCGCGCACCAGGAAGGCCGTGAGGGTGATGAGGAGGAGGAAGATCCAGCCAAAAGCCTGAGGGCAGACACAGGACATTTTTAGACATTTCTGTAACACAAATCCTCCATCTGTAATTACAGATTACACATTGTTTTCATATAATTTCAGTACGACCCATTTTAATGACAGGGATTGAGCACATGGCTTTGCACTTACAGGAAGGGTTGTTTCAGAATGAATTTTTAGAACGGCTGTCTGGAAGATGGATCTTTGCATGGGCTAGATTTATTATCCTATATGCTAGTCTGAAGTTTTGTAGACTGTGTGATTCAGTGTTGTGACTTGGTCTATTCACATACTGTTTGTACTGTTACAACACAAGTTCTTTTAATATATCTTTTCATGACAAGCTCTTGTGAGGACAATTCAGACATGATTGGAAACAGATGGTAGAATGAATCTGCTGTATGTCAGTACATTGTCTTTCCTCTTGTTTTTATTCCCCAAAACGATCGTACAATTAGCTTCATCACTAAAATGACACATTCATGTAATGTATATAAATATTCGACACATGATCCAAAACTGCTTAGAGCAGCGGCATATATGCTGTGTCATAACAAACAATGTGTGTGTGTGTGTGAGTGAGTTTGTGTGTGTGATTATGTACTGTATGTGTGTGTGTGTGTGAGAATGTGTGTGTGTGTGTGTGTGTGCATATGTACTGTGTGTGTGTGTTGTAGATGGGGAATATACTAGTAATGTACAGTATATACTAATAAGGTTGAGAACTTTATTTTACAGTTCCAGTACTTTATTGTCCTATAATATTCCTATTATGTCTACTGAATGTCACGGTAACAGGTTTTTAAAATCGTGACAGTACCTGTGAGACACATCGCAGGTATCTGGTAACCGCTTCCCTCGACACAATGTGCCCCCCGTCATAGATGTCCTTGCAGGGGATCTTTGCCAACATCCTCGTCACATCCTCTTGAGTCATGTTGACGCTCTCGAAGCTGAAGTCCGGGCCAGTGAAGCGGCGAGCGTCCAGATCGAGTGAGTAGGAGCACAGAAAGCTCTTGCCGTCCATGAGCGTCACGGAGATCCAGACGATGGGCGCGATGAGCGAGCGCTGCGAGATGGAGATGAACATGTAGCGCAGCACGGTGGGGTCTTTGCCCCGCTTCCCCAGCGGCCGGCGCCACTCCTCAGCCAGCATGGACACGTTGTTGTTGAGCACGAAGCCCAGCATGAAGAACCAGATGGGCGGCACCAGGAGCACACCCACGCCGTAGGCGTAGTTGTACTCGGGCAGGCACGGGCAGCTGAATTCGAAGGCCGAGTAGAGCTGCGCGGCGGCCAGGGCCATGATTCCGCAGATTCCGTTCATGAAGGACTCCTGGTTGGACTGCAGGAACTGGAACATCATACGGAACTTGTCCATGGTGCTGGCTGTTGGTTTGGGCCTGGTGTCTCACAAACCAAACCTGTGCAGAACGGAACATTATTTTATCTTGGACAAAATAATGATATACAATTAGGGTCTTGGAAAAAATCTTGTTATACAATTAGGATCTTGGAAAAAAATCTTATTATACTATTTAGATCTTGGATAAAATGTCCATTATTATATCCAGGATTCCTTGTCCTAATTCTCTGTGATAGAGAGAGAGAGATCACATTTATATCCATAGAATGACAACCAATGGACCCTAAGGAATGATTCTCTCTTGAGTCTTGAGTATAACCACACAAATGTGGTGCAGAGGGGGACCCAATCAAGAATCATATCAGCATCTTCCTGACATCTCTGTCCAGGCAGACTCAATCCACCTGAAACCTCACTGGATACACCATATACTGAATAGAGACAGCTAACATTAACTGAATAGGTCATAGGAAAATATAACTGAAAGTCAGTGTCAGTGCCCCACTCCATTAGTCTTAACTGCTGATAACATGTATAAAATGTTCTTGTTTTTTTCCTACAGACTGCATTCAGTGACCTCAAACAAAAGGGCCATGAATTAATTCACACAGGATTTCCCCTTGAAGATGACATGGAAAAATTCTGAATTTCAATACAGAAATATTATTCTCATTTTCATTTTTAATTAGAAATGCAAAGGTATCTGTGAAATGCTATAAACAAACATAATCTTAAACTAAAAATGTGAGATGCTTGAAAAGTATTCATCAGGATCCGACAGCGAGCATAATCTGACAGCTGATTCTGATTCCAATTCAGCTAATGTCCTAACCCAAACACTCTGGCTCTTGGGCTCAACTGCTCCAGAATCAGTCGCTGTCTACATACTCAACAGTGCTACTGAACTTGTTCTCTGAGTCTATTGGGATTTGAGAAAAAAGTGTGTGTACTTACTATATGGTATATTTCAACCTCAGCACCCGACTTGGAATATCCCCAAACAGAAGACACTGTACACTTAGAAAAGGACAAAGACCCATCAGATTTAAGTGAGAAGCTTTCCTCACAGCAAGAAGTTTTATCTGAACATCCCCAAAGTCTTCCCCCTAAAGAGCTGGATCCAGAGAATGGACAACCAGCAGAAGATGGTACTGATGTGCCTGAATCCATTTAGTCTGAGAATATAGTTACCCATGAGGTAGAAAGAGAGACAGAAATACAGCCATCTCTATCGGACTTTAGCGATCCTAAACTGAGTTCAAATGAGTCTATTGGGATTTGAGAAAAAAAGTGTGTGTACTTACTATATGGTATATTTCAACCTCCCGCAGACAGTGCAGGTGTTGTTGTTTAGTCACCTGTGATGGAAGACAGGAGTGGGAAAATAGGTTTGCACTGACTGTCAGCAGGAGGGGGGCAGACCTTTACATAATGAATCAGTTACATCAGAGCCTTGCCTGAAAAATAGACTATTCTGTTACCTTGCCCCTCCCTGTCCAAACACACGTGCACACATATACATGCACACACACACACACACACACACACACACACACACACACACCACAGGGGCATGGAGAAATAGACGGTTAGAAATTCATCATCAGTAGTGAGATCTCACTTGACTTCCTATCCATTCTTTAGTAATGGTAGCCTATTGACTGTCTGTGATTTATTTTGCTCTGCCAGGTACAATATAGCTCAGAGGTTCCTCCTTTGCTTAGAGAGATGAAACAGAACAACTTATTTACATAGCAGCTGTAACCATAGCTACAGCCTTTAGTCACTGGATTTATGCAAATCCACTGCCGTGCCACATTTAAATGAAATATCTAAAGCAGTGGTTGCCTTTAACTTGTGTTCTGTAATGAATGAATAAATAAATACATAAATACATAAATAAATAAATACATAAAAGACACAACTCAGTTATATTCTCAAAAAGACATTAGGATATAACAAAAATATCTGTGACTTTACTGATTTGACTGTATTGCATGCATCGTACCTGCAGGCTACATCTGTGGTGTGGCCATCAAACAAAAAGGCATGAATATATTCATGTCTTGCAGGTGGGCAACTCGCTTATTTGACAGGATGGTGCAATGCCAGCAGCACTCTCACTGGCACCTGTCAGCATGAGAGAGGAGCAGCCTGTTATTCCACAGAGAAACCAGTTATCACCACAAAAGGCTCAGACAACAAAAAAAAAAGCCACGCAATTCAGTTTCCACTGATCAGCTGCCATGGCACCCATAGCTATGACTGTGCCTGCCTGGCTCTCCTTTGGAAATATACATCCACTCAGACGCACCACTGAGAGCGAATCTAGTAGAAAACCTTGACTGTCTGGTTGGCTTAACTGAGAAACAAATCAGTTGCACCACTTTCAATACTGTCTTTGTGTTTCCGTATATGGTAGCCTATGAGTAGTCACTTGCACGCTACAGCAGTGCACTTAAAGCAAGTTACACCCACTGAGTGCCTTTGACACCAGGCCTGTGTGGCTTCCTTTGGGGCAAAAAAAAAGAACAACTCTTATGTGTCAGGAAGTGTGTTGTCAGAGTGAGCCTGAATTTGACAACCTGCATCCTTTACAGGAAGAGAAAGAAAGAAAGAGAGAGAGAGCACGGTGTGTCAACAACCTTTTGCTAGTTTTCACTTTTATTTGTTCACAATTTGGGATATGCATTTTTTCTAAAGTCCAGTGCAAATGCATTAGGTGAGTACATACATCATACATCTTAAAATAAAGAATTATGTAGTTTTATGGCAGGAAGTTGCATTAGTTGAGATTCTCTGCAACCAGGAACTATGCTCTGAATTTGCGCGGTGAAATGAATGAAGTGTATGTCTGACCCCGACAGTTCCAATGTCTATGATAATGTGTATCTGTCTTTGAAGGTCATTAGAGATCATGCAACTTACTTTCTTCGCTCTCTATCTCAACATAGTTAGCTACTGCAATGGCACAGTTATCTGATATCACTCACAAAACATAGCCCACAGGCTATATGTTTACAAAACCTGAGGGCTTTTTAAAAACTAGTGCTTCCAGGCTGATTGGTTGGAAATTTGTACAATGAAAATCAGGCATTTGACAATTCACCTGAGATTCTTCTTTAGACAATTTAGTAGAACCAAAATTCCACTTGCACAGAATCCTGTACAAGGATGCACAAAGCCTGCAGGGCACATCTACATATTGTATTTATGTCTCACTGCAGTGCATTATCAACATTCAGGACCAAACAAGAGTGAATGTCTGGTACAGTATCTGACTTGACCTGGTAGATTAAGGTGATCAGACCTCTGTGATGAAAATCCCTGATTTTTTTCTTAGGAACCAGGGCCATTTCTACTTCTACCGTCAATATCATTACATTAAAATTATTATAAAATATATAATATATAATATATAATTGTTATAAAATATATAAAATATATAAAATAAGTAATGTTTTACCTTCAGTGGTAGAAAATAAGTCATATTTTTCCTCCCATGGTAGACTGTCACCATTCACAAAGGTCTTTATATGTTCTGTGTTTGCAGATGATCCTACAAGTATGCAGGACACTCTTGTGCGTCTACTTGTGGTGGCGGCCGGCCTGCTCTTCCCGAAGGAGCACGCCCCTGTTCTCGAACACGATGATGGAATTGTCACTGGCATGAGAAGGCACGAGGGGCTGTTGCAGCAGGAACGTGCCAGGCTGGAGCGAGAGCTGGCCAAGGCCACATTGTCAAAGGACCACCTAGAGGGACAGGAGAGTTTTTCAGTGCTGCTACCAGGGGATCAGGATATGGAGCGGATCAAGATTTTGGAGCCAGAAGAGTCCGAGCAACAACTCAGAGAGTCATCTTTGAAAGAGAACCATTCCACAGAGCGACAGACTGAGATGAATACGTCTGAAGCACCCGACTTGGAATATCCCCAAACAGAAGACACTGTACACTTAGAAAAGGACAAAGAGCCATCAGATTTAAGTGAGGAGCTTTCCTCACAGCAAGAAGTTTTATCTGAACATCCCCAAAGTCTTCCCCCTAAAGAGCTGGATCCAGAGATAAAGAATGGACAACCAGCAGAAGATGGTACTGATGTGCCTGAATCCATTCAGTCTGAGAATATAGTTACCCATGAGGTAGAAAGAGAGACAGAAATACAACCACCTTTATCGGACTTTAGCGATCCTAAACTGAGTTCAAATGGATTTGGATCTTTTAATGCTGATGAATTGTCACCTACAGAGAAGCACTTAGATAAAGATTTGGGGATGGGGTCACAAACTATACCAAAACAAAACCCTCAAACTACAACCGCGAGTGATTACATGTGGTATCTGTGCAACGCCTATTCCTTATTCACCTTTATCCGTTTCCTCCTGAGGCATCTGAGAAGTAACTCACAGGACCAGGAAATGCCCGAAGCGTCACAACACGACCCCCGGGCCCTCATGCCCTCTGTCTCGGCAGAGATCTCTGTCCCCGATCAGGAGACTCTGATGGGCTTCTATGACCGGTACGTCCACGTGCCTGCCCATGAGAGCCAGAGGGTGTGTGAATTTGTGGAGGGCTTTGTGGATGACCTCTTGTTTGCCATTCGAGAGAGGTCTAGTGATGCTGACCGAGCTGTCGTGGAGGTGGAAGACTTCCTGGAGGTTGGCAGCCTCTATGAGGCCTGGTGCACTGGGAGGACCTTGACCTGTGACCTCTGGGTGCCCATCTCACCCCAAGAACCCTACAGCTTCCAGGCCCAGCTGTCAACTGACCAAAATGAAGACACTGGGTCAGATATACAAGGCTATGGGAAGGTGAAGGTGCTCGAAGGTGGGCGAAGCCCTGCCAATGGATGCCCATGCAGTCAGGCCAGTGAAGACAGTGACATGCTGTGCCTTCTTCATACCAATGACAAGAAGGAAGAGAAAAGGGACGAGGTCACGGATGCCATTGATGGCCCTTTGTGCTGTGAGAACACCCCTTACCTGTCGAGAACCGATGTGGCCAGGTGGTTCCGATTGGTCGCACGCAAAGCCTGGGAGCAGATGTCACACAAGTACGAGCTGGAGCTAAACTTCTGGAGCCAGGAGTCGCCGTTTGCCTGGCACGTCCGATTCCGGTCAGGGAGAACGATCCACTTCAACGTGACACCAGTGGTAAAGTTCGAGGACACAGACGTGTTCCTTGTCTCCTGTCTTGCCCTGAAGAAGAGGAGGAACAACAACAATGTTGTCACGCTGGAGGCTCAGGAGCAGTGGCCGCTCTCGTTTGCCCGCTACGAAAGAGACCTCCTCAGGCTCCTCAGCAGACACCTTCCGCAAAACGCCTGCCACCTCCGTTGCCTGCAGATCCTGTCCTTCCTTAACCAGAAGCAGGTGGGACTCACAGGTGAGAGCGGCCTCTCCAGCCATCACCTCAAGACTGCCCTGCTGCACCTGCTACTGGATAAAGCACTTCCGTCGTCCGAGTGGGGGGCCGAGCACTTGGCCGACCGATCACGGGATGTTCTGGACCTCCTCAAGAGAAGCCTCCAGACGAGGTGGCTCAGCCACGCTTTAGTCGGCAACTCGCTGATCCCACAAGAGCTCAGGCTCCCAGCGAACGTGTGCCAGTCAAAACCCATTAACATTTTACAGCCGCTCTTGAATCAGAGCCGACTGTATGCCAGGACAGTGCAGCACTTCGAGGAAATGCTGAGAAATATGCCTTTGCTGATACAGGAGTACATGAAAATTCAAAAGTTGGATTAAGCTCATAAAAAGAGGCAATTTTGAAAAAACTGGAAATAACTGAACTGTGACTTCAAACCAGTTTTGGATTGACAGTGAGGCCTTCAGTGCTGTGAATGCATCTTCAACTCTAAAGAGAGTCATATTTATGAGTGATGATGTATAGATGGTAAACATAGGTGTTAATTCTGATTCCAAACAAAGTATCTTAACCCTTGGAAACATATAAAGGTTAAGCCATCAATTCATCCATTTTGATGTGCCTTGAGCTTGTGTGGTTTCAATATCCCTTTGTAAAGCCAGTACACCAATCAGATGCAAAACATGGAGTTGTCCTTATTAAAAACCAGAGGATCTTGAAAGACATAACACCATCTAAAAGCTCTTGGTCACCCTCTGAATTTGTGTACAAAATATGTTTAGTGGATTTAAACCATTTCAATTGACACCATTTAAAAAAAAGTACAGTTTGGTGGAACACACAACCTGTACATATTTCTAGAATAAAGATCATAAGACACCATTCTTTGTTTTAACTTTTACACACAGTTGGGTTGCATGAGGAGCCAGAATATATGGCAGAACTACTAGAACCACTGCAGCTGAGTGCAAATCCACAAACACAACATTTATACATGTAAAATTACCAATTTTTATTTGTTCACAAGTTCCATTCAAATTTTAGAAACCACTCCAATACTTTTCAAATCCATCAATCGATTCATCTGCCTCCACGAGGTCTGGAATGTCTGCGGTCTTCTCAACCCGTAGTTCAGAGGGCGCTACATCCTTTGTCGGCTTCCATGCATCACTAGAGACCATCATCCTGGAGGCTGGCGTGCAAGAACATAAGCTAATATTAGTATTGACCTGATCCCTGATCTTGACAGTAGTAAGCTGTATGCAGTACAGCAGTAATGGCATGTTTAGAAACTGAAATGTAAAACATTTGAACACAAAGTTTAGAGTAGACAGACACACACCCCCTTGGCAAATTATAATGCCATTATACCATTGCCTACATGGTACTGATGTCTAGAAACAGTCAGGGAAACAAATGTGGAGGTAGCGAGTAGTGCTCTTCTCAGGGGAGCAAACAGTAACATGGGTATTGCCCACTTACCCCTGGGCTCAGTAACATGTGTATGAGGTACGGCCCACTCACCTTTGGGCTCAGGAGAGGGACACACAGAGTCACAGCAGGAACACACAGAGGGGTCACCACGGAGCTCAGTCCACCTGGCAGTAAATGAAGGCGAAAGCAGGGGAAAGACAACAGCAAAAGAAACACATGTATATAACCCTTGGAAATGATGGCCACCAGTAGTAGCATGTAGCTCCCTCTACAGGTCCTGGGAGGTACATACTACTGGTCCTGGTCTGTCCCCAGACTTCTACTGATTATGCTAAGCTAATAGTATCAAACTAGGCATTGCACGAACACGTTTGTCATCCTCTTAAGTAGACTGCAAATTACATGGTGATAGTCTTACTTTTTAGTGGCCTGGTCATAGGAGCAGGATTTTGCACTGGGGTTGGGAGTCTCTGGTCCAAAGACAATTTCACAGTGCAGGTAGAGAACCTGGAACACAACACTGTCACTTTACTCATTGGCTATATAACCTAACCCGCACAGGCTGAAGCCCACACTAGTATTCTCAAAAAAGGAGAGACTGTGTGAATCAATCGCCCTGTTGTTCGAGGTCACTGAGTGCTGTTTGTAGGGGGGGAGAAAATTTGATACACCGTAAACCAAATAGTGAAGTGTCAGCTGATGCCAACTGAAGACAGCATAGGAAGTGCAATGGAGAGAGTGTGTTCCTATGCCCCATTTGGTTAATATTAACTGCTGATTTGCTATTCAATCCATGTATCAAATTCTTTTTCCTATCGATAGCAATCTGACTTCAAAACTGGGCTGTTGATCAAGTCACATCCAATTTCTGATTTAATGGTCATGGATTAGCAAGATGATTAGCCGATGGGTCTGAAGATGGGCCCATTTCACAGCAGCTATTTTTCCAAGTCATCACAGGGTAAGCACAGGTGTTAATGGCAGCCAATAAGGATCCGATTGTTACACTGAATCAGAATCTTATTGGCCATCATTAACACCTGTGCTTACCCTGCAGCTTCTTGGAAAAATGGGAAAAAAAAAAAAAAAAACCTCAGAGAGTGTAGGGTTAGGGGGGACATAGGCATTCATCTATGCCCACACAGATTGGCAAACCAAACTCTGTAAATTTTCCAAAATCTTACCCCTTCTCCTGTGGGCAAAGGAGTCAAGTCCTTGAAGACAAAAGCAACAGTGGAAAACCTCACCACTGTCTTTTCGGCAAGTGGAATAAATTTGGAGCTTCCAGTCTTCTTGCCATCGACCAAGCATCTGTGGAGTGAGGAGACAAAACACCACAAAGTAAACACAAAGTGGAAGTTGTCCAGGAAGTTGTCCAGTTGTCAAGGTAACAAAGGAACCTTAGATTGAGGGATGGGGAAATTCTATTAGCCATACCCATTGTTCTCAATCACAACATATTTGACTGTGGATTCAGGGGAGCTGGTTGGAGTAATGAAGCATTTGTCGACGTAGATTCGTTCGCCAGCTTTGGTCGATGGCACTTTGGCCTCAAAATACATTGGGTTGCCAATAGTAAAGATGTGACTGGACATCAGCGGCTGCCAATTGTCTGCCAAGACCACAAAGACAAAACAAACAAAAGAAAACCATGCAACTGACCATCCACAGGAATAGTATTAAATCCCCCATCACAGTTCTTCAAATGCATGTGTGAATCAAACAAGTTTGTGTGACAAATGCATTTTTATATGTGCTTCGAAAGAGATATAGGTATAACAAAACCTTAACTTTATGCATATATACCTACCGTCATATTGTCTGAGGGTAATGTGTGAGGACTTGGACAATCGGGCAAACACAGTGCCCATTTTCATCACAGGATGATAACCGATTGCATAGGCATTGAAGTGTCTACAAGCAATTCAAAGACAGATTAGTTCAAATGATTGAAAGCCATATTAATGTCAGTGCATACAAAAAAAAATCATGCCATTACTCCAAATAATAAATACCCACTTGTAATATTTGCAAAGTACTTCAATAGAAAATGGCAGCTCTCTAAGGACTGGCTCAGTGGAGGGAGGGTTGTAGGTTAATGTGTTGGAATACACAGAGTAGTTGTCCTTCTCCTGTAACAGCACAGAAAAGTGTCCAGAGCCCATTACTGCACGTGTACGGACTTCTACTTTTCAGTCAGGGACAGTAGACAAGCACATCCTTGATTAGCCAAAACCATCAGCTTGAGGTCCTCTACTTTAATGAAACGGGTATGAACCTGAAATGACACACTAAAGACAGTTTTCAGAATGCCGTACTACCTGCATACTACATACTGGTCATAGATCAAGGTTGTATACATGCAGTATAGGATGGAATTTTGGAAAAGAATCTTACTTTAACTGAGTTAGTTACTGATTTCACAATGCAATTGTATTCATAGCCTTGCATGAAACTAAAAACAAAAAACATAAAGGCAATCAAAGTCTTACCTCATATTTCAAGCCACAACCCTCGAGATGGTACAGGAAATAGTAGTGTTCTGCGGTGTCCTCATTGACAGGACATGTGCCAACCTTCAGGTACCGCCAAGCTTCAGATGGGTTGACAAAAACTTCCTTCTTGATCCTCACGTACATGCGGTCCAGGTGGCACAGTGCATCCACAGCACCATACTGGGGAGGCGTTGGCTTTACGGGTGCTGGAGGCAAGAGCATTTGCCTCACTGCATCAGGCAGAGGACTGGTGCCACCCTCTGGTTTGAACAAGTCTCTGGGAATCGGGAGCATGATCCTGGTGAACAGAGGAAGGTTGAGCGGTTGCGGAGCACCATGAGCCCTGGGGACTAGAATCTGTTGATCCGGTGTCTGGTCGTCTGACAGAAGCTGTTGTTGTCGTCTCTGACGGCCCCATGGAAGCTGTGGTCCTTGCTGTATGGCCATTGAAGCCTGCTGCTGGCTCTGCTTTGGTTTCACTAGGGCCTGCTGCGGGACCTCTTGGAACCAATGGATTGGTTTATATTCTCCGATTTGGTAGCTGGGAACAATGGATGCTTCGGAGTGCCAGTCATCTTCAAACTCAGATGAAGTCTTCATAAGGGCCTCCAGATTTCCCCAAGCTTGAATGGGTCCATCCCCCTGAGTTAAGCTGAGGTCAACAGCCGAACTCTCCACTACGCAATTGGTGTTTAATAGAACCAGTAAAGGCAGTGCAAATAACATTTTTTTCCCTTTTCAAGGACAAAGATTCTTTCCTGAAAACGGGAATAAAATTAATCAGCCAGCCTTTCAGCTAGAATTTCTAGTCAGACCACTCAAAAGATGTTTTTGCCAATTTAGAGGTGTGCCTTTTGTAAAGGAAATGGTTGCTGATGACACCTGCTGTCAATTACTCAAGATGCAGCAGTCATTTGTTTGAGCTAATCAAATAGGTAGTTTTCAGGTGCATTGCAGCATGTTCAAATTTCAACAAATTCAGGTGAAACCAATTTTTGTAGTGACTTGTAATTTGATCACTGTTTTTTAGGGTAGAAGTTAATGTAGTTGTGTTTGTTGAATGAAGTTGAATTTGAGTCGTCGAATTTGACATTACCTGACTATCAAGCCGGCTGCAATCACGTACAGCCAGCAACTCATTTTGAGCTGAAAGCCCTTTCTACTTCCATTCCATTGGTTATTTTTGCCTAAAAGACTAATAGGACCTGAAGTTGGTTTTAGGTTTATATTTGGTTTAGGTTTGTATACACAGATGTTTGTATACAACTGGAGTGATCCTAATTCTGACCAATTCAACTTGAGCATATCAGTACATTAGGCTATGACATGATGGTGGATATGTTTGGTTGAATTGGTCAAGTGAATTGTTTACAAAAATTACAAAACAATCTCTATCTCATTCACCCCCACAATCGGGCAAGTAGAGACACAAGACTACGGTACTTTTCTGGGTCTTATTTGTATCATGCATTCTGCCAAAGTTTTAAATGATGGCACACATGAACTTGAGTTGCATGCATTCCTTGAGTGTAGGCCAACTTAAACTTGATGAAATAAATGAAAAATCTATACTTTGTAACAGGGTCATGTAAAGGTTGAATAAAATATGTACGTAGAGTGACTAAGTTGTCGAGAACACCTGCCCTATACCTGTATGTCCCTGCATTGTTATGTGGCTGAGGTCGAGAGTGAGTCAAGCGTCCCCTGTCTTAGAGATTTATGACACAACCCCATTCTGTACACACACACACGAACATACACACATAACTCAGGCTCAGAATGAATCATTTGAACTTGTCGTGGTTGCAGACATTTCATCCACCTCGTTTTCCAAGGGAACTCTACAGGAAAAGCTTCCTTGGTAGAAGCCATCAAAGGATGCCTTGGGGGAAAAACTGAGGAAGGGATGTGCCCAGACTCCATATTGTGTTTACCTTGAAGATTGTGTACATTCTGTGCCTCTGTGGTGTCCAACTAAATAGTTTTTGTTACTGGCTTGAGAAAGGTGTGTGTACACAAACTGTATGCACCTCTTGACTGTTAAAATAAAAGTAAATTGAAAACTTAATACTTTCAGGTAAAGAGGTATGCAACCATTTAAAAGACAGGATTTGTATAAAGCTGCTTTAACATAGGCCAACAGTAATGTATTTTACTTGTATGCCTCTCTCGCAGGACATAAGGGAAGCTTGTCGATGGCTCATATTCAGAAATGGTATGTGGTGTCAGATATCAAGAGTAGCAAAAAGTGAGAGAGTTTTGAATCTTCTGGTACGAATTTCCCGGATGATTTACAGTGGTCTGTCCTGCCGAGGGGCAGTCTTATTAAATGTCATCTTGTTTAAAGAAATAAAAAAAAACCCTTGGTGATTCACCAACAAAGCAGTTTCAAAGCATGAGAAACTGATGCTCCCTGGTTCCCCCAGGCACATCAAACTCAAGAGCAGGTGCCACAGTTCAAAACCCCCCGGGGGAAAAGGAGAGAAAAAGATGACATGAATCATATCTGTCTGTTAAGCATCTGAAGGAATTTTCACTATGGCCTTTGGGTTTGAGGTTAAAACATTACTTAAAAAAACAATATCACACCAGTGTTTCCAAGAAATACATTATGCATGCCATTTGAAGAAATTAAGTCTCTCTAGCAACTTCAGTTTCTAAGATGAAACCTTTTTTTTTAACTAACAAGCTAAGAAGACCTAGGCAACATTACAGGCACAGCATAGCACAGTTGGCAGCACAGTTGGCACTGATATATCATGCTTGTGTACACATGCTCAGCATGTGTATTTAGATTTCCATTTTATCACATCTGTAATCACAATCATAAACCTTCCACGCACTGCCCCAGGTTCCTGTTTTAACACCATCACATGGTAAATTCTTCTTTTTTCCAGATCTCAGATGTTGACAGTTGTTTGTTCTCACTGCAGGTGATCTACTGAGTACACAGCCAGGGAGAGGTATGAGTTGATCCAGCAGGTATTTGTGTGGATGGTGCCCAGAGTCATGCTACCGCTGCCAAAACCAACCCCCACAAGAACAATCAATAGTAAAATGCACCATAGTGTACACTAATATCCCCTTATCTTTCTCTCTCTCTCTGTCTGTCTCTCTTACACACACAGACAAACACATGCGCACACACACACTCACCCTTTAATCTCTCAAGTCTCTCACTAACCCTCTAACAACCAGCAATGCATATGTTTTGTTTTGTTTTGTTTTGGCAGCATAAAATCATTCTTTCTCATTCTTGCTGGAATGTGAAAGGATGCTGGCAGACGGGTCAGAAAGCATGCCTGGTGGTTGGGTATGCCATCTTCATGCTCCAGGACTCTGGCTTGGGATATAGGAATGGTTGAGACAGGCAATGTCTTCCATTGGCATGCACTGTGTCCATCTCTGATGATGACTGTTAGTTGTATGTACTTTGCAAATAGTCGGTGATAACGCACACTACACCAGGAAAGCATAGGGGACATTCCAAATTACTTACATGTAATCACTGAATTCATGTTTCATTCTGTATGTTTGGTGTGGCAAAACTTAACAGGCCTGCACAAAGCTAGTCTGGTTGTAAAACCAGCCCCTCATTCTCCACCTTGTTTCATACAGAGGGTCTGGAGATTCGGTAGTGAGATTCGATTGCTTGCTGGAGGTGTTTAAGTTTAAAAATATTGGATCAGTCTTGCCTGATAGCATTCTAGCTCTGCATTCACCCTCTGTTGGATGATTGGACAGGTTAAAATGCCTCCTGAGACAACAAGCTCAGTGACATCAAATCCAGACTAGCACTGTAGGGAGATGATAATCAAGCGGAAGTGCGTAGGAAGCCATGGCCAGGCTAGACCTTTCATCAAACATCTTTAAGTTGCGAGTCAAGCCTTCACATCCAGCCAGCATCATTGCCTAAGCTCACAATTGTTTATTTGTTTGTTTTTTTAGATAAATATACCATGGCTGTAACTAGCATGAGAGTTGAAGATAACTTGAAACAGTAAAACTTTCACCAAAACATCTCAGAAGTGCAGCAAATGCATAATTCTTGTAAACGAGAATTACTGGTAATGGCGATTGTAACTCAAAGGAAAATATATACACAGTATTTTAAACATAGACCGTAATGTGTAATCCCACATTGGTTGTGAATTATACAGAGCCTGTCCCATTCTGGGGGTATTGGTTCCTAGGTTTTTTGGTGAATTGGTAATGAGCTGCAATGGCCTCGTGGCCAGACAGACCTCCGAAGCAAATTTAAACTTGCTTTTGGTCAATCATGCCAAGGCACAGTGCTCATTCGTCAACTAGGGCAGTTAAACCCACCAGTTAAAGAACCCTAAAAGAAGTAATACCCTAAAGTATATTTAAGGCATGGCCTGAATGTTGTATGCAGTGAACATCAAGCCATGTTAATCCTTGTCTTAATCCATAACCCGTCTTAATCCTTAACCTGACCATCTTTCATCAAGGTGCAGTTCTCATGACTGACTAAGAAAAGCAGCTAGTATTTCACGTAAACAGCTCATCAGATGACACCCCACCCTACTGATGAGATCCTTAAGCACTGTGCTGAATGACCTGTAATTGCTTCTGTCACCATACCTCTATGTTTGGGTCCCATTTACAGTGTTAAGAATGGGTATGAACATGGAAGGATTGTGTGTGTGTGTGTGTGTGTGTGGGGGTTGTTTGCATTTAACTGACAGTTATAGGAAATTAAGAGTATCTCACTTAATTTGCGTAAAAAAGGGGATTTCAATCTTTCCATTGCCTTTGGGTCCTGTGCGTATACTGTAAACATCTCTGTCTCTCATTCAAAAACAACAACCAAAAAAAGATATTAAAAAAATAGCTCACACATGTGAATCACATGACTTACATGCTTGCCAGCCCCTTGAGTGTGTGTGTGTGTGTGTGTGTGTGTGTATGTGTATATGTGTGTGTGGTGGGGGGGTTAGATTCTGCGATGGGCCTGTATGGACAATGTTATTGGCTCCCCATCCCCGAGGCCACATCTGTGCACATCACATACCAGTACAGTGGGCGAGGCAGAGACAGATTCAGAGGGTGGAGAACACATTAGAGGTGGTGTGTGTGTGTGTGTGTGTGTGTGTGTGTGTGTGTGGCGGGGGGGTAGGTTGAAATGGCAAGGTTACCTGCAACAAACAGTATTCTCTTTCAGTATGTATTACCAAATAAAAAGTCTGGTTAAGCAAGAGGTGTGTTAGGACACACTAGGACAATTTGGTCCTAGGACACAGAATTTGTGCATAATTATTTGGATATATCATCAATATATACTGTTCATGGTGCTGATTCATGTTGTTCTCGGTCTTTGTGGGTGTTTCAACTGAAACCAGTCAGTTGGACTGCAGGTGAAAAGTAGCCTTAAGCTACAATTCATCATATGATAACAGTGATGTTAAATATTAAAGATGGTCCATTTAACAAAACAAAATAAATAAAATAAAAAAAATAAAATTTACAACATTTCAACTCCTTGATGACTTTATTTCCCAGTTGGCTTTACTTGATCTGTGTGTACAACTGGTGCAACCTAACAAGCACTACTGTGATCCAGGAAAAGACTGGGTCTTTGTCCATTTGGTGGTGGTAGTGGTGTGTGTGTGTGTGTTTGGGGGGGGGGGGGGGGGGTTATATATGTGTCACTTGTCTGTGGGCATTGAAGGACACACCTGTGGTTTGTTGTCAGAGTGTGAAGAATACCTTGGTCCGTAGTCTTCCTTCAGATCATTTTTGTGACAATGTTTAATGCCAGAAAAGGAGTGTTGTAAGGCCAGTGAGGAATTTGAAATTTCCATATAGCTCGACTTCTAGTGAAGTCACATTACCAAACTGGCCTTTTCACCAAATGGTCAGAGAGGGAGAGGGAGAGAAAACATGTCATGTCCTGATAGAAGGCCCTAGATTTCAGATAAAGTTTTGCAACTTTTAAGCATCTCAAGGTATGACTACTGCTGCAAAGAGTTATTCCAGTACACACACATGCTCACATTGACACTCACCAATGTCAAACAACGAACTTCAGAACTTTTTTAATTGGAGAGAAAATGTAAGTGGACAAGCATTACTCTGATTAATGTAGGCCTACTACAGGTCTAAAACATGCAGAAGAAATGGCCTAGTTGGCTGTTCATTCCTTTGCAAAATTACAGTAATTCAGCACACACACACAGGTAGAAGTGAAAGATCCTGAGAGAGATTGTGTAGACCTGAACACAACTCATAACAATGAATTGAATGAATGACAATGAATCGGTGATGATTAATATTACATTCGCTGTCATCAGACTTTCGCTTGTTTTTCTCGCTTATTTTTGAAATACATGTCCCCTGGCTGTCTTCTAAGACTTGTGGCAGTCACAAGCTGAAATTACTTTCCCCTCTCCCCTCACTTTGCCCAAACTTGTTGCCCATTAAAACGCAGTCAGTAACATGTAATGCATCGAACGGGCCAGGCACGCACAACCCTGCAGGAGCATTAGTCATCGTTGAGTATGGACTCAGAGAATTAAAGCATCGAGCACGATAACGGATAAATAACGGGACATTTACAGCGCCATCATCTTTTCTGACAGTGGTAACGCAAGGTAAGTGCCCTGCAGCTTTTAGCTCTCTGCGCAAGATAATTCGTGAGGTAGAGTTAATGTGCTAACTTTAACAGCAATTTGTAAATCTTTACTTCAGATAGGCCTTTTATGTTTCAGACGTCAGTGGATTCAAACTACTGGACTTTTAAATCGGATGCTCGATTGGTCATGGTTATTAGCCTTAATGTGGCGTAACAAATTGCAACCTAGTTATGACTTACTGGTTTATGATTCAAATTCCTGCAGAACAGGTGTTCTCCTCGGGAAAACCACAGACAACAAGTGAACACTTGTATCCCTCCCACATGTATCGTCTTTAATCTGCAAATGTAGGTCGGAATAACTGAGACTGTCTCATCAAATTACAGACCATGTGAGATTTGTAAAAATGTGGTGCCAATCTGCTTGCTGAGTTGGCTACATGACAGCTGTTAGGCATAGACAAGGCTACTGCAAAGAGTATGAAGAAACGGCAGTAAACATCCAGGACTCAGATTTATAAATTATGATCTTGAAATGGCTAACTGATCAACTAACAATTTTGTTAAATCCAAGTAATGCCTGCTGTCCCGTTGTGTGTGTGTGTATATATATATTGATTCTGCTTTATATTGAAAGCAGAATTTTGCCAGCATTTGCATTGTAACAAGCTCTGTAGATACTTAGCTTGCTTCAGCACAGAACCAGGTTCCAGCTTGCTCATGATGATGTTTTGGACTTCGCTCCAGGGGTCGATGCACCTGATAGCAGCCGCACCCTCGGATTAATATGTGTACCTTAAGGGTTCAGGATAAAACAAACGTGACAGATTGACTGGCAGCATTTTTTCTCATGGACTCTCAAACAGAAGTTCTTTGATAGACAGACTTATTGGGTACAACTAACACACTTCTGTAAACCTTCCTGTAAACCAACCTTTTGCCATGGCTTAGTGGTTTTAATTCGGATAGCGTTGGATTATGAAGGACGTTTTTGCAAAGGTAAAACGATATCTATATTTAATTTTTATCTTTAATTATTATCTTGCATTGGTCATATTCAGAGACTTAACACATAACTGAAGTGTGGATATGCCCACCTTGTTTTAACTGACACAATGCCCCTCTTGATTTTGATTAAGTAGCCTTACTTTGTGATATTGGAGAGACGGGAAAAAACAACCTATGATATTGCTTTGGTACCTCAACAGCCTGCATATTTCAGCCAAAATATGTGCTTAGGCTTTAGTGAGATTGACAGAAGCTTCTGTTTTTCTAATGACTTTCATTCCTGGCATAGTTTGCATGTATGTATTGATACATACATGTTTTCTCTTGAAACAGTTATCATGGAATGGACAATTTAACATCGACTAAGATTATCAAAGCGGAAGGAAGCTCAGGAGGGTCTGCCAAAGGTGAGTTATGATGCTTTTTTTAAATTGTGGTAAACCTTTTTTTTTTTAATGAAAGGTAACGTGTAATTTAGGGGTGCACCCAGATACATTTCTATGTTGTGCATACCATGTCCCCCAAGCATTCAGTAGCATACAGTGTTCAAAGTAAGTAGGCCTGCTAGTATATAGGTACCCTCAAGTGCTGTACTGGAATCAATTGCCCCTTAAACCTTACCTGGTCATCACCAGCACCACTGTGTCAGCCTCAGATTATTTAATCACCCCTTTAGCACTAAATGGGTATTCAGTCCTTTGAAAACTGACAAAAGGGGGGGGGATTCCTGAGTTAGCTTTTAAAAACTTTTAAATGAAGGCTTTAAACATATTTGGTATGGTATACTGATTCAATGGTATGGTGTTATACTGAATGATTGATGCCTCTGTAATTGCCTTTGCTTGCCCAGAACCTCAGGTATTTCGCTATGCAATACCCATATTTTTTAATCACTTTTTGACCCAGAGGATCTTGCTTTAGGGAGGCAGTATGTTGCAATTTGATACTACAGGCATACCCAGTAGGATGAAAACTGATTTAGGCTTGTGCCATTAATCAGATTAATTGAGTGAATTGATCAATTGTGATTGTGGCCTCCATGATCAATTATGAAAATTCATGTTTACAGGTGAACAACTTTGACTTCAGAAACCAAGTCCTCTCATGTATTTCTTCTGCTTGTACACTTAAAGGCTAATTCACAATTCAATTTGCAACAAGATGAAACCATTGCAGGGAAAAGTTGCAGCAGTGTGAAATGAGTGTTGCACAAAGTTGCGAGGATTTGCAAGAACATTCAACATCTCAAATCGCAATTGCAGAGTTGTAGAACACTTTTGTTCTGCAGCCATTCAAATTTCCTGGAATTTATTTTTCTAATTTTCGTGACAGTAAACCTGTTTTTATACTCATTATATTTCTAACCTTATGGGACTGTGCATGACCTCAGCAATTCTTGTAGTTTCTAATGATTCTTTATTCAGATCTCACTGGTATTGTACATTTGCAGATGTCAGATCCACATCCTTGTTCATTCTTGTCAAATTCAAATTGAAACAATTTGACACACACCATTATACAAAGTACAATATGCAGTGAAATGCTTGGTCTAAGTTTAGAAAATGGATGATGGATTCAAAAACATAAAAGAATTGTGATCCATGTCATTAAATAATTGTGATATCAGTACAGACCGATGTTGCCATAAACGAGGAGTTGCGTCAAAAGGTACACTGTGGAGTCTTACACTGTGTTGCTTCAACACATTGCATGTGTTTTTAAAAGAAACTTTTGTGTTTTTCAGTTGTTACTGAATCAGTAACCACTTCGACCAGGCTGACATCATTACCCCCAAGTGAGTTTTAAGGAATTTAATGAGTTCACTCAGATAACTGACATTTTGACAATATTATTTAGTTTAGGATTTAAGGGGTAATAGTAAACATCTACTCTTGGTTGGGTTCTCTTAGAAATGGGAATTATTTTAAATAGGAAAAGTGGCAACAGTCAGTTTAGTACTACTTGATTTTTCTAAACTGAAATAAAACAGAAGCGTATTGCCTATCACATCTGCGTAGGCTCCAGTGGGTTGAGGTGAAGTCATACAGCACTTTCATGACAGTCTCTAATGTCTTCATCTGCATTTCTTTTTTACATAACAATCTGCCAAAACTGCAGAACTGTAGGTGTATATGACATGGTAGAAAGATGATATTGTAAGACACAACTTAATATAAAGGCCAGCACTAAGCACTGAGCGTTCCCTTACAGTAAGCATTTGTTATTGTCATCTAATGCTTTCTCCACCAGAGGGCGCCAGTAGTTCTGTTCGAGTTGTTTCCTCCAGTAGCTCCTCGGGTGGAGGCGCGAAGCTAGAGGAGAAGCGAGTGATCACTCAGAGCAGTGGAGGCAGTGCCAGCAGCTATGGCTCTTCATGTAAGCCAAACAAATAAATGTCAAATCAAGTTGATAGTCAATATAAAGTCATATAAACATACCAGCCTACAGCGTGAGCCAGAACCTCCCGCTTTGGTTAGTTTCCACACACATATTGGTGTAAACATGGGAAAGGTTATTCTAAAACCAGATTTACTCTCCATGTAAGAGGAAGCTGGCTGTTCAACTTTTGAATGGGAACATTACCTCTAAATAGAATGGTGTGTTCTGTCATGGTGCATTATTTTAAACACACTGTGGTTTTTGCTGTAATACTGTCATATTGAGAGAATTCATTGATAGCCTCTACGCAATGCAGTGAATAAATGTATTTATTTATTTATTTATTCTAATCATCTTAATAAATTAAGATAATTAATTATCTTCAAGTCAAAATAGTATCCATAAAAAATAATCCATAGTAATAATTTGATTTATGATTATGATGATTATTGATTGATATGGTGATTGTTGAGATAATGATTGTTGTTTGATATTGTAATTATAAATAAAAATAGTAATCATAATAATAACCTTAATTCATAAAAATGCTTTGTTAATAGTAGTGAGTTAAGAAGTAATAAAAGTGACCATATTATCAGTTAGTTCATTATAGGTTAGTCCTTTATAGTTTAAATAAAATAGTTTAATAATACAGTATGATCCATATCTTTGCCTTTTTCTTTTTCTCCCTGTTCCCCTCCCAAGCCTCAAGTGGTCTCTCAGTAGAGAGTAAGGAAGGGGTGTCCACAACCTTAGGTGGTCTCTCAGTAGAGAGTAAGGAAGGGGTGTCCACAACCTTAGGTGGTCTCTCAGTAGAGAGTAAGGAAGGGGTGTCCACAACCTTAGGTGGGGGTTCATCCTCCATCACCCGAATCATCTCCACTGGTGCGTCAGCTTCATCTTCGTCCTCATCTTCATCCTCAGCCCTGCTTGAGGGGCTTGGCGCAGGAGCAAGCAGCACCTCCTCTTACTTGTCCATAGCAGAGGGAGGAAGGGGAGGAGGAGGTGGAGGAGAGTTGGCTGTGTCTTCAAGAGTCGGAGGATCCAGCTCGGTCACCAAGTACAGCAGCAGCAGCAACACCTCCACCCAGGGGTCTGCATTCGCCACTGCGTCCGGCGGAGGTGGAAAAGGAGGAGAAAGTTCTAGCTCTGCCACCACTGTGACTAAATATGTCTCCTCGTCAGGAGGTTCTACATCTTTGAGCACTGGAGGAGGAGTAGGAGGACAAAATTCTAGCTCTGTCACAACCGTCACCAAGTACACCACCTCTTTAGGAGGTTCTTCGTCTATGAGTGCTGGGGCAGGAGGTGGTGGTTCTAGTTCCGTCACCGTCACCAAATACACCTCCTCTTCGGGAGGCTCTTCGTCTGTGAGTGCCGGAGGAGGAGGAGGAGGAGGAGGAGGGTCTAGTTCTACCACTGTCACCAAGTACAGCAGCAGTTCTTCAGCAATGTCCTCCTCAGGAGGAGGTGGAGGAGGAGGAGTAGGAGAGGTGACCGGCAGGCTCATCAAGTACAGCTCCTCTAGCGGGAGCTCACCTGGGCTGGCCAAGTACAGCACTGCCTTTGGGAGCTCGCTGGGGACCACCAGCAGGGGAGGAGGAGGAGGTGGTAGAGGCACAGGAGGGTCCGTAACCCAGTACAGCTCCACTTCCATGGGCGTGAGTGGGAGGAAAGGGTCGGCCTCGTCCGCCTTCACCTACTCGCCACCCCCCGTGGAGAAGAAGACGATGCTCACCATGGGAATGGCGACTTACGAAGGTGAGTCAGAGTTCAAGAGAGTAGTATGACAGATTAACTACATGTATGCATGTACCGCATGCATTTTGATGTGCCTTGAAGCTGAATGGTATCAACATCAGTACCTGTCATTTGACTTTGTAAAGAAGAGTTGTCACCAAGTTCAATTCTGTTTAGTTCACTTCTGCAATAATTGTGTGTAGGAGTTGTTCACTTGTTTAATTCAAGTGCCAAGTGTTTATGGGAGAGCACACTTAATCAGTGTTAGCTACATAAAACAAAGCAAAATTTAGTGAAGCCTAATATAATAATAATAATATATATAATAATATAATGTAATGTAATATAATATAATATCATATAATATAATATAGCATGACACATTGCTTTTCATTGTTTGAGTTAATGAGTCTAATGAACAGAATAAAATTGGCTGAGGTTACCAGGTTCTTTCCAGTGCTTGTAGACTTCAAGGCCTTGCCCTGATGAGGAAAACCTGATGAGAGCTTAGAGGGTAGCAGCCATTTCAGGGTGTCCCAGCATACAGATAAGAGGAAGATAGTGTCAGCACTCAGCTGAACATGCAGACATGCGGATTTCCCTTTGTGTATGTGTGTGTCTGTTTTTGTGTGCCTGTGTGTGTGTGTGTGTTTTTCTAAGTTTTTTGTCTTTTCCTTTGCTCATCCTTTGCAGGAAGCTCCAGTGCGAACTCGTCCCCTGAGTACACAAGGAAAGAATATGGTCTGTTTCACATCCTGATGCAATGTTGTCTCTGTGTGATTATGTGTGTGTGTGTGTGTATGTGTGTTTGTGTATGTGTGTGTGTGTGTGTGCATACATATTAAGTGTGTGCATATTGTGTGTGTGATAGGCTTTCTGTTTATTAATGTTGATATGGTGAGACGGGTGACATTTAAAGGCATGTCAGCATGTGTGTGTGTGTGTGTGTGTGTGTGTGTGTGTGTGTGTGTTTGTGTCTATGTGTGAGCCTAAGTGAATGAATGAGTGTCATAATAAAAGTTCCCCTCAGTTATTATGAGCTTTATTTAACGTTGTGCTCCTGTTGTGAAAATAAACCCCCCTCAGAGACCTGTTCTTCACAGCAGTATGTATCGCCCAACTCGGCCTTTAGTCAACTTCATTTCCTCTTGTGTTTGTGCAGCTGCAGCGAGCACCGCCACCAGAGGGCGCACTCAGACCAGAGGTATATGCAAGCACGCACAGACACACAGAGAGAGAGAGAGAGAGGACAGAGACATAAACTTACATTACAACAGTCTAACTTAATTTTAGACTCATTAATCAACTATTTCATATAATACATTTAACATTTATTTGATATATTAACGGTCATTTACAATAGACTGTTTTATTAACATTTTTAGCTAGTGAATATTCTGAATGGTATATAGTTGTCACTAATAGAAAATGAAATCCTGATATACAGTTGAAATTTTATTAATATATCATAAAGATCATTAATAAATCACGTCAAGTAGTTTGTTTTAATTGAAATTGAGTGCTATAATTCATGCAAAAAGGTCAGTTTTATATTTAGATAGAGCCATTTGATTGTAGACTGACAGAACAGGTTTTCATAACTAACAAATCAATGTTTTGTTCCTCCAGAGAGTGAGATTCGGGCAAGATTGCAGAGTGCTTCTCCTTCCGAGAGATGTGAGTGTGACATCCAGTTTGAAAAACGAAAGCCAGGACTGCTTCAAAAGATAAAGGATAGTTATGTGCAGACTGTGATCACAGATCTATTTCCCTTCCCTTCCCTCTCTCTCTCTCTCTCTTTCTGTTACCCTTTCTGTTTGTTTGTTACCATGTGTGTGGGCCTGTTTATTTCTGTGTGTGCAAGCGTGTGTGTTTTGTGTGTGTGTGTGTGTGTGTTTTGTGTGTTTGTGTGTGTGTGTTTTGTGTGTTTGTGTGTGTGTTTGTGTATGTGTTTTGTGTGTTGTGTGTGTGTGCAGGGACTGAGCTGGAGGATGTCAAGAGGTTGCTCAAGGGCCGTTCTGAGAGCATCAGTCCCCCACGTTCCCCGACAAACACCCTCCCCATCCCCAAGAAGGTCAGCGTTTCTGACGCACAATCAGGTACAGAATGTGCACGCACACACACACACACACACACACAAAACACACACACACACTCACATAGCTCTCACCTTATTATGAAGTGTTCCCCAATAAACAAAACATTTCTTATGATATCATTTTGTTCTGCGGGAGAAACTGATTAAGATTTTTATTGAACTGTTCATTACAGGCCTACAAGTAACACTGTATTGATACCCAAATCTGTTTTTGCAGTGTAGGCTTGCTTCAATATTAGTCCTACATTTATATGATGTTCTGTGATGATTGACAATGATTGGCCCACAGTCCAGTATGACAGTTCCACTCTGGAGTCCAGCTACATGTCCACGGGGAACTACGGCTACCAGACCAGCCCCAAGAACCTGAGTTCTACTGCCACCATGCAGGCCAGCACAGGTACTCGTAACGACCTTGGTGACCTTGGGGATACATATGACCCTTAGGCCTGATGACCCTAACTCCTATGGGGAGTTAGCTGTGGTATAGGCACCCTGAGATTTCCCCTGAGTTCACTTGAGTTCAAAGGCTATTAGAGAAATTGGGAGTGCAGAGAGAAGTAAGACGTTTTTATAAGTCTGTTTTGGCAAGAATTTCTGACTGTGTTTATATGCATTATTATGCACCTGATACATACAAACATCATCATCTCATTTAAATTTCTACCACTATAACACAGTGCTGAATGAGATTCAGTTCTAGTTCAAGGTATCTTTTTGGTGTCAGTATTTCTTATGCATGTGACAATAAAATTTCCTCGTATCCTAGAATTCTTGTTTTTTTGGGACTTTTTGTAGTTTCTGGCTTTCAAAACAACATGAACTTGAGCGCCCCTGCCATGACCACTGGATTCTCAGCAGGCAGTGCAGGTCAGCTGCTTTCTTCAGTTTTATTCAGTATGAAGATACAGCAAGGAAGTTTGTTGTTGTATTATATCTTGTGATATGTTGTATGTTTAATATCATAAAATGTAAAACTGAATTCTGGCCAGATAACACCATATTATTTTGGCAGCACCTCCGAATCACATCTGCATCACATCTGAATCCACAGTACTTTTCCTCTATAATTTTAATGAGACAGTCTTGCTGCTCCTCATGTACAGTCTGTGTGCACATTCACATCAATTACTTATTTCATCACATGGCCTTTGGCACCACTTCCATAGTACCACATAGTCAGTTTATTTATATACTTACAAAAAAGTGCTTAACCCAAGAAAAATACACTACTTGTTAATAACCTGTTACTTACTGGTTACATCACTCAGTGTACGGAATGCAGAACAACCTGGCAACCAACACCGGGGATGCAATAACTTCAAATGGTCTCAGTGCTCACTCAGGTAGGCCAGGCAGACAGACAGCTCATGTGCCACAAAGACATATTGATGGTGGAATAGTATATTTATATATATATATATAGGCAGTTCCACACAACATGAAATTTGAGCATTCAGTGTTCTTGGATGTAGAACTAATGTAACTAACTTTTCACATAATCATTTGCATCATAGAAATACCATGGCATTTTGTTTGTGTTATGGATGTAAGAGTTTGTGTAGAATTGCCCATATATATATCTATTTGATTGATTTGATCTAAGTTTTTTATTATTTCATATTTTTATGTATTATTGTATTAAAGCACAGTGGCTTGTAGCGGTAAAACTGAGCTGTTTAAATTCCCTCATTGGGTGGCCATGTTGATTGTGTTTTGCAGTATACGCTGTTCAGAAGAATGTAGGGGGCGCTGGCACAACCACCATACCAGGTGATTTACTAGATGATGGGGAACAACAGAGCCTTTACCTCATGGAGTATCTGTCCAAATCAATACTGTTGTCTGCCTGAAATAGATTAGCTATTACTTAGCTGTAGACTCAATGTTCTCAACTACTCACTTTTCACTATCAGATATAGGAGTAGTGTTGTGAAGCACAATTAGGCCTCTCACGCAATCCACAGTAATAGTGAAAAAAATACTTTTAATAATTGTATAACAATAAATAATTGTATCCCACCCCACCCCTTCCCTATCCCCACCCCCTTTATGCACAAATAGGCTGACAGACACAATTTTACTGCATTTTTGTTTACACCCCGCAACTATATGCATGTGACAATAAACCTTCCTTGTATCCCTGTAACTGTAGTAACTGTATCAGCTCTATACATTTAGCCATAAGTACCATAGCAGTTCTAATTGATTTTGTGTGGTAAGTGGAGTCCTTTGATTTGCCAGTGGTGCCCACTAGTCCCATGGCGAGTGATGATGTCTTCAGCAAAGACTACAAGTCCCTGATGATGGAGAAGGACAATGGGCCCGTGAAGAAGGAGACAGAGCGTCTCATCATGGCCAAAGACAGCGGCAAGAAATTCACTACCACGGCCACTGCCAATGGTCAGTCTGGAGGAGATCTCTTTTTTCTCTCTCTTTCTCCCTCCCTCTCTCTTCTTTTCTCTATCACTCATATCACTCTGTCACTCTATCTGTCTACCCCTCCTCCTCATCCCTCTCTTTCTTTCTGTTTTCTTCTCTCTTTTCCTGTCTTCATGTATGTACACTGACTTGTAGCCTATCTACCTGTGCTGATATTTGTGGAAGGATTCCCATCTCCTGTATGTTCATTATTAACAAGTGTGTTAGCGCTCTCTCACACTGCTTTGTTTGCACTGATATGTGTGGTCACAGAAATGGCCACAAGTTCACATACATCACATTGACAATGAGCTGTGAGAATGTTCTCACTTGTGCATGCATGTGTGTGTGTGTGTGTGTGTGCATACATGCGTGTGTGTGTGTGTGTGTGCGCGCATGGGTGTGTGTGTGCATGTGTGTCTGTGTGTGTGTGTGTGTGTGTGTATGTGTGTATATGTATGTACTCTGCAGGTTCATACTCTGAAGACTCCCTGAAGAAAGAGAAAATGAAAGTGTCCAGCATGACTGAAACAATCACAGCCAAGGCAGACACAAGCAGTGAGCACTTCACCATCATCTCACCCTTAAGCCTGTCTTAAAGTCCCAGTTTAGTTTTTAGCTTAGTTTCCTCTAGTTTTTTTTCTCCCAAGGTTACCTTGCACTGTGTTTTTTTGTCTGATCCTAATTATATCTTCTATTTTTTAAGTCTTCTGAGTCACTTGTCTTCATTATATTTCAGTTTCCTCCTCAAAGGCAGCAACTAAAGACAAGGCCACTTATGCAGGTAGGGTTGCACCTCCTCTGAGGCTAATTGCAATTAGTGTCATTCACAGTGAATTTATTACATTTTCTGTTGCTAAATCACTATGTAGAAATCTATAATTTAATATGATTGCTAGCAATTGAATATGATTGCTTCCTACGCACTTCCGCTCGAATATCATCTCCCTACAGTGCTAGTCTGGATTTAATCCTATTGAGCTTGTTGTCTCAGGATGCATTTTAAGATGGCCAATCAGTAAACAGAGAGAGGAGCTGTGAATGCAGAACTAGAATGCTACCAGTCAAGGGCTGATCCAGTCTTTTTAAACTTAAACAACTCCACCAAGCAATCATTTTTCACTTTTGAATGTCCAGACCACTTGTATGAAACAAAGTGTAAACAAGGAGCTGGTTTATTACCAGGCTATATGATTGTAGCTGTTATTGTTCATACTCTTATGTATGCTTTCTTGGTATTCTTGGTATTATGCTTTCTTGGTGTGCTGTCACCACAATTACCTATTAATGAACTGATTGTCTTAAATGCATATTAATGGGATTTTGAAAAGGACTCTTGTCCCCCCCCTTCTCTCCTCTCACCACCTCTCCTCTCCCCTTCTCTCCTCTCTCTCCTCTTCTCTCTCCTGTCTTCAGAGATCCGTCAGGCTGAGAGTGGTGGTGGTGCCCTGGGATTCTGCTCCTGGTGGAAGTGGCTGTTGGGGATGCTGCTTCTCTCCCTCCTCTCCCTTGGTCTCTTGTGTGGCCTCATTGCTCTGGGTAAACACCCAGCAGTCTCATAGTCTCATAGACTCATACCACCATCAGTCACATAGGGTACACAACCAGCAGTCTCATAGTCTCATAGACTTATACCACCATCAGTCACATAGGGTACACACCCAGCAGTCTCATACTCATATAGACTCATACCACCATCAGTCACATAGGGTACACACCCTGCACAGTCTAATAGTCTCCAATATAGCCACAGGTGGTTACACATTCATCACAGTCACATAGGCTCATACAACCATCAGTCACATAGGCCAAGCATCCATCACAGTCACATAGGTTACACACACAACAGTCGCATAGACTACACAAGCATCCAATGTCACAGTTCGGTTTCAGTTCTGAGTCTAGGTGATGTGGCATTCAGACATAGATTGCACATCAGTCTCATACACTACACACCAATAGTGTCATAGGTGAGGAGGTTATCAAAGGCTACATGCTGAAATTTCACTGTAATCTTGTCTCGTGCAAGTGATGTAAAGACTAACATTTTACTTTTTACCCTCTGAATGTTCTCCAATAAATACCCAGTTTTTTTGTTTGTTGATTTTTTTGCTCTGTCTGTATTTATAATCAAAAATGTAATATCAAAATCTGCGTTTTTGCCCGTATTCATTACTTTGACATTCCTCTTTCCCTCTCCTCTCCCAGCGGATGATGTGCGGAAGCTAAAGGAACGCGTGCAAGCACTCGAGGGTGGCAGGGGCGAAATCTCCTCGGCCCGCACCAGCCGTTTCCAGGCCGGCCCTTCGAGTGTCAATATCGTCGACCCACTGGACTCGGTGTACGCAGCGGAGCGGGGTGGTGGTGGTGTTGGCGGCAGTGGCGGCATCATTCGTGCAGACAACACCATCCACCTTGGTTCCTCTTCTCCAGGCCAGGGCTCTACTGCCCCGATGGACATGGCCACCCTGCAACGCACCATCCAGCACCTCCTGAGAGCTGAGCTGCAGTCCGACTCCATACAAGGTGCCGTCACGTTCTAGTCGGTTCACGTGTTGTCTCGGAACGTGTTCTAACTACCTGTGGCACAATAGCACATTAGTGACACAATCAGTTTCATTACTGTGTTCTTGTCTCATCTAACTAGATAACAGTGCTGTGTGGCATGAGATGTGACACATTGTCACTCGTGTGATGCATGCCGTGATGCGTGACGCATTGATATTCGCCCCAATTCTATTCTGTCTGATGCATGGCTTGCTCAATTAGTCTGTTATAGAATAGAACAGCTTATTTAACCGATTCAGTGAGGACAGAGAGCATTGAGTACTTTGTGACAGGACAAGCAGTCATTCTGATTGATTCTGCAGTCTGTGAATTCCTAAGGCAAGTGACTGACTCATTTATCATTCCAGCCATGTTTATAGTTTGCCTACATTTAGAGGTCAATTCATTATTGACGTAATGCAATCAATAGTGCCCAGTATATGAGATCATTAGGATGATCCTAATGGCAATGAATGAGCTGATGTCATAGACACACTAACAAACCTCTGGGGTCTTTCAGTGAATATATTACCTGTCATCTTACTGGCTCATCTTATGATCAATCAATAGTTCAAACAAGCACCCAGTCAAGCAGACAGTTTTATAGATAAACACATGGCTTTCCTTCTTCTTCTAGCAGTAGTAGTAGTATGATTGACACCATACTAATTAATCAGTCAATCATTCTGTGTTTTTTCTGATTTCAGCTTTGCTGGCTTCTACATTGAAGGGTGAGAAAGGAGATCCTGGGCCTAAAGGTAAAATACTACATCAACTCTCTGCAACAGCGCTATGTATGGTCACATACATTCTGTGACATCTTTTCTTGTTATTTTTTATTAAAAAAAACTATGGTCTCATTCACTTTAGGGGACTCTGGACCACCTGGTGCTAAAGGTGAATTTGCGTTTCTTTTGACCACAAATTTTTTTCCCAACAACTTTAGTGTACAACAACTTTAACCCAAACTCAGATAAAATTTCACAAATTTACAGGATAATATGGATAATGGATATAGTAACTGTATTGGCAGCAAACTTAACTAGATAGTTGATGCTAGTTGATGTCGATGTGATATTGAACACATTTTGTCATTATTTTCCATTGTATGACCCATTGTTGTGTGTTCACAGGAGAACCAGGTTTTCCTGGTGTGCCAGGTAGGGACCAATTCATTTGTTCTGGATAAACATGCTCTGTTCTGTTAGCCAGGCTAGTCCCATCTAGTGCTACTGCTAAGTTTCATTTAGCTCCGCAACTGAGTCAGAGAGCCAGCAGTAGGGTTCAGTTTGCTCCGCATATGAGCTGGGAAGGGCCTATCAGCGAACAGAAGGAGGGCTGAAATCAATAACGTTGAATTCAAAAGATGCGTTCCAGTGTGTAACACATATCATAACCATAGGTTTGAGATGCTTTGCATGAAGTGAAACAATGTCAGAGTGGCTGATGCATCAGGCTGCTGTTCTGTCTCCTGATAGCAGACAGAGTTTAAAATGTTGCTTTGTTGCTTAGTAGCAATCAAATGTTGCCACTAACTTTAGAGTCAGATCCAAAAAACAGATTTCCCAGACCCTGAAGCCTTTCTGATCATTCTAATGCAGGTCCTCCTGGTTTGTTGGGACATCCTGGACAGGAAGGACTCAGAGGGCCCAAAGGAAGTCAAGGTGAGTTGGGTTTTACATTTAATAGGTAATATTTAATAAAGTGCAGATAATGCATGGCTGGTCATTACATGGTTTTGTTTTGCTGTTTTAATTTACATGAAACACTGACCTGTGGCTCAGACCTCTCTCCCAACATCAGTGTCATTTAATATAAGTGTGCGTGTGTGTATGTTAATATTTTGTCACTGACATAGTAATTACTAATTAATGTCTGTGTGTGTGTGTGTGTGTGTGTGTGTGTGTTTTGTGTCCAGGTGAAACAGGTGCTGATGGGCCACCAGGCCAGAGGGGACTAGAGGGACCAGCAGGGCCCCGTGGGGAGCCAGGGCCCCCATGCATTGGAGAAAAGGGAGAGAGAGGTATTTCCTGAATATTAGACACACCGTGAATAAACTGCACAACAGTTTTCAATGTAATTATAAAAAATATATTGTAAAAACAATTGTGTATTAAACGCACTTTAAAAATGTTAAGTTCGTCAATAGAAGTGGATCTTAGCATCATTTTCAATGAGCTCTGCTACTGATAAGTTTACGGTAGTCACACAGCTGCCGTGCCGACACTCGGAGCTCAGTTCTCTATCTATTCCTCCACTATCATGTCTTCACTACAGAAAGATATGCCACCTGAAGTTCTACACAATCTGATAATTTAATTTCAGATGAAAGTAAATGCCACACAGCTGTAGAGAATTATCAAAAATGGCGACTGTCAGCAAGCACATCTGAGGTTTACAACCATTCCATACATAGAATAGCTAGGCTAGCTGGTATCCATTAACCATACATTCATATACTTTACATACTATACATACATACAAGCATACAGCACAAACATACATACTGTACACTTGTACATCTGACAGCGACAGTAGGACAGCTCAGGAGATCCTACATAGGTCGGACATGCATAACCAAAGCACAGGGGTGTTGATATAGCCTACTTACTGAGTGGTATCAAAAACATACGCACAGCTTAGTTTTATAGCAATGTCATTTTTACTTCTGTGGGCAAAAAAAAGGTTATGAATTTGCCCCTGAGTCCATCACATCTTAGCATTTTATCTTTTGGGTCCTCTAACTCATAGTTAGAATGTGTTATTTCCAAAGGATATATGCATATGCTTGAAATGTTTAGACCATGAAACAAAAATAGTACTTAAAAGGCAGCCATAATGGGCCAACCATAAAAGTGTCAGAAAATGTGAACTACTGCTCACACACTAAGAAGAAACAGGCCCACCATTCTGCATTTGATTTTTGTTACAAGTTTAGGTTTAATTAAATAAAAATAAGACCCTTTGTGTAGTGGTGACTGTGATTGTGACAACAAAGCAGGCTGTTATTGCTCTGTAAGTGACACTTGGAAGATACATCATGCTGATCATGTTCAACATTGACAAACATTTGCAAAAGATGTTCTGGATCTGAAAGAAAGGAGTTATTGTCTTCGGTTGGACACTGAAGTACACATGTAAATTCAGTGTTATCCCGAGGCAGACTTGTGTACTGTGCTGGGCTCTGTCTAAAGGTGGTTGTTTTTGTTCTCAGGTTCCGCTGGAGAACCTGGTTCTCCAGGGCCTGTTGGGCCACCAGGTCCAGCTGGTCCCAAAGGTGAGGTCATCATCTTCATCATCATGCATGCATACATTATCATTATTATAATCGGTATAAATCACACAGAGCGAATCACCTGTATGTCTGATAGACACATTTTAGATTATCTTAATTTTAGATTAAGTTATTTATTCTTAATGAAGTAACACTTCAATATTTAATTAATTAATCCAATTAAGGTGAAGCAGGAGCACACGGTGGCCCTGGTCCTCCAGGTGAGACAGCGTCCAACGTGTAATGATAAAATTGTAATATTTACTAATAAACTGATATCCTGTTAACCATAACACCAGCATGACCCACTATCATGTTTGTCAGGTGCTCCTGGCCCTCAGGGTTTCCGTGGCGATGTTGGAGAACCTGGGCCAAAGGGTAAGATATAATACTACATAGAAGAGAGGGATGAATGTGTTTATGTGAGGAGGAGATTCAAGGGTTATATGATGTCTATTTCTTTGTCTTCGCGAGGTGACAAAGGTCCATCTGGTCCTCCTGGAGGCAAAGGTATTTTGATGAGTAGTGGAATCAAATGTAAAAGTAAAATTGGTCTTCATTTGACAGTATTATGACAGTAAAAGTCACACCGTTTTACCTGATTCTCATCAGGTGATCATGGTGAGAAAGGTCCTCGGGGTCCAGCAGGTATGTGAGATTTTTCTGCACTTCAAACACACACTACAACTTGATGCCAGGCACACAGAAGCATAATTGCAAATATGTACAGAAGCTAAATTGAACTAAACATATAGCTTTGCAACTACTTAGCTTCAGACTTAGGGTACTTGGCTGTTGTTCTCACAAACCACAGGGATATAAGCACCCATATCACTTGATGAATAGTCCCACTGTAGGAGAATCAGTGATCAATGGCAGCTGACGAGTTCTTGCTAACATAACTAATGCTAATATTGAATTTGCCATCTGCCTCAACAGTGCTACATCACGCTAACAGCAAATGGTAACATTCAATTTGTGCTAACTGCCTTATAAGCCTCAGCATTATTAGCTTGCTGCCGTAGATATTAAACACTAGTTGTTGCGTTGAATACATCTGTCTATGGGAGCAAATGCATCAGCGGAGCCGCCATCTTGGAGTACAGTGCTGTACTCCTTTTTAATGAACGGACATTAATTGGAGTAAAAGTTTACACAGTATTAAATCTGCAAATTTACAAAAAATAAAATTCATTACAAAAAAATGTTCATTACAAATGTCAGACATATCCACAAGTAAAGAAAAGAAAAGTGTTTATCTTTATTATTATTATCTAGTTAATTCTGTCTGTTTCATGTTCAAAACTTAGTCTAATTCCACAAGGACAACATTTTCAAAATGGATAAATGTCACTAAACAAATATTGCAGACAGAAAGAGGAGGAGGGGATGAGAAAGCTTAATATTAAACGATATGCTACCAATCACATGATAGCTATAGCTGGCTCTGACAGCAAACCATGTGACTGTGTTTACTTTCGGGCCAGGACACCAAGTTTTGCAGGTTATGTATCTCTGTTGGTAGTCATTGAAATTAGATGAAACTTCACATAGTTGTAGGTATATACCTCAACAAATTTTTACAAACATTATTCTTAGCCCCTTTTTACAAAAACAAGAAGAGTAGGACTGTGAATAAGGCTAACTGCCTTATTGCCTTAGCAAACGTGGTAAGACACCCTATCTCGCAGTACATACAAGAATGACACCACATTTACTCTTTCTTCTTTAGGAGAGCCTGGCCAACCTGGACCATCAGGTCCACCTGGGGAGAAAGGCCCCAAAGGATCAGTTGGTGAGTCTCAGGCATGCTGTGGTTAGTTACTAAATATACAGTATAATCATATATCCACTGCATTGGTGTGTGGATTTCATTGAAGAAACAATTAGTGGCTAATATATTTGTTTCAAGGAGCATCATGATCTTATTATTAAGACAATAAAGGCTAAGAACGATCACTCTCTCCTACTGTCTGAGCATACACAGACCTCTTCATTATCAATAATGCAATAATCTTGGCCCATCTGTCTATGTGGACCTCTTGTCTGTGTCACTGCATAAACCATCTCTTTCTCTCTCTCTCCCTCTCTCTCTCTCTCTCTCTCTTTCTCTCTCTTTGTGCAATGATGGTGCTGGTATCTCTGTGTTGTTTTCAAACTGGGCGCTGATCCATGTGATGTCATTCTTGTGTGCTGTACACTCATTGGTTTTCATTTCCAGGCCTCCCTGGAGCAGATGGTGAGAAGGGCCCCCGAGGTAAGGCATCCAAGAGCCAAACCAACACACAGTCACAGTTGGGGGAAACATTGCTTTGAAATGTATTTGGATGAAATACATGGTGCTTTTAGTGGATGAAAAATTTCCAGTCCATGTTTCAGATATATATTTATGATTTTTTTTTATTATATTAGAACATGGTGGTTTTAGGGTAGTATTTGAAATAGATTGAAACAGATCTAAAAATAATTCTCATTGGGTTGATTGGGGTGAATTCTTGATGGCATGGTAAAAAAAGTAGGTTTGTGCCATGATTTATATGACAGAATCATTACATTTTAAGAATTTAAATATTCTGACCAATAAGGTGAACAAGGACACGTTGGTTTGCAAGGACCTAGAGGACCTGCAGGGCCACCAGGAGATTCAGGAACTCCAGGTATGGACTGCACTTGACCTAAGACCTGGAACTCACATAATGACAATGACTAGGTTAAGAGGTGGATGTTGGGTGACTTTGAACTGTCTTGAAAAAGTGTGTGTGTGATTTGAAAAATCGCTGTGTATTCTCATTCGGAGTGTAGGCCTGATGACCATCTGAACTATGCAATTTATTTGCTTTTCTGTCTCTCTCTTATTTTTTTCTCTTTTATTGAGCTATGTTATAAACAAATGGCACCAACATTGTTGTATGGCAATAAAGTCGATCTAATTTAATAGAATCTAATATAATCTAAGTATAATTTACAACACAACCTTGACATCACTATATAATTTAATGTAACTGTGAGAAGTGTGAAATATGAAGCTAATAATAGTTGTGTGAAATAGAACAAACTGATTCAAGACAATTGCATGTAGAGATGATGTCAGTTTGAGCACCAAAGCCACACGAATGACGCACAAATATCTCTCATTCAGGAACACAAGGCCTTCTGGGACCCCCTGGTATAAAACTTTATCCACACATTTTGAGCACTTAGCACTTCATCTTTTTTAAAACAACTATATGAGAAAAAAATAAACTTGCTCATGCATGTTGTTCTTCATTCACAGGTTTACCAGGAATTCCTGGAAAGCCTGGAGACCGAGGTAATTATTCAGAGTGCAGAGTGCAAGTGAAGTTTCAGCATGCACCACTTAACATATGGCTATTACATGTTTATACATGAGTTATAAACAGTGTTTACATAACACAGAACAATTGTTGACTGCCTTGTTTACTTGTCTCTAGGAGAACCTGGCGAACCCGGTAAAGTTATTAATGCAGGTAACAACACATTTCAGAACTCAATCAAAAATCATCTGGTGCTCATTTGATGCAAGTAAACATAACTTTCTGTATAACTTTATAGCCATACTGTGTTTCCCTGGGCACTTTAATGATGCTGTTGCATGCTCCAACATAAAAGAAAAAGTCACATTAAAGAGCAGTTCTCCCACTACTACACGCTGTCTGAGTGAAAGACAACTAATTAGCACTAATTTGGTGGCTCAGCCATACCCTTGCTGACTCTAATAGAGCTTACACAGGTAATAGGTAATAGGCTACATAGGTAATCCCCGAGCTGTGAGAGGAACATATGACAGTGGGTAATTCACTGGCATTATATAGGCCCAGTATGCCTGCCAAATTCAGAAATGTATTTTAATAAGAATGGGTACAGTGTCTAAGCAGACATGCTCTCTCTCTCTCTCTCTCTCTCTCTCTCTCTCTCTCTCTCTCTCTCTGTCATGTCAGCTGGATCCAGTTATATGGCTATTCCTGGACCCCCAGGGCCAGCTGGGCCTCCTGGTGCCGCCGGTCCCCCTGGCCTGTCAGGTGAGACTCTACCATGGAAATGACATTGCAGCTATACAGTAATAATACTGAGAGCTGCATTTGGGTAAACAAAGGATTTAGCCATTTCCAACCCGTTGTTTGAGATGACTGAGTGTTGTCAGTAGGAAAAAGAACAAGAACAATTGGCAAAACAGACGAACAGTGGACTAGCAGCTGAAACTAACCTATGGGGGCAAGTTAAACTAAAACACTGTGTTAGCATTAGTTAGCTTTAGCTGTGACACTGAGGGGCTGAGTTGAAAATGGCCAGAATTTTCTTTTAACATTAATCTACAGGGCACAGAAGTAAAATTTTTATTGGCTCCACGTCTGACTTCACTGGTTCTTTATTAGTAGCTGTTGCTGCTGCTGTTGGGTGGTTCATGTTTTATGTTTTTGGTCACTTTGTCAGGTCCCATTGGTCCTGCTGGACTTCCTGGCCAAACCGGTGAGCCTCACTTGTCAATGCAAACCAACACAAACAAACAAACAAACAAATGTAGACATACTCTGGACATCTTCACACTGCTTACACACATTACATGCATTGTGATTGTCTTGACATGTTGTCTGTGATAAAATAATGTTGAGTCTCCCGTCTGGATCAAAACAGGAGCCAAAGGCGAAAAGGGTGACAAAGGAGAGAAAGGAGAGAAGGGAGATAAAGGCGACGCTGGTGCTGGCGGTGCGTCTGGTACTGGTTCTGGTGCCGGCAGTGGAGGTGGAGCTGGCAATGGGAAAGATGCAGGGGGCAAGTATATTAGCAAAAATGTAAAAAAAAATGTATTGGTCTCAGTTAAAATACAGATGTTCAAGATCATATCACAAGTTGACTATATATATGACATCTGACAAAGTCTGCTAGGATGTCCAAATGCATCTAGGGTCTCTAGTAGCCAGGAGACCAGAAAAATGTTTAACCATTCACGATTGGTAAGCATTTCCAATGCAGCACGATAAGCATCAAAGATTCTAGAGCAGTACAGACCTTGTGCTTACTATGAACTCTTTGGTCCAGCCTGAGCTCGTGCTGTGATTGTGAGTCTTGGAATTCTTACTTAAAATGTTACTTCATACTTACCTTTGATGTTTAAATTGACACATTTTCTGGACATCTTTGACATCTTTGACATCTTTGAAATCTTTGACGTCTTTGATGTCTTCTGGTGTTGTTCCACCACTTTTGATCTTAAAATCTTCATATCATTCCACATGGTCAGTGGGGTGAAACCAGACAGATACTGTGTCTCTGCGAAATGCAAATATCAAGGAGTTAATAAGCTGTTTCTCAGGCTACGTCTGTATGGCATTCATGGTGACAAAAACCTTTTCTGAAATTATGTTCTTTGCCATATTTTTTTAAATTTCATTTTACTTATTGATTAGTTATTTTATTTTGTTTTTATTTTGTAAAGAGTACCATTGTGAGACGTTTTTACATGGTGATTTAGCACTAAAAGGAATTAATTAATTAAAAAGTAATTAATTGATTGATTGAACCCCCAGGTGCTGCTGGTAAACCAGGTCCTCCAGGACCACCTGGACCTCCAGGACCACCAGGACCAGCAGGAGATGCTGCTGCTGCAGGTACAATGACTCGCATAAATCATCCATACAACCACTGTAGCCTACTGTCAATGAAGTATTTGATGAGAGTTTCTGTAGAGTGAATGGACAAGTACTATTTTCCGCTGGGTCTTAAAAAGTCTAAAATTTTAAAATATGAATTGAGGCCTGAAACACTCTTAAATGTAATGAAATATTGTGCAGTAGCTCTAAAATACATTTAATTGGGTCTTAAATTGTTCTGAGCTGTGAATTGTTACTGCAATGCACCACTACAGTGAATTTTGTGTGGACGATGCCACTTGCCTGACGTGTGTCTTCTATTTGAGGGAATAAAGTAGACATTTTTTTCATCTGATGTTGGTAGTTGTAGTTGATGGCATGATTTAAATGTATAGCCTATGGATGTAGAATTTATAAATTCTTCACACTTCAAATCCCGTAAACCTGTGCAAAGTTTTAGCTGGAAAGGGTGTCACATTGATAAATCACTTAAATTTCAATTTCAGGTCATAATGGTCATCAAAGGTCTTAAAAAGCCTTAAATTGAAATAGTTGAAAACAGCAGAAACCCTGACTATTGTCACAGAGTTTGGACCTGTACATTACATTGTGTGTACATTATTTCTGAATTCTATCCATGTTTATATTTATGCTTACACAAAGTGAACTGACAAGCACTGTTATATATGTACATAGACTTTTGTGGCTCTTTTGTTGTCCGATTTGAAAGGTGAGGATGGTAAAGCAGGTCCTCCAGGACCTCCCGGACCTGCTGGGCCACCTGGAGCAGCAGGTGAACACACATTATTAGAACACACAACATAAACCACAGAACTCCTCCATGGTCTTACATGTATTCAGTACAGCAACTCTTGAGGTAAAAAAAGATATTATGGGTGTGGCGGTGTGGGAGTTACAGGAAGTTACGTAAATACTAAGTTGTAATTTTCTCTTCAGCTGGGATGTCAGCTAATAGCTCACTAGCTAACAGCTAACATGCTATCATAAACCACAGTGTCTGTATAAGCATTGTGTAAGCTAGTTCCCTCTTGTAATTCATAGGTGTTGGCATACCTGGTCCCCCTGGTCCGAAGGGTGAAGCTGGAAGGCCTGGAGAAGGTGAGCAATATCTCCCTGAAAAAGTTCTCTCTCTCTCTCTCTCTCTCTCTCTCTCTCTCATTCTGTCTGTTCATTGGATGTTGTTGTGGCTATATGTGTATTTGTGTGTGTGTGTGCGCGCATGTGTGAGATATATAAAATGCTTCTGACCTGATTATTTCTGGCAGGTCCTCCTGGACCACCTGGTCGACCAGGGCCAAAGGGAGAGCCAGGTAAGTGTCACGGACACACCACATCACATCACACACTTACTGTCACCTGTATTTTTGGCATATAGCATTGCTGCCAGCAGTGCATGCAATCTGTCCAGGCGACAGGCAACAATTAAGGCATAGGGTAAAAGAAGAACATCTCACAGACCCTAAAACATACAAACAAATAAATGTGGAGGGAGGGATGTGGAGCAGCAGGAAGGTCATTGGGTGGCCAACACATCAGTTACAACAAGTTGCTGCCACCTGCCCAGCAAAAGCTTTAGAAATTTTCTTGGCACTGTGAACCAAGTGAAATCCTTATTATTATTCTGAGCTGTTTATTGCAAAAATAATAATAATTTTGTTGCATGCATCAACTCATAAGTTCATCACTGGTTAAGGGCCCCTGGCAAACAATGAACCTTGATTCTTCTAGAATCAAAGTCAAAGTGTACTTTATTGTCAGTTCATTATGTAACAGGCATTACACAGAGGACTGAAATTGCGTTTCACCAGACACCAAATGTGCAATTTAAAGTAGAAATGCACACACACACACACACAAAACACACAGCTACACTCATGGTCATCCACAATAAATAGACATAAATGGACTGCATTTATATAGCGCTTTTCTACTCCTACGAGTACTCAAAGCACTTTACATTGTATGCCTCACATTCACCCATTCACACATATGCACTCACACACCGGTGGCAGAGGCTGCCATGCAAGGTGCCAACCTGCCACCGGGAGCAATTTGGGGTTCAGTATCTTGCTCAAGGACACTTGGATGGGGTCAGCCAGAGGGGGCACGAACCTGCAACCCTCCGGTTGCCGAACGTCACCTCTACCACCTGCGCCACCATCTCCCCACATAAGACATACGACATACAGGTAAACATATACACGTCCAGCAAGAAGGAAAGTTCGAGGTAGCTCCTCTTGGTAGCTGGTGTAGGTTGAAGAAAAGTGAAATGTGCAATATATAAGGTGCAATAAGTGAAGGTGCAATTTAGTAGTGCAAGTGTGAAAGCAGCATGGACATCTGTGTGTTTGTGGATGTCAGTAACATGTTCATGGAATCTTCTTCATTGTGTTGATTAGCCTGATGGCTTGTGGGAAGAAGCTGTTTCTCAGTCTATTTGTATGGCACCGCATGCTGCTGTAGAATGAATGAACGAGGAAGAATGATGCTTAATTCACTGCAAAAATTCTGCCTGCTCATTTGTGCAGGCGAAGACGGAGAACAAGGATACAGAGGTAAGTGTGGGATCGGGTGTCATTACGGTTGTATACTCTGTGTGTATACTCAGGTAAAGTACACTACTTGTTACACACTATAAATACATATTTAATTATAAATAGTTAATACGATCCGGCACAATTTATGCCAGATGTGTTTTTTTAGTGCCATGTTCCTTTCCAATAGACCGTTTCAATTGTAAAAAACAAAACCAACTGAATATTCCTAATTTAGTTCCCAAACTACTGTGTAAAGAGCACATATGGCATATTAAAACAAAAACCTGGTGGGAACCAACTATGATTCTACCAATCAAACTCTCTTGAAGCAGTGCATAGAGCACTGCATGGAGGACATTAATCATCAATGTCTTATCATCAATGTCTTATCAATCCACAGGAGAGCCAGGGAAGCCAGGTGTGCCTGGTCCTCCAGGAGAGGCTGGTCTTGGTGAGTCCCCACACTTCTTGGAACAGATTATGTATTTCTCTATTCTCTATTGTATGTATTTCTCTAGTTTTTAATATTTGGCATTAAAAATGCACACGTCAAGCAAACCGTTTCAATAAGCCCTTTACTGTCATAAACAAATTCAAATTAACATTATAGGATGACTATAATTATATGCAGTAATACCATTGACGTATGTTTTGGAGGGGTGACTTTATTTGCAATTAGGCCTGCATCATTAAAATTGCGTACCTCCACTTAAAAAAAAAAAAAACACTACACCTCTGGTCATATGGATGGATGGATGCAGGTAGCAGGTAGAAATCAAGAACTGGGAATCCCATAGAATCCCATGGGAATCCCATGCGTTTCCCTCATTCTAATAAGCTGCTATGGTCACCGTGGTAGGCTAAATTATTGGGTGCAACTGAAAGTACTGAAACTGAAAGTACTTAGTTCCCTTGCTTGCTTTGCGCCAGCAGATTCCTTTCAAAAATTAACCTCTGCATGATGGATAGAGGGAACCAATAAAAAGAACTGAGTTCCTCAGGCACGTCAATCATTTGTCTGGTACTGAGAAATCCCATTTATTTTTATACAGGCGCTCCTGGTCAGCCTGGACCACCCGGACCTGCGGGAGCCCAAGGCCCAGAGGGTCCACAAGGCCCAGAAGGACCCCAGGGATCAGAAGGTCCAGAAGGTCCACAGGGTCCAAGAGGTAAGTGGATTCATGGGGAATGTAATATGGAGAAGGAGCATATGCTGAGTCCCTCCATCTTGCCCTATAGCCTGTATCTTTTTTTATCCTTGTCTTTCAGTAACACTTTACTTGAGGTTTCAACATGAGAGTGACATAAACCTGTAATAAACATGACATGACGCATATCACGAACATGACATGTTTGACTGTTGTCATAAAGTGTCACTTGGTTTTTGTAATGTCCGACCCCCAAACAGTGTCAATTCTAGAGCTTCATTCTATTATTCTTTGTACTACCCTCTCATTCTTCACACATTCTCTTAATGTTCCTAAACCTGTCCTTAATGTCATCATCACACCAGGAGAAGCAGGTATTCCCGGTGCCCCTGGAATTCCTGGGTTTTCCAGCAGTAAGTACCTTTAGAAAGAAGTACCCTCAGAAAGTCTCCAAAACTGTACTTAGCAAATACACAATCAGGTCACCCCATTGAACAGTTTGACAAAGTTGCTGTGTAATACAATCTCTCTTTCTCTCACTGTTATTTCCCTCTTCCTTGCTCCCTCTCCCCTTTTTTTCCTCCTTCAGATCAAGGATCACCCGAACCAGGCCCGCCAGGACCTCCTGGACCACCAGGACCACCAGGGCCACAATCTAATGTTGACCAGGATATTAGCGCCTACTTCCAGAGTATGTACTGTTGTCACATAGCAGAATATGTTGCATGAAGTCATCATTGGCACATTAGATAATTTTCTGCACTATATAATCCCATCTTTGTTGTAGCTGATTGAACTAGTAGTTTCTATTTCATATTTTAATATTTTGTTTAATATATTGAATATGTTAAATTTACTTGTAATAATCAAGTTGAAGTAGTGAGTCGACTTCAATATGATTATCCCTTGATTGTGGTCCTGATGTGGCCCATGGTATTGCATGTATGCCACTGATTTCCTTGTCATGTGTTTCTCTCAGGTGATAATATCAGGAGATACCTGGCAGGGCCCCCAGGTCCACCAGGTCCTGTTGGTCCACCTGGATACCCAGGAGCTCCAGGCACGTCCTCTGTGGATGAAATAGCTGCACACGTTCTCAGCTATGTTCAAAGTAGGGCTGATCTATCCATCCATCTATCTATCTATCTATCTATCTATCTATCTATCTATCTATCTATCTATCTATCTATCTATCTATCTGTCTGTCTGTCTGTCTGTCTGTCTGTTTGTCTGTGGTGTGGTGCAGTGTGGTATGTATGTGATGTAATGTGATATGGATGAAATGTGATATTTCTGTATTATGGGCCATTAGGTGCTGGTGGAGGTGTTGGACGCCCAGGACCCCCTGGTCCTCCGGGAGCCCCTGGGTTCCCTGGGACCCCTGGTCCTCCTGGTGGTGGAAGTGGTCCGTCCATCAACGACATCATGTCTGTGATGCAGAGTAAGTGTGCAGCAGCCATGGAACATACATTGACAGTATAATATATACAAATTGACAATACATTTAAAATGTATACAAACTAACACTAATCGCAATAAATGTAAATATAACATTTTGCAGTTGAGGTTATACAAGTGGGAGGAAGGTTAAATATCTAGTACAGTGTTGCTATAGCTTGCATCCTATAACAACCATTGTTTATTTTAGCCTGTGTATGATAAAACCTAATACGTCTGGCCACACATGGTAGAATGTGATATTCTAGGAAAGTCGAACCGGGGCCAGTTGGCTCATTTAAAACAAAACAAAATAGCTCTTTGTAGCTCCTTTAACAAAAAAGCAAAGCGTTCTCATGCTCAGTATCCTACTGACCCTTGACTTCATCTCTTCAATTGTCTTTGCTGCGGTGCAGGAGAAGAGGTCAGGAGGATTCTAATGGGTCCTCCTGGACCCCCTGGAGCCCCTGGTCAGGGAGCAGTAGATCCACAGGAAGTGGCCCAGCGTGTCCTCAGCATGCTGATCGGTCAGTTGTGCTGTCAACAGAACAGGCTCTGCCCATGTCACAATCACAACAATGAGATGCCACATGTCACTTATAATGTCTAAATATGCTAACTTGACATCCATGCATGCAGATGACTGTATGGAATGTGCAGTGCAATTGTAGGGGCATTTCATGGGGCTTTCTATCCAGATGTACACAAACCTACTCTGTTGAAGATCTAAACTGAATCTCCCTTTCCTGGGTTGTCTGTAGCTGCTTTACAATTAATTATGCTTAACAATTATTTGCTTTTTGATAGCGTAACAATTATTTTCTTAATTAATAGACAAGTTGATAAATGCTCAAACTGGCCATGTTTTAGACTTTTTTACACTTTTTTTTCCTTTTTAAACAGAACGCGGAATGGTTGGGAGGCCAGGACCCCCCGGACCCCCTGGTCCTCCAGGGTTGCCTGGACTGCTCAACTATGACATCTCCTCCCTGCTGCGGAGTAAGAATCACTGAAATCTCAAAGAAAACAGATATTTTTCTTGCGCATTTTGGTTGAAACATTCATCAGTATGAATTACCAGAATAGTCACTCATACTCATAGACTGTGGATTAGCAAGTTCCCTGCAGAAACAGCCAGCACCAAAGAATGACTCCTACACAAACTACACAGCTAAAACCATGCACTGTCATGTTGGGTAGACAGAAAAAAAGATTTGTGTCGCTGAATCCCAATCTCAGTACCCAGCCATACAATATCAGTTGGGCTCTGCTCTCGACTTTGTTGATGTACAATATCTGTAAAGTTCAACTAGTGCACAACATTGTTGCTTTGATGTACAGACTCTGACTTCCAGGGCCTTCAAGGACCCCAGGGTTCAGTAGGACCCCCTGGGCCTCCCGGACCCCCAGGTCCCTCTGGATATGGAGGCAGAGACCTGGAGGACATTCGGGACTATCTGAGCAGTAAGCACAGCTCTATGATCTATGTAACCCTTTTTTAATGTCTTGCTTTTTGGACTTTTCCTTACACTTCACATTTTGTATGTACTTTATATACGCCACAAAGGGAAAAGGTTCACAATATTTGACATGCAGCTTCTCCCCTTCTCCGTTCCCAAGCGGTTGGTCTGACAGGGTCCCCGGGCCCACCTGGGCCACCTGGTCCCCAGGGCCCACCTGGAGATGGTAGACAGGGACTGGTGTCATACGCCTCCAATGAGTACCAGAGCATTCAGGCAGAGGTCGAGAAGTATCTTAGCAGTAAGTGGATTCCCCTGTCTGCTAAACCAAATCAATTAAACCACAAGCCCTCTAAAGACTATCAGCCAATGAATAGGATGTTTAATGTTGGAGTTCAGCTTTTGAAGGTTAGGGCTGAAGGGAAAAGTAGGGAAGTCGGAGAATGTCTCCGTTCAAATTTGCGATGCCTTTGTAACTTGTTGCTTGTGTTTGATGTCTGTGTTTCTCTGAAGATCATAGGCTTAGTGCACCCCTACCAGGGCCTCCTGGCCCTGCAGGACCTCGGGGGCCAAAGGGAGAGCGTGGCGACCCCGGATACCACCGAGCTCCATTCCACGTAGGACCTCACACTGTAAACTACCCCGATGTGGCTCTTAAAGTGACAGACTACATGAAATGTGAGACACAGCCATGTTTCTCTTTATTGTGGACAGTAGCCTCATGCAAGTTTATTTAATGACTCTGCTTCTAGTTTTCATATTCTCTTGCAAAAGTCCCACGTAAAGTCATATTTACTTGAAGACTGAAGACTCTATGTGTTTGTATTTTCCTTTCTTTTCTGCCCTAACACACTCCTGCTTTGCCCTTCAGCACATGGCATGCTGCTCCATGGCTTAGATGATCGTTCTCAAGTCCTTCAGGGACCTCCTGGACCACCAGGTCCTCCTGGTCCTCCTGGCTCTGAACACAACATGACAGAACTCATGGATTACATGAAGGGTATGTGATATATACTCTGCTCAGCTGTGTCGGGATCACTATACTTGCATAATATTGCCCACACTGGTATTACTGGTAATACATTGCTGGTCTATGAGTGATGTATTACCAATACACAAGCAATGACTTTGCAGTTGACTTCCAACACTAAAAGGGATGTCCATGGCCCTGCTGGTCAAGGTCACTGAGTGTTGTCGGTAGAAAAAAAAAACTGAAACTTTAGTACAGAATCAACAGAATTTGCTAAACCAGTTGCTATAACACCAACTGAATGGGACAAGGAAAATTTAAACTAAATCTATGCTGTACCAAATTTTCTTGTTCTTTTTCCTACCGATAGCACTCAGAGACCTTCAATTACAGGGCTATGTGTTGATTTACCTTGGAAGTGCATTGGTTTGCCTGTGTGCTGCCACTCAAGGTGATGACTTGAGACTCTGAGACACAGTTATCAAACACAGTGGTACACCTTGTCTTCTACAGCACACGGTGGTCTGGTTGGTCCTCCCGGTAGACCAGGACAGAAGGGCGAGATGGGACTCCCAGGCCCAAAAGGTACAGGACAGAGATTTTGCAAGCCTCAGCACTACAATGAAGAAAGAACTCACATTTAAACTTTAAAAATTTGTAATAAGTTATCTGTAACAAGACAGATTTGTAGGGAAGTAATGATGAACCATAAACCATCAACTAAAGCTGTGTTAGCTAACTAGAGCCATCTCTTTCACAACAGGAACTCCAGGGCCTCAAGGACCACAGGGAGAGAAAGGTAAGGTTTTATACATCTATCCGTTTTATTAAACATTTAATAACCCAGCTAATGGAAGCATGACTTCAGGAATCTATAAGATAAATGTACCTCATGGGGTGGGGGGGCAGTGGTCATGTGAACATTTGTTGGGAATAATTCATAATAACTATCCAGACCTTGTTTTAAAGTAGTTTGAAAATCTCACCTTTGTGATAATTAGGCCATAGGTACACATTATGTCACAGATAACACATTCATAAAACATTTATAGATATGAAAAAGATTATGAAATAACTCATGGTTGTTGGTGTGTCAAAACTGGTTGTGACTGGTGAACTTGTTTTTTGTCTTCTTGATCAGGCGAAGCTTCATGGGTGAAGTCTAGAAAGCGCCGAAACTCTAGAACATAGAATCTACATCCACTGGTAGATTTATACCCTGCCTGCCACACAGTCTGCACTGAGTGTGAATTTTAGGATCTCATTAGACTCCACACCAAATATTAATAATGCATACACCAAAACAACCGATAACAGTGACCAAAGCCTACCTCTGAACAAACCCATAAGCATGTTAATAATCCACCACATATTCTGTTTACACTTGTTTTCAAAGTAAGTTTTAGGTGATGAAGTCACAGATGGAGAGTGACAAAAGCACATTGTATTCAGATTACTCAGACGATATACTGAGATGGTTTATGGTTTATACAACCATGATCACAGGGTTTAGTTGTTATAATGTTTTTTGTGTAAATGCTAATGTGTCTTGGTGTGTCTGCCAAACAGGAGACGGAAGTGATGTCAGCAATAACAGAATCTGAATGCATGTGTTCACAATTTCTCTGGCAGTACACCTCAGACATGTGTACACCCCTTGGCAAAAAAAAAATTAAGCACGCATGATTCATCACATTTTTGTGATTACTTTTCCTGTTTAACAAATACAGATGAAACAAAGTCACAGAGTATGCGTTGTCTGATGCAATATCCCCAAAGGCATGGCTTTTGCCTTGTTTTTCTTGAGATAATTGAGATAATTTTGGCATGGCAGTGCAGCTCTGTTTGCCCAGGAATGTAGTTGTCAGTGTGTCTTCACTGCCACTGTTCTTCCAGACACTATTCAAAACAAAGTGTAACAAAGTGGACATGCAGATTTTGTATCTTAAAATCAGGTTTAGTTTTCTACATGACATTAACTGCATACTATTTTGAAGTTTTGTATTTCAGCAGCACTGTATCCTTGCATGTTTGCATGTGATTGTGGGGACTTGTTTAGACAATTTAGACTTGTGAGAGTGTAATGATTTAACTCACACATATACACATATACGAAATTGTCAAAATATTCTCTGAATATATGTACTCTACACAGTTTTTCCTAAAACATGCTGTTTAACTTTTATAAAAGGAAGTTCATGTTTTAATAAACTTTAATAAATAAAATAAACTTTATGTAGGGATGCACAACCACAAATTCATCACTCTTCTCCGTGTATATGAGATAACTGATCTGTCTTAAAGTCTGTCTTAAAGGAACAAGCCAGTATTGGTATTTTGGGTGTTCCTTAGTTAAACACTATGACTGAGAAATGCCAAAACAGACTAGTTGCCTTAAGACTGTTCTTAAGTATCTACATAATTGTCATACCTTACAAGAGCCAAAAATATGTTTGGATGCACTTACTTTTTGAACGACTAAAAAACCCATTTATGAACAGAGCATACATATTTATTCAAGTAAGCCCTAATGAATGACTGACGAAATGCATCCTCTCACAAATGACTGGTATTAAAGACACATTTATCCAAAGAGACAGTCAGTGGGCCCAAGCGTCTGTTAGATCTGGCATAAGCTGATGGAGGCATTCTCTCTGCAGACTCCAAAGGCTGCATAAAGTGGCTCAGTGAATGTGCAGTGGAACGTGTGAAGGTGCTCCATACTCTCAGCGGAGAGGATGTAAAAGGACAGAATGCCAGCCTTCCAGTCCAGATAAACCCTAATTTTGTTGTCTTCAGATAAAGAGACATGTGTATTGAACAGCATCTTATTGTGCATTACCGTGAGATTATTGTTGTTACACTCCACACACCAAGACAATTTATTGTATCCCAACAAACAGCTATCACATAATCCATCCCTGCGAAGGCTTTGATAGGCCATTCCAACAACACAGTAGCCTTTGTATTCTATTTCCCAATAACAGCGTCCACATAGAGGCTCTATGCATAGGACCTGCCGATAGCAATCAAATCTGCTTGGATGGTCCGGGTATGACTTCTTCTCCTCCACATACTTGGCCATCTTCATGTCCTTATTCACATAGACGGACATGTGTGCAGTGTTTAGGTCCAGGGTGAGTTCACAGCCATCTGCACACAACGTTAGCAAGAGTCATTTGGTCAATATGGTGAATCTTAATTGCACACCAAGAACATGTGTATGCATAGGTTATCAGCAAGAGTCAAATGGCCACAGAAAACCAGTGATTGTGAATAGTAATTACATTTCTTTATTCCTTTTTTCATTCTGACTTCTGAACAGTTTTCAACACTGTAAAAACAAAGGACAAAAACATGTTAGATAATTTTTTTTGTTAATAACTTTTAATGTAATGTACTATGTCATGAGACCCATATCACCTACTTGACATTTAGTTTGTCAGAAGACAGTTTTGACAGTATCTGTCCCCCTGGACTTCCTGGGTGATTGTAGCTCAGATCGAGTTCCTTGAGGTGGGAGTTGGATGACAATGCTGAGGCTATGAACTCACAACCAATGTGTGAGATGAGACACCCAGAGAGTCTGAGGGAAATAATGGTACAAATATCATAAACAAACTACAATTCTAAACACACTCTACATATCAACATTCCTGGTGAAAATGAGTTATTCACTACAATGATGCCACAAGATTTACAATGACTTTGTGATGTGTCAGTCTTCATATACTTACATCAACACTTCCAGTTTGCAACTCTTGTGACCCAGTGCTGCACACAGTTTCTTCACTCCAGAATCTGTCAAATCGTTGCTGGTCAGGTCCAACTCCTTCAAGTTAGAGCCCCTAGAGCCCCCAGACTGCAGAACCATGGCCAAAGATTGGCAAGCATCACTTGTGAGTTTACAGTCAGCAAGTCTGCAAGACACCAGACACTATTTGAAGTTAAGGTCAATTTATGTTTGTGCAACTCTGTTAATACGCAGACATGCAAGCCCCTCTCCGACATCACAGACCCTCTCCAACAAGCTGTGGTGGTGGTGGTGTAGCGCTTAAGGAACCTGTGTGGCCATTTCTCAACACAAATTTTCATCCCATTGAACTTCATGTGAGTAAAGCCTTGAGAGATGTGCTAGTATGAAAAACAAGAACCTTGGGGTTTTTAGTCTAGACAGATACAGTGTGAATATGATTTAGGTGTAATATTATGCAATTTATGATGTAGTTCTTACCTCAGGGTCTTCAGTCTGCAGTTTGTGTGCCTTAGCCCTGTGGACAATGCAAACACACCAGAATTCCCCAAAGGGTTACTGCTCAGATCAATCTTTTCCAAAAGTGAGTTTTCTGACTGAAGAGAAGATGCCATGACTTCACATGAATCCTCTCTGAGACCACAACCAACCAATCTGCAGTCAAATGACAGACAAGTATTAGCCCTACTATTAATTAGAATCTAATAATCCATAATCTGAATTTATATTCCTATTACTTTTATAAACAATGTAACTGCTGTAGAGTAGGCAGTGGACCTTTCCACAGATAGCTGAAAAACACAAAATTATTGATGGTTTAGCTGATTGGGCCACCAGCTGGACACGCTGGTGTTGGATGTGGGGAGTCGCTCTTTAAAATGTAATAATTAATTTAAATAGCTAAAATGTGACATACATAACTAAATGTTTGACTTACTGGGCTTTCCTGCAAATCCTTAGTACTATAAGCAGCCTCTTACGACCCTCACTTGTTGTCTTGTACTTTGTCAGGTCAAATTCATCCAGGACATCCTCTGACACCAGAAGGATATAAGCCAGTACTGAAGATTGGGCTAGCGACAGCTCTTTTCCTGATTTCATATATTGCTGAATCTCTTGCAAAAGGGAATTGTCCTTCATTTCAAGTAAACAGAGTAAAAGATTCATGCATCTTTCTGTGGATGTAGTGTCCTCACTCAGAATTTTTTTAATGTACTGTGTAATTAGCTTGAGACTGTCTGAGCTGCGCTCTGTCTTTGTGAGAAGGGCTTGCAGGAGTGTCTGGTTGGATTCCAGTGTGATGCCCAAAAGAAAGCGAAGGAAAAGATCCAGGTCTCCGTCATCCTGCTCTATAGCCCTATGCACTACCATCCTTAACAAATCTGACATTGAGAGTTGGTCATATTCCAGCGCTCTTGTGTCGTCAGTATAGGCTTTTAAATGTCCTCCAAAACAAGGACTCAGTCCTGTCAGCATCCTTTTAAAAAAAGATTTTCTCTTCCTGGAAGTTGGGCCCACCATGGTAGTACCCGAGGCTTCATCTGCTTGATGGGTGAAAAGATTCAAGGCTTCTTTAGTCTTATTAACATAAGAGTAGAACATAAAGAAAGCAGCAAGAAACTCCTGAATGCTCAAATGCACAAAGCAAAATATTTTTCTGTTGAGCGAATCATACTCATTCTCATTACACTCAATCTTGAAGAACTCAGTGCATATCCCAGAGTACAAAGATGGCTCTTTAATATCAATGCCACATTCTTCCAAATTGTCTTCATAAAACAAGATGTTTCCTTTAATAAGTTCTTTATATGCCAGTTTAGACAGTTTTAAAATAATGTCCCTGTTGTGCTTGAGCAATTTATGTCCGTCTCGTTCAAAACCATCAGCATATTTTTGTTTCTTCCTCTGAGACTCAGTGATTAGAAAGTAGATGTAAACTTCAGTCAGAGTTTGAGGCAAGTTAAGTTCGCTTGAGCAATTGACCATGTTCAGAAACACAGTGGCCAAGATCCAGCAGAAGACAGGTATGTGGCACATAATGTAGAGGCTCTTTGACCTTTTGATGTGAGTAATGGCTCTATTTGCTTTAACTTCATTTTTTATCTTCTTCCTGAAGTACTCAGCCTTCTGTTTGTCATCAAAGCCTTGTACTTCAGTCCACCTGTCTATGTATGTAGAAGGGATTTCTTTGACAGATGCTGGCCGAGAGGTTATCCAAATAAGTGCAGAAGGAAGAAGATTTCCTGCAATGAGGTTTGTTACGAGCACATTTACAGACACAGTCTTCAAGGGATCATCAATTTCCATGTTTTCTTTAAAATTCAGGGAGAGTTTGCTCTCGTCCAAACCATCAAATATGAGTATTATCTTCAAGTCATTGAAAATGTTTGTATTCGTGACTTCTTTCATTGCAGGATGAAAGTCAATGAGGAGCTTGTGAAGACAGTATTGATCATTTTGTATCAAATTTAACCGTCGAAATGGAATTGCAAAGATGAAATCAATCTTCTGATTGGCTGTTCCTTCTGCCCAGTCGAGAATGAACTTCTGCACACACACAGTTTTTCCAATGCCAGCAATGCCTGTGGTCATCACAATTCTGATTTCTTCATTGTCCATTAAGCTTTTAAAGATATCATTACAGTTGATTTTACTTTCATTTGTTCTTTGAAATTTTGTCTGCTGTTCAATCCTGCGAACTTCATGCTGGGTGTTGACACCTTCACTCTCTCCCTCTGTGATGTAGAGCTCAGTGTAGATCTTACTCAGGAGTGTTTTGTTTTTTTTCTCCTCAAGACATTCTTGAATGTTTTCAAACTTCTCAATCATCTTCTTTTTGTGTTTTTCTCCGACTTCTTTCAATAATGCTTCTTCTGACAGAGACAATATGGAAAAACAGTTTTTCCTCAGCTAAAAGAGTTCATAAGCTTGCATTATATTGGCTTGCCTAAGCATGTCTTGCCATATTTTGTAGGATTAGGGTAATTACATACAGTACATTTTAAATGTGTAAGACATGCAATAATGATAGATAATAGAATCCCATTATCCACCCTAAGACCTGCCCCCTTAGAGACTTTTTGCAGTTCATAAAACATTTTTTGTGTGTTTAGATTACATGGAACTAAGGCTATTTGAGTTCCTATGACTGCAGTTCTTATAATTATTTTAGCTCCTACCTTGGGCAAGGGCTTTTCCCTCTGCCTAGGAACCATGACTCACACATACCATAGTTACATTTGATTGGTTAAGAAGCACAATAGTCCATTTAGACAAGGCAGCAGAATTACCATTTTCTTTTAATCCATGGAAAAATACAATAAGCAGAAACCCCATGGGCAGACTGAAAAATACTGTCTTTTGTGTCTCCTGGGACAATGACTTGCTAATCAGTGAAAAACCTCAGAAACCTAAATAGGAATGCTGCTCACTTCAAATTCTTGAACTAAACAAGCAACTATGCACACGTCAGTTTCTATGCAGTTTATGGTTCCTTTTGGCAGGGTGAATGCAAACTAAAAAACAGCCCTGGGAGCCGTGTGTTTCTTGGGGTAGCCTCTCCAGTTAGTGGTTCTAAGAACTGTGTTCAGAACTGTTGCGTCCGTAAGCGCCTTTAGTGACACGGACAGACCTCATGATTGGCAGATCGATGCCAGTTAAGTCTCTGGGTCGATAGGCTTAGAGTTAGGAAGGACATTGGGATTAAGTCAGTATAGACCTATAGATTATCAAAAAAAATAATAATCTAACCATTCTCTTTTCCTGAGTCAGCGGCAGCATCCCTAGAGAAGAATGGCACCACAGTGAATACTTTGATTAATAATATTGAATTAAATTAATGACTACTTTGATTAATAATACAGAATTAAATGTACTGTGTATATACTGCAATAAAGGCATACACTAGGATGAAAATCTCCTTCTCTCTCTACATCTCAGAATCTGCATCATAAGACTGATTTTCATTAAAGTTAAATGCAAATGCAGCATTTCTACTTCTCTCTCTCTCTGTTTGTGTGTGTGTTTCATGTAGGTAAACATGTTAATGTCGGTTACCTCTCCAGTTTCTCTGCAAGTTCAGTAAGATTCATTTTCCTTAGGATGTGCAGAGTTAGTTTCACAGAGCCTTCTCCACCATATGCCTGCTTCATCTTAAAGGCTATATCTGTAGGATCAGTGCCATCCAGTTGTCCTCTGGGGATGGGCTTAAACCCATCTGCACTCCTCTCAGACAGGTATGTCCTGAACCGCCCCAACTGAGCCGCCCCTAACTCATCCAGGGTATGGAAGAGCAGGTCCAGGTAGTCTTTCATGACTGAAATAAAGACAAATAGAACACATTTGATTTTCTAACATATTAAAATGGCTTAGAAACAGTGACAGAATGTGAAGAAACAACCTATAGGCCATGTAAGGGATAATGTTGCCTGCTGCCTATTGCCTAGTGCTGGTCATAATAGGACAATAAGTCCCAACAGGATGAAGAGTAAGAGTAAGAGTAACAATAACAGGATGAAGAGTACCCCGATGCCCCTGGTGGAAAAGAAGTGTAGAAAAGTTATAAAATTGCAAACAAAGTCTAAAGCAGTGAGTGGTGTCTTGCAAAAAGTGTGTTGTGCACTGGGTTGTGTTTACAGTTAAGCAAAAAGTGTGTTACAAAATTTCAAACTGAATGTAAAGCATTAGTTGTGCTTTTAATTTGGGAAACATTATGAATATATTATCGACAAGTGTTAATAGTTTCAGAAATCATGACACAAGACTGTTAGTGTTGAAGCATTCAAAAAAAAAGGGAAAAGAAAAAAATCAAGTGGGCTAGAACCTAGTATTTCAGTCTTTTAACATATGTGCAGGGCCGTAGCCAGTCAGACAATGCTGTGCAAAAGAAAGAAAATGACATGCAAAAATACTGATGACGTGCAAACTGCACTATGAATTAGTTTGTTTTGCTATGACAAAAAGTGGAGTATGAATGGAAAATGAAACCGATAACCTATGGCCAGACCACTGACTCATAGCTACCAGCCAGAACTTCTTCTTTTTTTCACATTTTCACAATTCACTCAACAGAGCATGGACTTGTTCTCTCTCCGGTGTAGTTTTATTTGTAGTGCCCAAAGAGGATCCCTTGTAGTTGGGCTTTTATTATAAGATAAGATATGCTGGGGTCATGCATATTAAAAGATATTCAGTCCATCTCATTACTTAACAAATCAGCATAGGCCCATATCAGGCCATTCATATTAGGCCATTCATATCAGTCAGTGTAGGTTAGATTAGCATGCCCTTCACTGAATTTCAATATTAGTATCCCATAGCCTACCTGCAGTTATGGGACAACGTACATGCAGTAGACCTACAATAAAATAATAATGTCCAAGGTTCACAAATAAAACCATTTAAAATGCTAAACATGGTTAAAGTGAACAATTCTATCACTCCATATTCGTCTCTGGTGCATTTATTTACAAAAAATATGTTGCCAATTAAAGTATTTTACAAGATTTTAACCCTTAAGTGCACACATAGCCAACTATTTGTGCGAGAAGGAGGCTAACAGTTTCTCGCTATGGCTAATATGCTAGTGGCTACATTCTACTGAAAGTATTCAGCTGAATTTTATGTGATGCACACTGCAGTCACTAAAATTCCTTTCCTTGAAAAAGTAAAGCACACTACCAAAATGTTTTGAAGTTAAACCTCTCATAAAGTAATATAAAACTAAAATTTCAATCATGTTGTGTAGTAAATTATCATTGATTCAGCTTCAGTATTCTTATGATCATAAAGACAGAATCAACATGCCATGGGATCACCTTGCAAGTAGCCTATTGGGTCCATGCCAGACAGCTCATTTAGCCTATTTATGATTTAGGGTTTGAACTGCCTATAGGCTAGACAAATAGTCTGCAGCACCTTGAACATGAAACATTCTTTAGAATACAGTGATTCAGTGAATACAGATGAACTGGCTCTACTTTCATTCTTTTACTTTCAGCTCCGTTGTGACATGTGAATGATCTCTGCTTTCGCAATGTTGCCAGTGTAGCCTAAACATGTTGCCTAATGTAAAAGGAGACAGCGGAGATCTCTAGAATCTTTGCTCTAAACAATGAAATTCCATTGTTACATACCCATATCACACACTTTCTCAAAGTAATCACACATTCACTTACTCAATACAAGCCTTACCAATACAAGCACGTTCTCTCTCACACACACAAACACACACAGAGAATCACAGACAAGACAAACTCAGCAGCAATGAAACCAAGACTACAGCCTATAGATTTCAGGAAAACAAAAACAAAAAAACAAATAGTAACTTACTTGCAAAACATAAAAAGGCTTCAGGAATTGCCTGAATTGAAAACAATTCAACTTAAATATGAAATCACTCATCTGTAAACAGGTCACTGAAGTTCAGTAATCTTTTTCTTGGTTCCTAATATCTCTAAACTGTGTAAAGAGGAAGTGTTTAGGTCACATGATTTCCACAGGGGAGGCGGGATTAAATTACCTGGCTGAATCATTGCAGTGTGAGTAAATAATGACTCCACAGGGGACTGCAGTTTTTCTTTTAAATTGTGCTATGATGCAATTTATCATCCACCCATTCAAAAAAGTGACAAAAAAGTATAACATTGTTGATAGCATAAACATAGGATAAACATTTCTGACAAAAAAAGTCACATCAAACTTTCAAGACTATTTGAAACTACATCAAACTTTCAAGACTACTTTCAAGACTATACATTAATGCAAACCTTTCTGAGATTACTATCTAGAGATTAGATTACTAATATTTGGGGGAATAATATGTGAACAATTTGTCAGTCTTATAGGGTCTTACAAAATTCAGGACTGAATTGAGAATGACCCTTAAATTCCAGTTCAGTTATTGACTTTGCAAACTGGAAGTGGAATTGCAATTCAAATTGAAAGGAAGTGGAATTGGAATTCCATGAAATTCATAAAAATGTATGATACATAATTAAGGTGTATCCAACAATTAAGCTTTAGAGTATATATTATATATGAGCACAACATGAATTATATACAGATATTTTTGCATGGTCTTCATGGACACAATACTTTATTATAGTAAATAGACCTATTTTTTCCCACAAATTAACATTAAAACATACTCTATAAAACAGATAGATAGGACAGCACTTCATTTCCCAAAATACCTTGCTCTATCCAGGGCCACATTCAGTGGTTTGAAATGTTTTGCTATGGTTACCAGTCATCCTTATGGGTGTCAAACAACAAACAAACATTTTGCAATGTGTCTGTCATCTTGAATCACGGGAAGTCTTCAAAATGGTTGTCCAAACATTTAGGACATTTTGTTTGGAGTGCACTCTAGAGAAATAAGTTAATTGAGGGCCAGAGCTGGTTTGCAAATGATTCAGCATTAAGGAAATGTATGCTTCATGTTAGTGTCTGTATTTCCATTTGGAGGAAAAAAGTGTTAAAAGTATCACATCACATCTTATTGATATGTAATCAGGATTTCTGATTCAGTTCCACTTCACAGGATATTAATAATATTAATTCCAACAAGAATGAAATAACGAGGTTACACTACAACTGTTCCAGAAACACTGAATTGGACTTTTGCGAAAATGTTTCATCAGACTTTGTTACTCAAAATAAACTGTCTGCACACTTAAATCCTCAAAGCAAGTTTATTTGCCAAGCTTTCAGTCACACGACTATCTTCAGGGCATACAAACAATAAGTGTATTGTTTAGTCATCAGACTTTGTTAAAAGTTACATGAAACTTTTGTGACGGTCGTGTGAATAAAAATGTGACAACACTACCAACATTTTTTTTTTGACAATGTTGTGACTTTGCATTCCTCATAAGCTATTTGTCATGAGTGCATTCTGGTGTCCCAAAATAAAGAACTTAACACTCAACATACAGATGCTGATATCTTTTATTATTTACAGGAAACAGTTTAATTACACTAAATCATCGGTGGCTTCTTCAACACAAAGCCGCAACAACCTGATCCTTGCAAATACATCATGTCTTACATTGTTACAGACAGTACTTAAAAATGCAATCTGGAGGATTCTCCAAATTTTTTGACTGGCGTTGCATTGCATGGAGTCAGCAAGACAAAAAAAGAAAACAAAAGAAAACAATAATTACGAAAATAGTACATAGTAAATGATTCTTCTTACATTTCAAATGCAAGTTTATGTAGGGACAACAAACAACAAAAACAAAAAAGTTATTCTAGAATGCTCATGATCTTGTGTGCAGATAGAATTCTTTAAATATCCACTTGCAGAAATTCTTCAGACCTCAAAAAAAGAAAAAAAAAAAAAAAAAAAAAGGTGCTCAGCACATCTTCATATAAATCGGTTTGACTGTAGTTGTAGCAGTTCACATTAACATCGAAGGTTAATCAGAGAGGTCACTCCAACAAGTGCTTACCAGAGCTTTCCTGCGTTTCCATTGCATTTACTGTTTAGATAAAAGTTAAATGCAAGTACTTCCAGAGTAGTGTAAAACAAAATAATAAAAATAAAAAAACAGCCAAAGAAGCATCCACTATAATGCAGTTTAAAATGATTACCACAGAGCATATAAATTCATGAGATTATATCACCTCTCAATTAGAAACACTGCATGTCTACTAAGAGATTATTTGCAGTTTTGAGATGACCATTAAAAAAAAAGAAAGAAATTGAGAAATTAACCAGTCATCTTCATGTAGTGATACACAATCAGAATCAACCTGAACTAATACAGTAAAAAAGGTACACTTTGACTTCTAAAAAATGATAATAATAAAGACCATGAAACAGACATGGTCACTTCTACACAGGTGGAGAGAGTAAACTTAAGGTACTTCTCTGATTATAAACAGAAACTAAGACACTCAAAAGCATGCTTCCTATGCTTGGGGTATTTTGGTAGTGACAAACGCTAATCTGTACTTCATATGCAGCCGATAGGCTTGTAGTGTCAATGCCCCCCCCCAACCCACCCACCAAAAAAAAGTGTCAATTCTCAGCTTCATCAACAGCAGCAACAACGAAACCAAGTCCACAAATACAAACCACAGGCAAAACCCCAAAAGAAAAACAAAGTAACAAAACCAAACAATAGGTTGTAAAACTTCTTTGCATATCGATATGTGAGGGAAAAAGTACTAATCCTTCATTGAGTATGACCACTTCTAATGTTTATGAGTAATTCAAACCAACAAAAATACATTTGACATCGCTGAGTAAGAGACATAGAGAAGGCAAGAAGTGTCCTCACTTGAGACATGGGACCCTGTGCACTACCAAGCTCCTGCCTCATCTCTTAGACAAAACCGAATCAAGGCACTACAGCAAGCAGATAACATTTGTTTTCATTATTACTCTTTGCCTGAATTCACGTCCCCCTGGACTTGGATACACTACAAAATGATATGCTCTCAAACACATTAATCTAATGTATTTTTTTGTTTATGTATTTTTTTGTTTTAAATGCATTCCTTTATTTTTTTAGATTAAAAACACCTGTTATAATCTGTGCTACTGAAAGAATGTGCCATCTCATTTTCACCCTGAATTTGCCTAAAATTTTGTAGGGTACAATGGATACAAAATTTTATTCTCTCTCACTCTGTATTTATTTATTTATTTATTTTCTTTCTTTCTTTCAATTCACCCTTTCCTTCCATCTTTTTTTGTACGTTTTGGTTTGTGCTCCCTTGCTACTCTGTCTGAAGGTACATTCTAATAAGGTCCTACTGCTACTGTTGATTCTGGAGGGAGATGTTGTGCCAAAATGACTATTGCAGTTTAAGATGAAGCTACATCATAGGTTTGCAAAAACATTGCTACATGTTCTCTACAGAATCATTTTTTGCATTTTCTTTGTACACAGAAACCTCTGGAGTAAAACAACAATTCAGCAGCAATTTACTTTGTCCAATAAAAAGTCGATTTAAATTGTTGTTTAGGCACTGTTTTTGTGTCAACAACAAAAGAGGACTGAATCTTTCAAACCATTCTCAAAGTCGATTGCTGTCAGTATGTGGGGAGTGTGTTGTAAAACAAATAATGTCAGAGATTAAGAGGATGAGGAGATAGAGAGAGAGAGAAAGATAAACAGAGGGTATCAGAGAGAAAGAAAGAAAACGAGTGAAATTTGCCCTCAGAGAAAATTAAGGCAGAGATAAATAGAGGGAATCAGAGTGAAAGAAAGAAAACAAGTGAAATTCGCCCTCCATCACCTCACAGCTACTTTGGAGAAGAAAGGCCGAAGGTCAAAGGCCAAGGCAGCAGAGCTGCAGCTCCACAACTGTGGCAGCCTGTAGTGTGCAATGCTGCTCCTGTGCGTTTGTATGAGAGTGTGTGTGTATGTGTGTGTTAGAATCCTGTGGAGTGGACACTGGGGATGGGGTAGAACTTGGAGATTCGGCTCTGTGCCGAGGGGTTGAGACACTCGGACTCTCCGCTCATTTTGAAGAAGACCTCCTGCTCCTGCAGCTTACGCGCAAACTCCTCCTCCAGAGCCTAAGGAGAGGACCAGGACAGGCTTAGGAACACACCACTGACCATGTGTACATGTGTGTGTGTGTGTGTTTTTAAAGTGCCCTATGACACAAGAGTACTTCAAATAACGTGAAGTAACTCTCAGTAAGAGTTGGAGAATAGTTTTGAAAAAAAAAAAAGAGCCAAGAATGAAGACAGACAGACACAGGTAAACAAAGCTACACAGGCAAAAGGACAGACAAACAAGAGAGATGTGAAGAAACAGAAACTGAATTACAAAAGCAAACAACACAAGGGGAGTGGGGGGGACGGGGGGGATCGCGAGAGATGTGAGCCACGGACTGACCTTCTTGCGAGGCCGCAGTTTCTCTCTCCACTCCTTGAGCTCTTGGCTGTGCTCATCATCCAGCTCCTTCAGCTTCTGGGTCTCGTGCTCAATCAGCAGATGGCACTTCTCGTTCTACACACACACACACACACACACACACACACACACACACACACACACACACACACACACACACACACACACACACACACACACACACACACACACACGGGGAGCTCATTCGTTAATGTGTGACTGTGTGCTTTTGCAACACAAAACAGTGTGTGTGTGTGTGTGTGTGTGTGTGTGTCTGTGTGTGTGTTTACATGTCTTTACCTGGAGCTGCTGGAGCTCTCTGATGTTGGCGTCACATAGCAGCTGCAGGTCTCTCATCTGGTTCTCATGCTTCTGGTGCTGATGGAGACGCTCGTTCTTCTGCCTCTTCTCCTCCTGGGCTGCAAACTGCTCACACACACACACACACACACACACACACACACACACCAATGTAATGTTAAGAGGCATTTAGAATATATATTGTGTCGATAAATAATCAACCCTTATCACATCCTCAGTGTACCAATCAAGGCTGTATGGATAAACATGTTTCAAACTTCCTCTCAAACTTGTGTGTGTGTGTGTGTGTGTGTGTATATTTGATCTTCTCAAGTTCCTGTTTTGCATGTTTATGTATGACCGCACCTGTGCACTTGAACATGCTCTGTGTGTGTGCGTGAGTGAGTGAGTGAGTGAGTGTGTGAGTGTGTGTGTATGTATGTATATATGTGTGTGTGTGTGTGTGCGTGTGTGTGTTTCTCTCAGATGCTATTGCACGACTGTATGTGTGATTGCATCTATTCATGTGTGTGTCTGTATTTGATTTGTTTTGCCGTGACTGCATGTTTATGTATGACCATGCCTGTTCACTTGAACATGCTCTCTATGTGTGTGTGTGTGTGTGTGTGGGTGTGTGTGTGTGTGTGTTACCTGTTTGATCTTCTCACGCTCCTGCTCGGGGGAGACTGTGGAAGAGGTGATGCGCAGGCTCTTCTTGAACATGGCCATGCGTGTCTTGGCCTCGCTGCGCTGGATCTTGGGCAGACGGGCGCGCTCCGCTGTCTGCTTGTTCTTCATCTCCTCGATCAGACGCTGGTTGTAGCGTTGCATCTGCTCCATCTCCTGCAAGGTGTGCAAGAGGAGGAGGAGAAGAGGAAAAGAGGGAGAGGAGGAGAGGAAGAAGAGGATGTTTATGTCTGGGTCTTCTTTACAGTAGGGCTGAACAAATACAAACACAACATAAAACATAAAAAAATAAAAAATATAACATTATATTTAATTAAGTATTTAAAGGAACACCAAAGAACTGTAAATAATGAAATTCTGTTTCCAAAAATCATTTTGATGATGCCTCAACCCTGAAAAGGACTAAAGGAACTTCTGCCAAACGCTTTCCAGCCCTTTAGCACCTAGAACTGAGCTAAGCAACTTTGCTCGCTCGGGTAAGAAATCCATAGTTCCTTAAATCACTTACACAAGTGGAGCATTTTTGGCAGCCAGAAATGAACCTACCCAAAGACGACTATCAAAACCACGTGAATGTGTATGTATCAACCTAACCTAACAATGCATTTATGACATTGGCAAAAGACAATTACACTTTCATTCGGTACAGCAAAACTCATGGTAAAACTGTTGGTGTTGCTTTGAATTAAAGAACCATGAATTATGTGATTAGCAGTTGTTCTAGAGTCTTTATGAGGACTGATCTGGGACCAGCTGTCTGACCATAGATTTTAACAGGTAGTGGAGGGTAGCGCAGTGCTGCACTTTAGACTGTTTTTCACAAGGCTGATCTGGAGGTGGGGGTCTGACCTTCTCGTGCCTCTTGAGCAGCTGGTGTCTCTGCATGAAGTACTGGTCCTTCAGCTGCTGCTTGTGCAGCTGGTGCTTCTCCTGCAGGTGGCGCTCTTCCAGCTCCCACATGGCCGCTTCTCGGGCTACACACACACACACACACGCACATGCACACGCACACACACACATGAGTTATACACTATTGTCAGAGAGTGGTGCAGTTTGTGATACAGGTGCAAACATCTGCGCATTCTCTGCGCATATGAATGTTTCTCTCACATTCATACACACACGCACACACACACACATACACACACACACACACACACACCTCTGAGGAGCTGCTGTTTGTGGTTGAGGCAGTCTCTCTCGATGGTGGCCAGCTCATGTTTGTGCTGTTGGATAATCTTCTTGAGGGCGCTGTCCAGCTCCTGCTGCTGCTTCTGCAGGAACTCCTGCTCCTGAGAGAGGGCATCAGAGAGAGAGAGAGAGACAGAGAAAGAGAGGGTAAAAGAAAGAGATAGAGAAGGAAAAGAAGTCAGGAAAGATAGAGAGAAAGAAGAGTGAGCGAGGGAGAGTAAAAGAAGGAGACAATGACAGAAAGAGAGAGAGGGAGAGGAAGAGAGAGAGGGTAAAAGAAAAAGATAGAGAAGGAAAAGGAGTCAGGAAAGATAGAGAGAAAGAGAAAGAAAAGTGAGCAAGGGAGAGTAAAAGAAGGAGAGAATGACAGAAAGAGAGAGAGAAGGAGACAGAAGGAAACAGATAAAGCAAAAGAGAAGGATGGGGGTAGAAAAAAATGAAAAAAGAAAAAGGTTTTCAGAAACACCCTTCTAAACATCACTCTCCCTTCAGAGACACAGCAGTGTGATGAACAAAGAGAGGCTGATCTCATCAAACGCCTCGGAACGCGAGCTTGAGACACCCCAGAGAGACACACTCCACGCAAGATCACACACAGAGGAAGTGAAGAGTAGGAACCAAAAACAAACACACAGTTGTGTATGAAACCACAGGAGGGAATCTGGCCACCCACACCATCCCCCCCCCCCACACACACACACACACAGCTCCCATAGTCCTTTGTGTCCTGCCTGTCTCCCCCACAACACCACTGGGCTTTCAGAAAGCTCAACAAAACTTTGCACACTCAAAGCACACACACACACACACACACACAGATGAAGCACAGCAGAAACAACAGTTTAGAATCCCATTTCAGACAGAAGTGGTCAGTCCAGCAGATTGCTCATATGTGCCAGAGCCACTCCCTCTTTGAAACGACAGCCCGTCTGTCTCCATGGCTACTGGAGATGACTGACATATCGGTCCAGCCTGGCTGAACGCTGCCTGAGGAATAAACACAAACATGTGGGCAGCTGAGCTCAGGTCAGATGGGATTACCAGTTAACGTCAATTCACCCACAAATACTGGTGGAAGTGACAACTTCCTCTCGCCTGAAAGGAAGTCAGCAAAATGAGGGAATAAGACAGAAAGATCCTTTGAGTGATTTATGAATGAACTGACAGGGCAGGATTTGAATTTCAATTACATGTGTTTTCATTATAAGGGACAGTGCACCGAATGTGTGGGGAATTTTGGGGAAATTTTCAAGGGAAATTGGTTTTTCCGATTTTCTTTCCACACCTATGTGGATTTCAACATCCATATGGAAAACAACAATCCCACAACACCTCCACACACACACCGGTTCTATTTTCTCATTGCCCAACTTGTATCTACAAATTTTCAGATGTGTGTTTCCATCACGTGAACTACTATGCTGTGACATGTGCTGTAGTGAACCCATCACGTTGTGGCGTGTAGCGAACCCATCACACTGAACAAGTAAACCACCAATGCACTGTATCTGCACAAACACTACAGCGTAACAGTATAGTCAGCCGAACAAGCTCATAGATACTATTTAAAGTCGCTTGGCATCGTCATCATCCTCTGGCTTGTTAAGTGTGTGTGTGTGTTTAGACTCCCCATGGAGGCCTCTGCAGGGGTTGATGATGAGGTTGACTGGCTAGTCTGTGTGAACCAGACAGGCAGTAAGCTGGTCAAGCTCCGTCCATCTGGGGAGGTCCCAGGGGAAGCTGGAGAACTGGAGCGCAGGTTAGTGTGTGCTAACTAGAGATTAGCATGGGTGAGACTGGGGCTGCTAAATGGTTTCACCTGAGCGTCTGAGTTCACTTCGCTGGCCTGCTGAGATCGCCAAACACAAACCACGGAAGAAGTAGGCCACACTCCAATGTGTGTGTGTGTGTGTGTGTGTGTGTGTGGTTGTAGTGGGATGTGTGAACCTATGTGGCCATTGATGACATGACCATTTCTTTCTTGTGAATGGGAGGGAGGGGGGTCTTGTCGAGGTCTGTGTCCTTACAGATAGCCCTTAGTGGCACACTTAACCCCAAACAAGGACAAGGACACTCGTTCACAACTGACTGACTGACTGACTGACTGGATATTTATCACCAGATACCTCTAAGCAAAAGCGACAACAACTTTCAGATTTGGAAATGGCACCCAGGTCACCTGAATGTCAGATGGTGATGTTACACTAACACTGATGGACATTCAACTCCCCTCCATGCAGTCTACTGGCACATTTAATCTGTTCACCAATTACAGGGTTTGACAACACATCTAAATACGTAGCAGATATCATCATCATCCAGCGTATCTGAGCTAATGGTCTTTAACTGTGGAAGCCAATCAATGATTAAGACACTGTTAGTGCCCCCCCTGTACGCACTGCTTCAGTTACATGGCCAATGCGTGACACATATGAGCAGACAGAAAGCGGATCAAGAGAAGTGGAGAGGTTTAAAGGCGCTAGTTGTTAGGCGTTAGCAGCAGCACGCTCGGGCATCCAGTGGGGTGGCACTTACGTCCTGCATGGGGGCGTTGAACAGCGTGCAGGATGAGAGCTGGAAAGACTGAATCATGACGTGAGCCACACCCTGCCAGGTTAAGGGTGGGGGTGCAAAGGATTTGGGGTTAGAGCGCGAAGCAACATTGAAACACACACACACACACACACACACACACACACACACACACACACACACACACATGCATGCACGCAAAAGCATCAAACCTGCAAAGTGTGGGCTTAAAGTGTTGGTTGTACATTAAACAAAACCTTAAACACTGCACTCTCACACATCATGCAGTTAGCGCACACATGCATACATTTATCAGCACACACACTGTAAGCAGGTGCCGTCAAGTCAGTGTGGGTGAGAGCAAAGGCGATTAGAGAGTTACATGCAGACATCTATCACGCCACCTTTAAAAACCACATGCAGTGATTCACCACTCAGTGTCAACAACACCAAAGCAGGTTGATTTAAAAAAAAAAAAAAAAAAAAAAAACACTCTTTCATGCAAATAGCTTTTGCCCATTCAACAGCTTGAAGCTGAAAAACAGGAAGAAAGACCGAAAGAAAAAAAGAAAAACAAAAAAGGAAATAAAAGACGAAAAGAAAGACTGAAACGGGTGAAAAAACAGGTGCATCTGCTCCGAAACGAACGCCTGACACAAAGAGACGAGAGGACAGCGAGGCGTGATATTTATTTATTTATTTTCTTTACCTCTTCGTGTGGCGTTTGGATTAAGTCCTCCCTAATGCGTTTCATGATTACATTTCTCACGTGTTTGGGAGACAGTCCAACGTCCTGTTTGGCCTTGCCAGGGGGTCCCGCAAAGAGAAGAAATAATATTTAAAAAAAAAAAAAAAAAAACACATTCGATGGCAGAGGGGTTGAATGAGAGAAACAGAGAGATCAGCAAACACAACAGAAAAAGCTCTCCAGGGCCAGTCCAGGGCCAATTGGACTAGCAGCAGACAGAAGGGAATACAAAAACTAGATTCCTCTCCTCCTTCTTCACTGTAATCATCTATTTACTCCCGTCATGAGATGTCTGTGGAGAACAGTGCCGAAAATACACATGCTCACACACAGACCGATTTGCACCATCATATCAAAATTGAAGACCAGTCCACACATGTAAACACACGTCAACACAGAAGAATATCAGACAAAGGTGGCCTATCAGTTTAGTTACCATATTTTAGAAATCACAATTGGATTGTGTTGCTATGATTAAACATTGAAGCATTTCTTTTTTAAAAATCCCCTAACCCTAACCCTAGGTAAATCAAGACAACTTTAATAGTAACATACGAACCTTACAATTCTCTGAGAAATGCTAACTGTGTATAACCAAGTCTATGTAGGCATATATGTGCTCAACAGTGCCTAGAAAGCTCACTTTTGCATGACATTCAGTGGAAACCAGGCTGCCAAGAATGGCATTCCCTGGAGCGGCCTTTTAAAAAAAGCCCTTTTAGTTTAGACTGAAGTAGTGGATGCAGTGTAGACACTTGACAGCCGCTCGCCACAGCTATGCTCGAAAAAGTCAAGGCTAGCACCACTGAATTCCTTTGGCTACACTAAGTAGGGCACAGACGCATCGATTAACACAAGCCAGGTTGAGGAAATAAGCCGTCTGGCCAGTGTAGATGTATATTTCACATGATGAGGCAATGAACGCTTTTTCAGCCATTTTACCCCCCCCCCCCCACACACACACCACCCCACACACAACCTGCCTTTGTTTGCCAGTGCAGCCCAATCAATAGGCAATTAGCTGTGCTATTAGTGAGGGCAGCAGACCTTAATAACAATGAAAACATTTACAGCCCAGTTTCGACCCGACAAAGGCCTGGTAACATTGCTGTAATGTTTATTGAGCCTTCCTATTCTTGAAGTTATGGTCTCTACTATCTGAATGTTAGACTCGATCTGAATCCTACTGTCTTCTTCATTAAGTTCTCTTCCATACTGGCAACTGCACAGCTACAATTGTTGTTGTTGCTGATATTGTTGTTCCAATTACAACTTCCCTGATAAAATTCAGCACTCTTTCCAGTAAACGTTCTACCCTTGTTCTAGCTTCTCCTACCTCTTACTTGCTGTTGTCAAGCCATGTTCTAACCTTGTCCAATGAAGTCCTCAAACTCTCCTATTATAACCATGAACTGAGCGGTCAATCTTAGTTCCTCAAAAAGGTTCTGCCCACTGTGTGAGTTCCCCTTACCTCTTCCTTGTTGTTCTTCAGTCGTGTTCTAACCCTGTCCACTGCCCAAGTCCTCAAAGTCTCCTATCTGTGAACTGAACCGGTCAGTCTTGGTGTCCCCCAAAAGGTTCTGCCCTCTGTGCGATTTCCCCTTACCTCTTTCTTACGGTTCTTGAGCATGTTCTGGTACTTGGACAGCTCCTTGTCCTGCTCAGCCTTGATGCGTTTGGCTTCGTCGCGCAGCCGGTTGGTGTGCTCCTGCTCCAGCCGTTCAATGGTCTGCTTCTGCTGACGCTCCAGGTTCTCCACCTCCTGGTCGTACTGACGCTTCTTACTCTGGAGAGGGCACAGAACAAGAGAAGGCGTTAGAACATGAGGAACCAGAGGAGAAGGAGCACGAGGAAACAAGGAACCAGAAGAGAGAAGAAATACCACAGAAGAAAGGACCACGAGTGTATATATTCAGTATATATTCACATGTATCTAAACGTGAAGTCAAATGCCAGGTATCAAACGATTAGATATGGAAAATGAAAAGAAAATGAAATAGGAGAGAGCTTACTAGTCGTAAGGATTCAAGGAGGTTTTATTGCCACACACACAGAAATAGAAAGAATTGAAACGGCATCCTGTGGGACGATGGGTTCTGGTTAGGATGGTGGATAGTGGTGGTTCAAAATGGCTGTAGCAATACAGCTAAGGGCAAGCCAGAGAGTAGGAGGGTAATCAGAAACTGCCTTGACTTGGGCCACATTAACAATATGTTCACAGATTTATGGATTTGTCATGGCTGACACCGATTACTGAGATGGATTCTAAAAGGCAGGGAGGGAGTGGAGGTGGACCGGGATGACATGAAGCCTTATACAATAACCATCACGCCACTTCTGCTCTGGGGGATATATGTACAATATGAGAGATTGAGCACAGCGATTTATAATTCCACAAGGATAGTTTGACACCTGTGTACCCAGTAATCACGCTGTCCCCAGACAGCCAGACGGATGGCTGAGTGGGAGGACAGATGGATTGGTATGAGCCTGTCGCACAATTACTGTGTTACTGTGAGCACAGATCAATATCCAGTAAGTTAGAAAATAAACAGACTGGGAAGAACAATAACAGAACTGGGAAAACAAAAGTGTAAACAAAAATGCAAAAACACATATCTAAATATATAAATTCATACATAAATACATACATACATACTGTACATAGCCACAGCTTTGTAAACATCAAACAGTAAACAACAACAAAGTGGCACGGACGGAGCAATAAAGGCAATCAACATGGCGCTTCGGGACCGTGGAACAGACGTCTAATTTGATAGGCTGCCAAGCACAGACATCAAAAGCCTTGCACACAATCGAAACTGAACTGTGGATTGCAGCTTCAAGTGGATAAGTGGTTACAAACCCTCTGTCAGGAATACTGCTGCATTCACTAGACCAGCTTTGTAAGGACGAGGCACAATCAATGTTCTGCCACATTGCCACATCGAGCCAATTGATATCCTCACCTTGGCAACAACAAAGAGCTCGTTCAGAAGTCGAGGCCAAGCTGTTGCCGAGCAACTCCGAACATTATGGAGGCGCGACCCTGCCGAGTTACTCTCGTCAATTCCAAAAAGAGACTGACTGAGAGGCATTTACCAACAACCTTCAACCCTCAAATTATTCCCTTTTTCTCGTTAACGGCACAGGGACATTTTTTTTTATTTTTTATCAGGGCTGGAGATGGACTGGGGAGAGGAGGCAAGGAGTCACGGACCCAGTCATGCAAACATATTGAATCTGTGGTTGGTAAAGTTCTGACTTACTGGCAGTGGTAGCAGTGGACATAGGCATAATGTCTATGAAAATCTCTCACATGTTAGAGATGGTTAAACAATATGGTGGAAAAGATCAAACTCGGCAGTGGTGTTTCTGCTTTCTGGCCGTACAGTAATACATACATTTATATACTGTACATGTTGCATGTGAATTCAAATGCAGTACAACACTGTTCCTTCAGCACCTCAATGCAGTGGTTAATCACAAATGCCACAGGGAAAAGAAAAGAGCTCAGACGCACATAGATTGGTGTGTATGGATTTACAAATGGACTGGCAGAGAACAGCCAAAGGGGAGAGGAAGGTGTGTGTGTGTTTGTGTGTGTTTGTGTGTGGCACAGCAGATTAACGACTCCAGAAATAATCATCTGATAGGGTGTCTGTATGTGTGTACGTGTGTGTGTGTGTGTGTGTGTGTGTGTGTGTGTGTGTGCGCGCGCGCGTGTGAGTTCGCGCGAGTGCTTGTGTGTGATGTAACCAACAAAGCAGCTCTTACGAAACGTGTAAAGCTGGCTGTACAGCTCACATTCAAATATGTCTCCAATTAATGCAACACAACACCTACAACTCTAGCCCTTCAGTCTGTGTAAACCATAAAAACAGCACTCAGACAACCCAGATGAGTCTCTTCCAGGTAATTATCTGTACTTTGGCCATGGCTTTCATTCACTCACACTCACACACACACACACACACACACACACGGGGAAACAAACCCTAATGCTGAACAGCAGCTGTCCTGAGCAGCTGTCCCCTGTGTGGATTTGGACACACAATGTACTGGCCCTGAATCTGACTGTCATGCCGTGTTATGAATGAGAATGCTAATTAAGCCACGCTGGCTAATCCTGGAGTTCACTGTAATGCAAAGCCGAGCCAGAGCCATTCATAGCAGTCTTTGCGTGAGCAAATACTGCACACTGTGCTTCTTGTCCTTCAATACCTGTCACTGAAGTGCATTACCCACACATAGTGCTCGTGTGGATACAGCTGAGTTGTAGACTTTTGCAGTACATCAACAAAATGGTAAAGTAGAGTAGAGAGTTAATTGTCTGCCAATGCACACTTTGATTGTGAATCAAATGTATGTCCACGCCACTGTGTGTGTGCGTGCGTGTGTGTGTGTGTGTGTGTGTGTGCCTCTTTCTCCCCCCATGGTCTTGACTTCTGCTCAAAGTATCTGCTATAGTATAGTGGTTGATGCTGCTTTGTGAAATACATGCATAGTGTATAGGGGTGCATGTGTGTGTGTGTCTCCTCACCGTGGTCTCCTGCTCGAAGCGTCTGTAGATGTGCTCACGCTGCTGCTGTAGCTTGTTGCTGAGCTGTTGCTGGGCCCTCTGCTCCTCTTTCTGCAGCAGACGCAGCTCCCGCAGCTCCTGACGCCTGCACACACACACACGCGCAAACACGCACGTACGCGAACACACACACACACACACACACACACACACACACACACACAGGCACACACACACCCACACATAGGCCCACAGACACACACACACACACACAGGCACAGACACACCCACACCCACACATAGGCCCAGACACACACACAGTCACACATGTACACGTACACACACAAGAAAGAGAGAGAAAGATGAGGAGAGGGAAAGAATGACAGTCAACAAAGAGAGACAGACAGAGACAGAGAGACAAGATGTCTGATTGCTTTGAGAAGTTCTGAAGCATCTCATCTCACAGGGACTACAAATGAATGGAAGTGTAACACTTTAACACATCTGTCTAGAGGGAAGACGGACGTGAAATCCAATGACCCTCAAGGTTACCTCAGGAAGCGCATCTCCTCGTTCTTGGTGTCGTTATCTGTGATGATCTTTGATGTCGTCACGCTCACCTCCACGCCGTCAACCATAAACTTGCGAGTCTTCTTCAGCGTCTTCTTTTGCCGTTTCGCCTCCTGTTGACACATGACACATGAATACAAATCTATAGTCTCATGAAAAAATATTCAGACTTCAAGATATCACATTATGATACCTAGGCATTTATGTTCAATTACATGCAATGTATATTCTATATGACTATTTTCAACACCACAAAGCAGGTAATTTGGCATTCATGAATTTATGATGAAAGTATATAGTATAGTATATAAACAGTAAGTATATAAAGTATATCGTCTTTGAGAGGTCAATTTCTGGTTGGGCTTAAATTGGTTGTGGCAGGTATACAATGACTCACCTGTAAGCTGATGGAGTTTGCCTCCTTATTCTTGGCCATGAAGCTGGAGATGGACAGGTTAAGGTCCACGCTGCTATTTTCGGCCGTGGAGCCACTGCCCGAGTCAGAGTCCTTGTCTTTCTCTTTCTCCCGATCCTTCTCCCGCTCGTAGCGAGGCTTAACGGGAGTGGTCTTATCAGCCTTCGGCACGGGCGTCTCCACTTCTGGAACTTTCTGCTCCGGTGATGCTGGTGGCGTGAGCACCTCGGTAGGGGTCTCTGGTGGTGGCGCGACCGACTCCGCCTCGACCGATGGCACCGGCACCATCGCCACTGCTGCCGTCTTCTCTTCCGGTTCCTTCTCGGTTTCACCCGCAGCCTCGTCCACTTCCTTCTCGCTGTCTGCATTCGTCAGGGCTTCCGGAGACGACTTCTTCTCTTCCAGCTCATCTTTCTCCACCTCCGCCTCCTCTGGTGCTGCTACAGGGCTGGCCTCAGGTGTCTCCCCGACCTCGGGCTCTGGCTGAGCCTCCTCCTCCTCTACCTTTTGCTCCTCGCCATCCACTGTCGCTCCAGGCTTCTCCTCCTCCACCTCCTTCTCCTGGTTCTCCTCCACCTTGACGGAGGGAGGCTCTTCCTCAGCTGGCGCGGGCTCCTGGATGTGGTTCTCCACCGGTCCAGGGACCTCTGCTTTGGGCACATCCGTGAGAGGCTCCCCGACGGGCGTGGCCACGGGGGCAGGGGTTGGTGCTGGGACAGGGGCGGGGACAGCGACGGGCACGTCTGGCTCGGCCTTCTCGGGGACGGACTCGAGGATCGAAGGGGACTGGGAGAGCTTCTCGTCCTCTGAGCTGGCCACGCTGGCGTCCGACGAGGCTCGCTTGTGTCCAGGAAGCAGCTGCGTCAACAACAACGACAACAAAAACAGAGGTCAAAGGTCAGAGCTGAGCTAAAAATATCAGCGCTTCTGCACAACTCAGCTACTGGATAAAATCTGAAAAACCTACAGTGTGACTATATCTGCAATCAATTACTATGGCTTCCTATTGGGCTTCTATGCATTTGTTACTACCCTGCTGCACCCATAGATGGAAGAATGCCACTAAGACAATCAAAGTCCAGTTCAAAGTAACTAAATGACTACACTTTAAAATAATCAACCATGTATGAAAGGTTGACATGATTGTGTTCAAATATCACTCATGATGGTTGAAGTGCTATTTTCCTATGGTCTGAAGCCCAGTAGGGCAGAGGGCAGGTCAGCGCGCTCACCAGCTGGGCATCGTGGTCTTCTTCCTCCTCTTCCTCCTTGGACTCCTCGATCTCCTCGGTGACCTCGGCCTTGGCCTCGGCTATGAGCTCCCTGAGTGGTTTGCTCTCCGTCACGCTGGCCACAAATGGGTGCTGGGGAGAGACAAGCAGAAGTAAACATGATGCACTTCTTTATCACTGCCAGTTAAACACCGCAGTGTATTCAACAAGGACATACAGCACACTACACTACAGCACACTGGACTGGTTTTTTACCAGTGTAACACAGCAGTGCATTTCACAGGGACATACAGTGAAGAGAAGGCAACACACTACAACACACTGGACCGGTTTATCACCAGTTTAACAGAACAGATGACACACTACAATCACACTGTACTTATTTATCACCAGTGTAACACAACAGTACATTTAAAGATGACACACTACAGCACACTGTACTGATTTATCACCAGTGTAACACAACAGTACATTTAAAGATGACACACTACAGCACACTGTACTGATTTATCACCAGTTTAACACAGTTTTATATTTAATAGGGATATAACAGAGAAGAGAACACGACAGCGCACTGGACCAGTTAATTTGTCTTGCTCAGTCACTGGTCAATACAAATAAGTGGTCATATTTTGTGTGTGTGTGTGTGTACATAAATGGACACACAGTGATGTGTGTGTGAACGTAAAATGTATTTGTCCCCCCAGGCATCACCCACTGAGTGGGGGTGGAGAACATATTGACTGAAGAAGAGCTGAACAAGAGAATAAAGCACTGTGCGTGGTAGTGATTTTCTCCCATCAGTCAAAGTCAATGTCGCCCACACTTAAGCCAACAACATAAATAAAACCACCTGCGCAAGCATAAGTTAATGTTGCGTTTGCCACCCGGACAAACGTTTAGTGCAGCGTAAGGGACTGCCCTGAATCGAACTGTCAACTCCAATCTAAGGAACCTACATTCTATCCCTAATACATTTAAATGGCGATAGATGCGTTTACACTGCAGGGAGGTCATGTTTAAAGTGGAACAAGAGCTTTCACACTGTTGCTTACTAAATAATGACACAAAAATCCATTGAATCCATTTACCAGAAGTTTGGTCAACTTTTCTCGACTACAAAAGTGGTAATGAAGAAGAACGCAAGTGATAAGTGTGTTAACTCTGAATAAGTGTGTAAACTCTGAAGTGTGTTAACTCTGCACCATATAAACAGTCAACTTACTTACAGTTCTAGTTAACTGATAAAACTTTAAAAAATAAACACCACTAACACAGACACACAAAGAGTGAAAGGAAACTAAGGGTATTTTTTTAACGATTGCAGACGACAGGCTTAAAGCGAGGAAAGCTGACAAACGTTTGGAAATGTCTGAAGCGGTCACATGTAGGGTGACACATAACACAAATGCTCATTCAACAAAATCAGTTGCCAAACCACATCTAGTATAGAAAACACAATCATACGCACACGGGCCCACACACACACACAAACACACACATACATACACACACACACACACAAACACACACATACATACACACACACACACACACACACACAAAGACACACACACAAAGACACACATACACGCAGTGTCCACCTGTGCGTCTGCCTTTCCCTTCACCCTGCTTACCTTCCTGGGCTTGGCCACCTGTTGCTGCACATAGTCTATGGTTGGCCGTAGGATGTGAAGCTTCTTCGATATCAGCACCTTCATCGGCGGAAAGCCACTGTTCTGGATTTTCAATCCCATTCGCTTAACTCCGGTAACTCCAAACAGTAACGCCGAACTCCTAACAGAAACTCCCAACGCCTAACAGAAACTCCCAACGCCTAACAGAAACTCCGAACTCCTAACAGAAACTCCGAACTCCTAACAGAAACTCCGAACTCCTAACAGAAACTCCGAACTCCTAACAGAAACTCCGAACTCCTAACAGAAACTCCGAACTCCCGCTCTCACCGGGCTATTCACCTTTTGCTTCTCTGTTAAGGCGTAAACACACGTGTGTCTCCAAGCTGGGGAATACTCTAAGTGAGTGACTGTGAGTGTGCGTGTGTGTGTGTGTAAGACAGAGACAGAGAGGGTGTGTGTTAGCTTCGTCTTGTCTTTTGTCTATCCAGTAATAGCTTTAGCCTTTGGCTTGATGCCTTTAAGCCTCGTAGAGGGGTTGGGGGGTGGAAAAAGAGAGAAGCCCAGGCTGGTACTGCCACTGTTGCATGCTGACATCGGCTAATGGGCTTGGATGAGGCTAACGCAAATGCATCCTGACATGCACACAGCTGTCATGGTGACCCAGCAACATGGCAACATGGAGCAGGTGGCAGGTGGACCCATTCAGTGTGTGTGTGTATGTGTGTGTGTGCTTGTGTGTGAGAGAGAGTGTGTGTGTGTGTGTGTGTGTGTGTGTGTGTTTGTGAGAGGGAGAGATGCTGCGTTTGTAAGTAACTTAGTGAGTAACTGTGTTTCAGTAGCTGTGTACATTGGGTATGTGCCTACATAACAGTATCAGAGAGTGTGTGTGAGAGAAAGAATAGCAACAAGTTTAATGTGTGTGTGTATGCGCGTGCGTGCGTGCATGTATATAAACACACTCACCTGAAGAAGCTGTGCCGTGCCCCATCTGTTGTCCACATTCTTATCCAGGGCTCGCCTGAGGAAATCGCTGAACTCAGGTGACCTAGATAAGGATACACACACACACACACACACACACACACACACACACACACGCGCAGGATGACAAGGAGTTGGTGGTGGAAAAGGACTGGTTTTATATGCTGAGGCAATGGAAAGATGTACTGGTACTGTACTTAAACCGTAATGACAGGTACACATTATGATCTAATCAGCACTGCACACTAACATATAAGACAGAAGCTGCAAGCCACCGCAGATTGCTGTCAATAAGCTCAAGTTACATAAACACAAATATAAGCGTCAACATAATCAGCTGTGTTGTAGAAAATGCTGTCTCTCAAGTGGATTTAAGGGGGGGGCAACAATGCACTATTGTCATTTACAATTACAACAAAACGCTGTGCCATCATCAAGTGCATTCCTTGAGCTGAAGCAGGGCAGATAGAAAGCCTCTGATAATCTTAATGACCGCTATGGTGAGGAGCACTATTTGAAAATAAACCATTAGCTGAAATCCCAGACGCTGTTGTCATCGCCTGTAGTGCAATATCATACTATCATAAAGCATGTCTCTCCATTATTAAGTATTTATTCAGATGGCCAGCAGATACTGTTTTTTGCTATGAACTGTTTATGAAGCAGAAAACACAACACTGACGTTTTGCATGGGCCGACACACAAAAGTCAGTACAATACTATGAAGCACAGCCCACTCAGTTCAATCCAGCACAGCACAAGCATGCAAGGCTATTCCAGGCACTCTCCCTAACCACAGCCAATCTGGGGGTTTGGTTTGGTGGCGGGGTGGGGTGTGTGTGTGTGTGTGTGTGTGTGTGTGTGTGTGTACACGTACGTGTTTTCATGCCCTTGGTTCCCTTGCACCTTGTTTTTTGACCCAAGATTTTTATTGATAGCATTAAAAATTACTATGTGTGTATGTGTGTGTGTGTGTGTGTGTGTGTGTGGGGGGGGGGCGGGGGGAGAAAGGATGTGTGTGTGTGTGTGCATGCGCGCTCACCACTTGGAGGGCTGCATGAGTGTGGGCGGCTCGGCTTTGGCGATCTTGAGCAGCACACGCATGGGGTTCATCTCGTGGTTGGGGGGCTCGACCTGAGCCAGCTCGATCAGGGTGATGCCCAGGGACCAGACGTCCGCCTTGTAGTCGTACGGACGGTCCTTGGACGTCTCACACATCACCACTTCTGGCGCCATCCTGAGACAGATGCGTATGTGTGTGTGTGTGTGTGAGGGAAAGATGGGAGAAAGGTACAGCATGTTTTACTCCATTCAAATGTTAGAAATAAGAGAATCTGTAGTGTATAATTAGTAATTAGATTAGTAATTAGTGTAGAACAAAACACTTGTTGTAAATATAAGTGCGTATTAATACTTGACTATGACTGTACAAAATTAAAGCTGCTTGACATTACATGAAAAACTGACACATAACAGTACAATTCAATTAATTTGGTTATTTAGATGGAAGAGAATTGTCCAAGTTATGATGCTAACTGAGTTAGCACCCGTAGTCTGTAGCAAAGCCAATGAGGGGGCTCAGATGTTATTGTGCTTCAGAGAGGGGACAGCAGCTCAGACTCACCAGTAAGGCGTCCCAATGAATGAGTCTCTCCTCTGGAGGGTTTTAGTGTTCTTGGCTGACACACCAAAGTCCGCTGCAGGACACGTGCACACACACAAGCACACACACACACACACACACACACACACACACACAGAAAAGAAAAATGTCTTGCTTTCCTGCTTCCATTCTAAAATGTCTTGCTTCCATTACATAACTCAGCAACAGTAATGATAGCGACATTTCCATAACAATACATTTCTTTAATTCCTCGTTTTACAAAGTGTCAGGTAATACATTATGTCAACGTTACTTAGTGGAATTATGTTGTTTTCTTGGCCAATTTGCAAGTCTGCAAGAGCATATTTATTTTTGTAGTATAGCACCAATTAACACACGTTTGCCTCCTCTCTCATGACGAGTATATGTTTATTTAACCTCCTTCAGAGAGAACCTACACCTCTTATTAGGTCACTAAGCAACAAGAGGTACAGCAACATCGGTCTCCTGACGTCAGCCAAGCCTGAGAAATGTGTGTGCACCTGTTAGTGTGAGTGTGTGTGTGAGACGTTGTTTGCATTTAAGTGTATAAGCATTGTAGTGCCTGTAATAGTGGTGTTTATATGTGTGTGTGTGTGTGTATGCGACAGTGTTTGTGTTTAATGTGTACATGTTAATACCGGTAATAATGTGAATGTGAGTGAGCGAGCGAGTGAGTGTAGGTGTTACAGAGACAGCAGAGCCAGTGGACTGTCCAGGTGCTGTGGTTATGTCATGGCCTATCTAGGCCATTCATGCTTGTATTAGCTCAACAGGGGCCCACTCACACACACACACACACACACACACACACACACACACACACACACACACACACACACACACACACACACAGAGGTGGGGATTAGTTTTCCCCATTAGCTGCTGTGGATATAATATCCCCATACTGAGGTCTTGGAACTGGAAGAGACAACTCACAAGAGTGTGTGACGCAAATGACATGACCACACAGCACACCCTCTCCTTTCATAACCTGCGCTTGTCCCTTTGTTTACTTCAATGGTAGTGCAGCCTAGTACCGCTGCATTTTTTACTACAGTACTAGTCAGGGAACTCTCCAAAGGCTTCGAATAGATTTTTTTTATCTCTAAACAGTAAACAGAAATGAAAGGCTTTTGCAAAGCAAAAGAGTCTTGTCTAACAGGCTAGTTCAATAAATAATCTTTTAATATATTTATAATCTTTTAGGCTCAATAGCTTTGAAGCTATCAGAGATATCTCACAGTATGGCCATGCAAAGCAGGCAAACAAAGCAGATGACACTGGGATGAATCCTTGAAGTTTTTGGGGTGTTTGGGGATAGCGGTCTCACCCAGCTTGACGTCTCCTTCCAGTGTGAGGAGGATGTTGCCAGCCTTGAGGTCACGGTGGATGACCTTGTTCTCGTGGAGGTAGAGGAGGGCCTCCAGTGTCTGCCGGCACACCACACGAATCTGGGGCTCGGTCAGCGGACGCTCCAGCTCTGTCCACACACACACACACACAAAACAAACAAAACAAAAAAATAAATGAACAAGTAAATACACACACAAAACAACAAATATTTCCTCATTTAACCTCTAGTCATTCAGGGCAGTCAAGGGTAGAACATTTTTGTGTGTATTTCAGATAGTACACTGTCCACTGTGTGCCCATGTATTTTTTAAAATAAATAAATAAAACTCCATAGTGTTGCTACACTTTCAACAGATTTACTGTAGGGCTGTTCTGGACTGTGATCAGTCCCTTTCTTGCTTTTATACTTGAGTGACATAAATGGGTTATCCAGACTTCTTACAGTATTGCGAGAAAATATAAACGTCTTGGTGAGGTGTCAGGGCCATTATTTTTTTAGGCATGCCAAACATATTCAAGCCTACTCTACATTTGGCCATTTGAAGTTTGAAAAAAAAAATCTAATCAAATAATCAAATAATTTATGAGCTACATTAAAAGGCCAGATATTTTCCAGCAAAAAACTTGCTTAACGACATTTAAGGCCTCTATGACTGGAGATTTAAAACCGAAGGCACCAAAGTAAGCACTCTGGATTAAAACTTCCGTGCTCTTTATATTTCTTCTTGTCCTACCACAAAGCAGTCAGATGGGCAACCTATAATTCCAAGTCCATCGACTGGTGTTGTGTTTCAGGGCCCGATTGTTGACCCTGGCAGAACTAGTGCATTCTGGGACTCGCGGTCCAAACTGCTGAGCAGATTCTTAAAGGGTCCGGTTTGATCTGGAGCCTCCGAGGAAACTTCACAGCACAGCTTGTTTGTGTTGAAGCAGGAGAGCAAAATCTCCTTCCTTAGACTCTCAACTTACCCAGCATCACTGCATCCACAGCACCTCCAGCACAGAACTCTATCAGGATCTGAAAGAGAGAGAGGGAGAGAGAGAGGGAAAGAGAGAGGGAGAGGAATCATTAAAAATAAATAAATAAATAAAAATAAATAAACGACCAAAAAAAGCAGCCCGTACAGGTGTTCTAAAAATAGACACCCAGGGATATTATTCCTCCAGATACTCTTTATAGACTCTATAAAGGAACTGGAGCTAAATCTGTCCTCCACGTTAGCATCCTCCTCCAAACCCAGTGGACACCACCATACTGTGGGCTTACCACACCTGACCCAGGGGCAAGAGGGCTACTCTAATTACTGCTGACCCTGTGACTGACGTGTAGAGTGACTGACATGAGTACATCTGTGTGTGTGTGTGTGTCCATGCACTTCCATGACCCATCCAGGATGGGTCAGAGATCCTAAAAATAGCACATATGCACAATCTGCCAGTCGTAGCCATGTTAAGAGCTCTTTTGGATCCTGACCTTCCCCCGCCCCGACCATGACCTGCGACCCACAATCCCGCGTAGCTGGATCACAACATAGGCGCTCCTGCTCGGAGGTGCCCTCCTAATACTGCTCAGTTAGTTAAGTCATTAATGTAGCCCCTTTCCCAGGGCAGGCCCACGAGCATATTAACTGCACACCTTGCCTGGTCAATCATATCATCACATGCACACACAGAGAGCTTTGTCTATCTCTCTATATTCTCACACACATACAGACATACATATTCTCTCCCTCACTCACTCTCACTCACACACACACACTCACAATCACATTCACACATAATCACACTCACACACACATTCTGTCTATCTCTCTATAGTCTTAGACACATACATATTCTCTCTCTCCCCCCTCTCACACACACACACGCACGCATCCACACACTCACGCACGCACCCACACACACACACACACACCACCGTGTCCTCCCAACCCCAACATGCAAGAGTCTATATTAGAGGCCAAAGTCCTGGTTAAGCTGTCTAAAGTAATTTGGGAGGAGAAGGAAGGCTGACAGCTGAAGACTAGTGAATGAGTGGGCAGGGTTGAGTCTTAAAGGCCTTTTTATTTCTGCTGGCCCCGTATATGGTCCTGTGATGTAAGAGGATTTGGAGAAGAGGAGGAGGCTGAGAGAGAGGGTGGAGGGGAGGAGGAGTGGAGGTGAGAGAGGAGAGGAGGAGGCTGAGAGAGAGGGTGGAGGAGAGGAGGAGTGGAGGTGAGAGAGGAGAGGAGGAGGCTGAGAGAGAGGGTGGAGGAGAGGAGGAGTGGAGGTGAGAGAGGAGAGGAGAGGAGAGGAGGTGAGAGGATAGGGTGGGAGGGGAAGGAGTTCTCTCCAGCAGTAACTCTGCTCCAGAATGGAGGGCTGCTCAAAATAGGATTATAGTTGCCATGCCCACTCAATCTGTGTGTATCTGTATCTGTGTGTGTATCCCCCTCCTCCTACTCACGCGAGTAAGACACTTCCTGCTTTGCTATGACAGGTGTGTGTGTGTGTGTGTGTGTGTGTGTGTGTGTGTGTGTGTGTGTGTGTGTGTGTGTGTGTGTGTGTGTGTGTGTATGTGTGTGTGTGAGTGTGTGTGTTTATAGGGGCCAGACTTCTGCAGTGTGGGAGAGGAGGCATGGGACAGGGGAGTGAGTCTGTGTGTGCCAGTGTGTTAGAGAGTGTGTGGGGGTGGGCATGCTGACGCTGATTGGCCCCCCTGAGGGCACGAGGTGAACTGCCAGCTGCGTCACACAATGTAAACACAAACAATAACGCTAATGATCAAAACAACAACAAAAGCAGGGCAGACGGCATATGATCTAGCTCTCAGTATTAACTACAATGGCCCCAATTTCTGAGAAGGGTGTCATGTTCTCAGGATGGCACAAACAAACAAACAAACAAACACACACACACACACACACAGACAGAGAGACAGACACACACACAAACACACACTTCCAACAGGGAAGTACATTGCTGCAGGCTAGAGTAAGCCTCCAATAACTCTCACATAAAAGGGCAACTTCTCTGTTTGAATTAAAAGAGGATGGGGCCATGTGGAGAGAGGAGTGTGTGTGAGTGTGAGATGGTGTGTGTGTGTGTGTGTGTGTGTGTGTTACAGAAAGGGAGGGTCAAGTCCAGACCAGCCCTACAGCAATGTCTATTCTTTTTGGCACGATGCTGAGCCACTGCAGAGCTAAAGCAGCTGACAGTGTACGTACACACACACACACACACACACACACACACACACACACACACACAATCCACCGCCAGTGCAACTAACAATACAAGAACACTTTACATGCACACATGCTGTCATACAGTCATGTGTAAACCTCCCCCCCCACACACACACACACAGGACAACAGCAGCACTTAACAGACAGTCTGGGCTATTCACGAGCGATCGCCGCCCAGCAAGTCGCTGTTGTTGTTGAGCTGTGGGCGACGTGTTTGCTTTGGTCACTGACTGCATCCTGGGCCAGCGCTCTCGGCCACACAATGGGGCCACACAGAGCGTTCTACACTGCTCTGACCTCCATATGGATGGATAGATGCACGGGACTGACTGCCCCGGAGGAGTGGGGGGGCAACCATAGCAGTGACACAGACCTTTGTTTCACCCCAAAGTCTCGCTCGCTCACTCTGACACACACACACACACACGCCTCCATTCACAAGCCGGCCTAGTCGAGCCAGCTCAAACTCTGACGCAGAAATAACAGTACAAGGAAAGTAAATGGCAGGCAGACAGGCAGGGGGGGAGAGAGAGAGAGAGAGAGAGAGAGAGCGAGAGAGACAGAAAGACAGATTTATACATAGATGTGTTCAGTGTAGTGTTATCATAAGTATAGAAACACACACACACACACCAGTGTTGCTGTGTGCTACTGACTCTGGTTACTGCTTGCTATTCTGCAAAGGTTTTGTGAATATTGAGAGTTCTGGTCTTTATGTGTGGTGAACAGACTCGCCCGTCTTTGATGTCTGTTGAAAGTCTCACCTGAACTCAGATGAACTCAAACCCAGACAGATTTAAACTTTGCCATGCTAATGCACATTAAGGAATGTGGTTCACATTTGCTCATGTGTGTTTATGCAGTCTTGAAGCACACATGGACACACACACACACAGATCTTTCTACACCAAAGAAGACACAAAAATGCCTGGTAACTCAAGTCATTTTCTAAATTCTCTCTAGTTCCAGACCTCACACATATTTACAAGCCTGTGTTCTTTTCTTTTAACATGCACTAGTGTTAAATCCTCCCCTGATTCAGGAAAGGACTGAGTTTTGTTGCCCTGTGTCTGTGTCTATGTTCTTCCTCTTGTCTACAGGCTGCAGATAGCCATCAAGCTGCACCACCTTTGTTGCATCCCGTGGGTCATTGTTGTGGTGAACAATACAGGAGGGGTGGAGGGGTGATGAGGCTGCTGGCTCTAGATTGGGCTGGGCCCGGAACAGAGCAGACCAGAACACAGGCATGGAATAGAACAGACCAGCTAGGAACCCTCAGAGGGTTCTGGAAGACCTGAACAAGAGTTCTATGGTGGAAAATCAGGAGTGGAGTGTCGTTCAAGGTCTCGCATGAACCAAATGCACAGTATACTCTGGCCTCTGGATCTTAAGCTTTGTCATTTCATGTGGCACACACACACACGCACACAGACAGACAGACAGACAGACAGACAGACAGACAGACAGACAGACAGACAGACAGACAGACAGACAGACAGACAGACAGACAGACAGACAGACAGACACACACACACACACACACACACACACACACACACACACACACACACACACACACACACACACACACGAATAGCCTGGCACAGAAATGAATGGCAGGCTTGATGTACCCTGTCCACACGGGTATTTCAAACTAGTTTATTCATGAAGACTTTCGCTGCTCCTCCAAGGTAATTGCTCCCCTCGACCCTTGTGGATACGTGTAGAAGTTATCGGACACCTCCCTCCATATCACCAGCCCTCTTATCCCAGTCACCCAAAGGAGCTCTCGTCTCGAGTCGACACTCTCTGAGTGTGTGCAACTTAACTGGCCAACAATAGGTAGGCAAACGCTCCGTGTCAAGAGGATGTCAGCCATTTCCTCTCTCCACCAGCACTGCAGACAAAGCTGAGCCTTCTGTGTTTGCCAGTGAGTTTTAAACCAACATGCAGTTTAGTGCTTCTCTCCCCTGGTCAATCATATCATCACATGCACACACAGAGAGCTTTGTCTATCTCTCTATATTCTCACACACATACAGACATACATATTCTCTCCCTCACTCACTCTCACTCACACACACACACTCACAATCACATTCACACATAATCACACTCACACACACATTCTGTCTATCTCTCTATAGTCTTAGACACATACATATTCTCTCTCTCCCCCCTCTCACACACACACACGCACGCATCCACACACTCACGCACGCACCCACACACACACACACACTCCACCAGCACTGCAGACAAAGCTGAGCCTTCTGTGTTTGCCAGTGAGTTTTAAACCAACATGCAGTTTAGTGCTTCTCTCCCCCCCCGAGAGCTTTCTGAAAAAATTAGTGACAACAGCACTGTAAGTGGGTCACTGCCTAGTTGTGCAACAAAGAAAAAAAAAATAAAAAAGAGCAGACATTGACTATTATTAGGAATTTGGATCAAAGGAAAAGAAACAGTGAGAGGCACCAAGAGCGAGAGAGAGGAGAGAGAAAGGAAAGAGGGAAGAGAGAGAGGAGAGAGAAAGGAAAGAGGAAAGAGAGAGAGGCTATGGATCGCCATACAAGTTTTTTTTCGCTTTTGACTGGGGCAGATAAATTATGTAACGTCCATGAAAGCCCTGTTTGCTTGCTCTGTTTGTAAAGCTCAACAGGCTTTTGCGTGTACTGTACAATCGCTGCTGTGTTTTCTGCATGTTGTGACTGCAGGATGTTTGTCAAGCCCAGTACACTCCACCCCTACACACACACAACCCCTCCATGTATATTGAATCAGTGCTCTAAGCTCATAAATCACAATGCCACACACACACACACACACACACACACTGAGAGCAGGTATGAGATGTCTTCAGCTTGGTCCGTTTGTCTTGTCTTTTTTTTTTTTGTAACATAAATCATAATTACACGGCTTATACCCTTCACAACCTAATGGGACACATGCATGTCTTTGCCCTACAGATGACCTGTTCTTTTCAACCTTTATCCAACCCTCCAAACACATGACGATGACTTGGCCATTAGACAATGCCACTTGTTGACTAGTCGACAGAGCAAGAACAACAAAGATGCAGCAGCAACTAAAATGTCACCTCAAGCTGCTGTGAACAACATTCACTTCCTCTCCCTTTCTAATTGAGTCTGCGTCACACACTACAGGGCTTGGCATCTGCTAACGCCTCATTAGAACTAACACTGAAGGATGCTGCCCTCTGTGATCTCAGAGAGAGAGAGAGAGAGAGAGAGAGAGAGAGAGAGAGAGAGAGAGAGAGTGAGAGAGAGAATGTAATAGGCTACTCTATGAGGAAGGGTGTTCTTGATGTGGACAGAATGCTTTATGTCTGTGCCCTTCATTCGGTGACCTTCTGCAAAGTCAGAAACCAGTAAGTGTATTACAAAGTGTGATACACTGCTATTATGTTCTGTACTGTATTGATTCTCCACATTAAATCCATAAACACTGAACAGTTCACATGCAAAGACTGGCATCCAGTGGTTCATTTTGTGAAGGTGTTAAGTCACACACACACACACACACACACACACACACACACACACACACACACACACACACTCACTCACCCAGAGCTTATTTTCATAGTAGAAGGCATCCAATAACTTGACAATGTTTTTGTGATCACATGATGCCAAGATGTCAATCTCCACCATGTAGTCTTCCAGCTCCTCCTCTGACTTAGTGTCAATCACCTTGGCGGCTGCCATAATGCCAGTCTGTTTGTTTTGGGCCTGAGAGAGAGAGAGAAAGAAGGAAAGAGAGAGAGAGAGAAAGAAGGAAAGAGAGAGAGAGAGAGAGAGAGAGAGAGAGAGAGAGAGAGAGAGAGAGAGAGAGAGAGAGAGGCAAAGGAAACAAAAGGATGGGAGAAAGAAAAGAAAACAGTTATTTGTTGAGTTGGTGTTTGTCAGACTGGGTGACCAGGTCTTGGTGACCAAAAAAAAAAAAAAAAAAAAACACACTCCCTCCCAACACAGAAGCCTATTATGCTGATTCGGGAAAAAGACCCATTTACAGCATACTACAAAGACCTTTCACAACAGCCCATTCAAACAGCTACCACCCATTGACAGGACTAAAGCCACAAGCCCTGGGTTATAAACAGTGGTCACACCGGTGGATTTACTTACAAGTGGCTACAGAACTATGTGCTTTGCAAACCTTTTCTTCACTTGCTAAACACAAGCATCGCTGCAGTCAGATACAAAACTAGGTTGTGATTTGAAGACAAAAATCCGAGTGCATGTCCAAAGTGTCCTGAGACCCGAGTCTTAAACTTCCTGTGAAGCTAAATCTGTTAGTCGTGAACCGTGACACAGGTGATTAATAAAGAGGCCTGCTGAATGATTGCTGTTATTTGCTCTTGCCACGCGCTTACTGTGTACTCGGCCTCTAGTATTTGCCCACTTGTCACCTCAGGTAATTTTATTTATGTTGGCAGAGGTATGTTGCTCCTGTGTAGCAGGGGCCCGTTATCCACATATTCATTCTGACCTGAATGTGTGTGTGTGTGTAAATACCCAGTAAATCTGCCATTAATGTTGATTTTATTTACCAGGTTAGACCTACTTAACAAGCAATTCAGTTTGTGAGTTTGTGGCTTAGCGAAGGATACATTATCCCTTGAGTGCCTCCATAGTACCTTTCCATTACTCTATACATCAGCGCAGCCTGAAGTGAAGTGGTACTTGTTGCTTTCAGCTATTAAATGCCGTGTACACTTAATAGATCTACAGAGGCTGGCTCTCTTTTGTTCAGACCTGCACCTGTCTGCAAGAGAAATTAATGTGACTGGAGATCCATTAATGTCCACCAAATAGACTTCTCAACATGAACATCATTGATTTGCTTAGACCATGGAAAGGGAGACATACAGCCTTTCTTTTTTCGGAGGGGAGAGGTTTCACTCTCATGAAGGGGAGGGGTGGGGGGGTGGATCCCTTTTGGAGGAGTGTAGATTTTAATTTTTTTGGAGGGGGTTTGGTACATCAGAAACAAAGCGTTTTAACTAGACGTTGGATCTGAGTCGCATGACCGGGGGGCCTGGCTGTGGTGCATGGGCCCCTTCGAGGTGATAACATTCAGTGTCACTCATGCAAATGAGACTTTATGCTGAAGCGGGTGTCAATCGAGGTCAGCAGGGGAAACAGAAACGGAAATACACACACTTTCAGCTGTTAATAAAATAATAAATCAGTCATGGGTTCAACGCGTGTAGATGCAAGCAGAGAATGGCATGTAGCACTCATGACATTACATGGTTGCGGGTGCTATGTTTTGGGTGTAGTGTGAAGGTCTAGGGCTTGGCAATAGACAGACACACACATAAAGTCTCAGTCCTGAGCAACTTCTATGTTTAAATATTATGGGCCACATCTTCATTCACAGACTATGTATTTGGACGCTGTGCAAGTGGTCATCTTGTTGCCAACATCCAGCGACCCTGAAAGAGCTGCAATCTACATAAAGCAAAGAAAACCCATGCAAACACTATATCAACAGGACGCTGAAGGATGCTGCCCTCTGTGATCTCAGATAGATAGATAGAGAGAGAGAGAGAGAGGTTAATGTTTGTCTGCCACTGAGATAATGCATGTATCCCCTTCCTGGTCTCAATAAGGCACTGATTTGCATGTTACCAACCAGCCTGGAAACAGGTGCTCCCCCACAGAAGCCACATCACTGAGCCATCCACAGCTGGCTTAAAACGCTTCTGTAAAAATTCTTCTCAGCCATGTTGCATTACCTGACCCACAGAGCATGTGCGAGCAGTGTAAAGTAGCCTATTCTCAAGCAAAACAACAGCATGAGGCCTTGCCACTACCCCCAACGCATTCCTGACTCTCCTCTTAATTTGGTGGCTAGGAGTGACTGGGACTGGGTCCCTCACTCCCTCTCTCCTGTCCTCCCAAGGAGGGACAGCTGGTTATTTGCCTATAGAGTCCTACTACAGAAATCACATGGGAAACGCAGGATTTCTTCAAGGCTTTCATCTAGTGCCCCATGACTGTAGTTTTGTCTTAGCTAACACCCTCTAATTTAAAGTCGCTGTTTATACTGTATGCTCTTTACTGCAGCGTGACCTCTTAAGAACATGTGGCGGTCTGAGCTGGCTTTGCATTAAGGCCGAGACCCCTATAGGACCAGCAGAGAACAATAACGTCAATAATAAGACTCGCTTGTCCGTTTATCATCGGCCACATAGCATGAATTCCTGGTGACTAATAATCTGTGTTACTGTGGTGCTAGCAGGGCCCTGATCCAGTAACCAAAAGCCCTTCTGAGGGCTAGGCCTTCTGCTAATCACCACCACAACCCCCCCATCCCCTTCCTAGAGCTGGTGTTGATGCAGAGGAAGCGTGGAAGATGGTGGTCATTCTTAAAGTTATCATAAAGAGTTAAATGTTCACCTTGTGGGTGAGGTATATCACAGGGAATGGGAGTTTCTAACCTGAATGGTGATAGTTTGTGTTGAGGAAAGGTCTGAAAAGTCATATACTCTTAGTATTTCACTTTGAGCATCTTCAGGGCCAAGGTGTGCAAGAGACTAACTAACTGGAAGTGATCTTGCAGGTTCATTTGGCAATGTGTCCTCACAATTACTGGAACGATTTAAAAAATGTGATTTCAAATAATCCAGGCATCTGCCAGACTGTACATTTGCAGGCAATGAGACCAACCACAATAAGTTAGAAATGGGTCATAATGACACTCTGAAACACAACTGAGATCAAATCCGTGTTGCCTTTACCTTATAAACTTTACCGAAGGCACCGTCTCCGAGTTCACCGACAATCTCCCAGATTTCCTCCGGATTCGCGTCTCGGTGGACGTGGTCATATTGTTTTTTCTTCTTTTCGGCTCCCAATTTAAATATTTTCCGGAAATTAAAGAATGACATTTTCAGCCCTGAGGTCCTCTTGTGAAATTACAACAATAGATTTTTCCTCCAGTACCCCAAGACAAAAGGCCTGTCTACTGCATTCTTCAGAGATTTCAGACTTCAGAGAGGAACTCTGTACGGCTTGCTTGCTGCCAGCTAGCTGATAGACGACCTCAGAAGTATTTTTGATCAACGTGCTTTTTTTTGCATAAAGTACCCTTGCAGTGGAGGGGTAGCTAGGTTTGCTAGGGGGTTCTGTACCCCGTCGTCCCAAGTCCGTCTGTGCTAACACATTAGCTAGCAGCGTACAATATGAGTTAGTGTGGTCACCCCAGCATTAACAACGTTGCAAATTCGCTTATAGCAAGCCCCATTTGTTGGGCTGATAAGTAGACTTCACACCAAGCGGCCTGAGTTGAATTCTGAAATAAGCAAAGTAAAAATGGACGAAACCTAGCATAGTAGCGGTATCCGTCAATTGAATCGCTGTCACAGGGCAAAGTAGTAAAGGAAGCGGTTGTTGTTCTTCCAACTCTGAAGAACCACTAGCCCAGCAATTGTAAACTACCGAGGTCTTTCCCACGCTGAACAAGGTCCAAAAAGTCTACCATTCAAAGCGCCTCCGCGACAAAGTAACCCCACTGTTCTAACATCGTGGTATGCTGAACAAAACAAAAACATTTAACTGAAAACTGCACTCTTCTGACTTCTCTTTCCTTCGCGAGGTTCTGTATCCCGTAATCTAGCGGATTTGGTGACAAACGCGCGCTCATGAGACGGGCGCAACTGTAGTTTTCAAGAACATGTGTTGGGGGAGTCATAAATTTGTTGCCACCCCCTGAAGGTATTCCCGACAAAACAAACAGGTGTATTATTTCTGTGGTAGAGTGAGACCCTTCGTTAAACTATCGTATAGAATAATGTTAGGCATGGTTTGTCGTGTTTGCCATAATGCTGAAACAGCATGATCGAATTAGGAAACACTTACATGCATACACTTATTTATCCCGCAAAAATCAGTGTGCTCGTAGATATGTGTGAAATTTAAAAGTAACTTAATTTTGACATCGAAAAGTTTTTTGCAAGCAAACAAACGCACGTAATCCAGACAAATAATATACTGCCTAAAAGACTACTAATCCCAGAATTCACACCGAACCACGACTGCGCATGGACAAAATGCATTCCATGCCCTAATACCCACTGAAGTTGATTTCGTTCTGTCATGTTGGTAGCTTTCTATGTAATTTTTTTCGAAGTAGTCATCATTACTGTGATGGCAGTTGAGTAAATGTCCTCGGAAGTCAACGTGTGCTGCTTCTCGTGAAATCACCGATTTCAGACTAACTATTCTTCTGAGATTAGTACGTGAAACCAATAACTCCAGGAAGGGTTTTAGTTGGCCAAAGAGTTACAGTGACCGAGTCAAAACATTTCCCCGGGAAGTTGGATTGTCTAAAATTCTGAAAGGCACATTAATGTGACGGTAGCTTAATTCTTGTTAACGATGCATTCTGTAAGATGCTGAATAAGGTAAAGAGTTAGCTATTGGGTTAATTTAGGCGTGGGTTGTGGCTGGACTGTACTGGGGTTGCTAGTTTACAAAACATTTCCATGTTTGTTGACTGTCAAGCCGACAACCCACAAATGCAGCAACAAAATCGTCATAGCGAAACGATAGTGTATAAGTAAAAGGATATCTTTTTTGCTAAAACTATTTGGACTGGTTTGCCTATTACAAATTACACGGCTTTGCCATGTCATGGAGACCGATACTGGCTCTGAGGATGAACCGCCTTCCCTACTCTGGGGTCTGGATCCAGTGTTTTCTGCTTTTGCAAAACTGTATATCAAGGACATTCTTCGCATGAGGGAATCCCGACAGGTCCCAGGTACTGTAACGTTATCGTTAGACCTAACGTTAGATAACGTTAATCTGATGCATGCAGTCTATTTCAGATTAAGTGTACAGAAGCAAAAAGAAGAGTCTTTGACCCTGTAGCATACGCATTGATGTCACAGTAGGTTAACGTTAGGTAGCAGAGACACGCGTACCAAGAGATTTGAAGCTTTGCTTTTTCGGGCTGGACATTTAGGGTCTTGTGCTCAGGGTGAACCAGGGGCGCAAATGAGAAGGGATTCAGATTGACCTCGATCCGTTAAATAAATAATAATAATAATAATAAAAAATATATAGGTCTGATATGTATAATAACCCAGACTCCTGTTTTATTTAACATACCTTACATGAAAACCTGGATATGCTTTTTTTTTTTACCGTTACAATCGAGCTCCTAGCAGGCTCAGCACTTGTGTATTCGTTAATGTTAAGGGGTCCTGAAACTTAGGAGCTGCCTCATTGGTGCCTGTCAAACTTGTAGTGATACCACTGACCATTGACAGGTACCATTGACAGTCACCAATGAGGCAGCTCCTAAGTTTCAGGACCCCTTAGAAAAGCAGGTGCTGCTAGAAGGAGCTCAATTATTAGTTGCCACCACATTCATTATGAGTTATGAAAAAGTAAAACACCATTACTGCTTTTTTAAAAAAAACAATGTAAGTAGGCTATGCCTTACATGCCCGATCTGCGCCCCTGGGCTGAACTCAGCCTTACTTAGTACTGGTACATACCTTGCTTACTTAGTACATACCAGCCTTACTTAGTACTTTCTTAACACTGGCACATACTTACCTTTTCCCACGTTGTTGCCTACATACTGAGCCTACACATAGCCTACTACACACATAAACTATATTATTATTATTATTATTATTATTATTATTAACTATTATTATTATTATATTAAAACTATATATTATTGATAAAAGTCCTTTAGATATATATTTTTCATCCTTTTCATAGGCTATCAGAATCGTGAAAAGTGATACTTCAAATACTTCATAAACCAACAATGACATAAGAAATTTGGTTAAAGGCTATGTTCCACAGTGAGTTAAAAATAGAAGTGCATTTTAAGAGGGCAAGATGTCTGACACTCAACTTCAGAGTACTGTAACTTGTGATCGAGGGCACCTAGAAACAAAATTCAGCCTGTTTTATAAACGTTACCTCTGTGTTATCCACACTAGATGGGAGTTGTAGAGATATATGAAGTCAGACTTTTTTACTCTAGATAATAACATCTGCGTGATCCTCCTCTCTTACCAAGTTTGCATGATACTTGTGTGTCATGATTAATGACCTGTTAACCTTTACAGTTCGGTCTTGCTACTATATGTTATTCAATATAAGAAAGATCTGGTCGTACCTAACCCATCATATTACCCAGCTCATAGCACAGACGATGGTTATCTCCTGCCTTAACTACTGCAGCGCTGTGAAACTGCCACAGATTGTCCAGAACGCGCTGATATGTCTGGTCTTTAGCCAGCCAAAAGGTCATGTCACCTCTCTCTTCATTGAGCTCTGCTAATGACCCATAGTTGCCCGCATCACATTCAGATCACTAATTCTAGCCTTCAGAGTGCTTGATGGGTCTGCTCCCACTTATTGAAATGCTCTCATAAAGGCTTATGTTACCCCTCGACTGCTCTGTTCATCAAAGGAATTTTGTCAGCTTGCAAAAGATGATCCATGATGACTTTTCTTGTATGTCAAATGTTGCTGGTGGAATGACATAAGAAGATGGCCCTGTCGTATCTCCCAGAAGCTCTTGAAAACCCAGGTCTTCCAAGAGTGCTCCTTGCCAAGCACTTTTCCCTGTACTTCCCTACTCCCTCCACCCTTCAATGCACTCCTTCTGCACTTAGAGGAGAAATCCAGTGTGAATCAATCCATAGCCCATGTCCATGTTGTTTGAGGGCTATGGATTGATCCACACCGGATTTCTCCTTTAATGCCTTCTGCACTCATCCCCTCTGTGCTCCCTCTTCTTGTCTAGTGGTGTTTTTTCTAAGACCTTCTCTCCATTGCGGCTTTATTGGTAATCCTCTTTTGCAAGTTGCTTTGGATAAAAGCATTTGCTACATGCATAAATGTAAATCTAGTTGCAAGTTTATTAATGTTTCTTAGGGTGGCTTGCATCAGCCTTTACTACATCACAGAGCCTATTACAAGGTAACAATGGATTCTGTTTGCTTTTGTTGTCCCACAACAGGAATTTACTTCTACAGAACTCATCCAATATTCCAAGTTGATATTCTGGGGATTGTTGTGTTTAAACGTGAACGGGAAGACTTCTATAGCTATGGAGGTAAAGCAGTCAATATTGCACATGTGAAGTTTATTATGGTTTGTTATGTAATAGTAAAGTCATATCATATTATAACAGTAAAGCTGTGGAAACATAATGTAGGCCTTAATGCAGTTCTTTTCGGCTCTGATTAGGCCACTCTTTTTTTCCTTCTCTGCTTTGGTCCCTTAGTTGATGATGGCACTGGGGTAATTAATTGTCTTTGCTGGAAGTCAGAAAAATGGAAAGAGCCAGAGGAATCCATGAAAGGCAAGTAAGAGCATACATCTGCATTGTGTTATGTTCTTTTTAGTTGTTTGTTTGTGTGTGTGTGTGTGTGTGTGTGTGTGTGTGTGTGTGTGTTTAATGTTCTAGCAATCAGAGTAAATATTGGCCAAATAAATTGGTTTCGGTATCGGTTTGACAACTAGTGTTATAATTTGTTGAAAGTACAGACAGCAATCTGTGTTTTAAAGGAGTGAACATGCTATCATTTCGTGCAAATGCTAGCCCTACTTAATAGAACTGTCAGGACACCAATTTAAATGACGAAGTCTCAAGCTACTTGAGCTAATTTAATAACTGTGCATAATTGGTTTACTAATTTAAAACCATAAACATGACCGAAACAACATCAAGACAGCTCAGTGGGTGATGTTCACCAGTGTCTTGCCTTAAATTTGCTCTTAAGCTCCCCTTAAAAATGTATAGGTCCTGTAATATTATTTGACCACAGACCTGATGAAACTGCAACAAATTAATTTGTATACAGAGATCTCCGATCAAGGGTTCGAGTGCTCTTGTAAATGTTTTTACACGTGAACACATGCCAGATAAGAAAACCATTGGTGAATACAAATTTTGTCCATTTAATTAGATTTTTCCATAAGATTGGTTAGTGATTGACACCCAGCACTGAGCATAGCACTGAGCTATGGAGAGAGCTTTGGAACGGAGCGGAGAGGAAAATTGAGATCCAACACGTCATTCAGTAGCATCAGTTTATACACAGGACATAGATATTGCATGAGTTTGTACTTTGCAAAGATATTGGAACCAATTAATTGAATTAATTGAGTTCATTTTCCAAAGTGTAGAAATAAGCTTAACTTTTGTTCCTTCTAGTAATAAAGGTCAGTGAATGATGATCTTCATTGCACTTCCTCTTATTCCCAGCAGGGGGCAGAGCAGCGAGCAGCTCATCTGCAGTGGCGGGCCCCTCTCGGGGCTTTAACATTGAGGAGCAGCTGAGCCGATTGCAGCAGGCCCAGCGTGGCCTCTCCACCCTAGAGATAGGGGACCTGCTGCGGGTGCGTGGCTCCGTCAAGACTTCCAGGGGCCAGAGAGAGATCATGTCCTCCACCTTCTGTGAGTAGACAGCAACATGGCACTGACACACACACACACACGTACAGACGTGCATACATCAGTCATATGTGTGTGTGATGTGAGTGAACGCACATGCTTTTGCACATCAATATGCAATATGTGTGACAACCAAAATTGAGTGGCCTAATCAGGGATGCTAAAGGACACACACAAACACATCACATACAGTTCTAAACACACACACCTACATGATACACACACACACACACACATATTCACTAAATTACAATCTTACAAGACACATAAACACCATGACTTTGAATGCAAGTGGTGACTCTCTACACGTCTGCACGTTCAACTGAGAATTAACATCTAACCAAAAAAAAAAAAAAAAAATCCAGAAGGACCTTCAACAGGGTATTGTGATTTATACTTCACATTGTAACACATACAAACACACCTGCATGCTTCCACATATTGACATCATCTGTCTGCACACGTATGGCCTTGGAGCACACTTGATTTCAAACATGCATATCTAAGCAGGAATACACACAGACACACACGCACACACACACATTTGTGCTGCCAACACACTTTATTAGGACACTCGCATGTAAATTCTGGTGTCAGCACAGCACACAGCACCTGTGAAAACATGTGCAGATGTGAACATATATGTGCAATCATGTAGACTGTGCCAAGGTGTTTCCTGGAAGGTTTACATTTTAGCTGCACTTCATTGTATGGAACAACAAATACAGTGAGCCTGAACAAATGTTATGAGATAATTCTCTGATAAATACTTACTGAACAAATGTTTATTTCAGCATAGCTTCTTAGGTGTGGGAGATATCTTCAGAATGATAACTCTCATTGGCAAAAATGAAAAAAGTCTCAAAAAGAAAGTCTCACAAGTCATCCAAACATCCTTTCAGTTCCTGGAGACCTTACCATAGAAGAAGTAAAGGCGTCATTGGCATGTTACATACTGTATTGTGACTAGCAGTGAAGAAGTGACATTGTGACCACGTAATGTGAATTTTTTTTGGGTGACATGATGTGGATGCAGGTGATACTAGAAAAGCACTCCAGAGAGCGCAGACCTCCGCCAATGCAATATTAGGTCACTGACCCAATACAGATTCCAAACGGTGGTCCGGATCACCACCAAAATTTAACCTGTTCCTTGGCTAATACACATGTTGTTCGAAAATTTCATCCAAATCCGTGCAGTATTTTTTTAGTTATTTTGCAGGCAGACAGCCAGCCAGCCAGGCAGGCAGGCAGACAGACAGACAGACAGACAGACAGACAGGCAGGCAGGCAGGCAGACAGGCAGACAGACAGATGCTGGCAAAAGCATAACCTCCTTGGCGGAGGTAATGACCATGTGATAAGGAAGTTGTCACACACAAGTTGTGCCCAATTGTCTGAATCATATGATATTTGTTGAGACCGACTGTGATGTGTGTGTTGTGTGATGTGTGTTGCAGATAAGGTGAGTGACCCAGTAATGGCGGTGCAAATCTCCTGGATGCAGGAGCTCCCCCTGCTGTACAGGAGATGCTACCACAAACCCTTCCCCGTGGACTGTGGAGAACCAGGTGCCGGTGGGGTAATGTAAGCCTCAGCACACAGCTGTGTGTGTGTGTGTGTTTGTTTGTGTGTGTGTGTGTGTTCGTGTTCTCTTATGTCTGTGTGCACTTATGTCTGTGTGTATGTATGCTGCAAATACACTTTCAAGGTGACTCTGAGAGAGTGTTTGTAGACAAGAACATTTGACAGAGTGTCCTTGTATTCAGTCACCCTGTTTGTGCTTCATGTTTTACACCCTGCCTGTTTTACAGCTGTGGTCTGCATCCGGGAAAGTGGAGTCACTCTGTGACGGTCTGTTTTTGACCCCCACATGCCACATTGGATGTTCATGTGCTTCGTTGAGCACCATGCATGCAGAAAGTGTGCCTGCAAAGTTAATTACTCTCACAGCGGGAAGAGTGACCTATATAGCAGAGCTTTAATGACAAGTCTATAGGGTGTGCGGTGTGTTAATGGCATGTCAAGGTCATGTCTTAGAATCCAGCTGTGTGGGCCTGATGGCACAATCACCTGTGGATTATAGTGCCTGTGTGTGTGTGTGTGTGTGTGTGTGTGCGAGCTTACAGACTTGAGTCATACAAAACATACACATACGCACACATGTATACTCACACACGCTAGCAGAGTTATTTCCAGCTGCACACAAATGGCTTTGCAGTGCGCACACACACACACACACACTCCTACAAAAGTCAGAAAGTTGGCAGTGGGTGAGCACACACATGCAGAACTGGCAGGTCACGGGCCAGTTATTATGCTTCATGGCATCCCACCAAAGTAAACTGGGATAACAATGGCTTGGAGAACATGCCCGAAATTTGTGTAAATTTGAGTGAATGTTTAATGAAGGGTTTAATTAAGTAGCAGTGTTGCATTGTGCATTTTGTTTCCTCCTTGATTTATGTTCTTTCAAGGTGTGTTTTGACACATTGGAATTGTGTTTATCGGGATAATTACACATACAAATGAACATGCCTTGGCGAGTGTGGAAGTCTATGAGCCTTAATACTGCCTAACAGTTGAGAATTGAGAACAAACAACATGCCTTGTGTGTTGTGTTTTTTTTTCTCCACTGCAGTGCTGGTGGGCAGATGACATCCTTCTCTTTGCCTCTCGGTCGAGCCACGCAGACGCTCCGGGACTTCCTGCGGGAGAAGGAAGTGAAGCGTTTCCGGCCGTACGACATTGAGCACCTGCTGCTCCCCCTTGTTCCCCAGGTCTCCCTGCCGACAGACAGCGAACAGGTGAACTTCAGCAGCCAAACTGTAGCATCAATGGTGTGACGAGACTAAGGGCTGAATCCCAATGTTCTTTTAAACCCTTAACCCTTTAAGGTTTTGCTGGCAAGAATCAGACCGGCATGAAACTGAATCATACACGTTCAGTCTCTTAGGGCTCTAGACTTAGGACATGAAGTTAGGACATACCAGTTAAGTTTCTGAGGGCTCCAGACTTAGGACATGAAGTTGATTCATATCCGTTCAGTCTCTGAGGGCTCTGCACTTCGGACATGAAGCTGATTCATACCAGTTAAGTCTCTTAGGGCTCTAGACTTAGGACATGAAGTTGATTCATACCCATTAAGTCTCTTAGGGCTCTAGGCTTAGGACATGAAGTTAGGACATGAAGTTGATTCATACCCATTAAGTCTCTTAGGGCTCTAGACTTAGGACATGAAGTTAGGACATGAAGTTGATTCATACCCATTAAGTCTCTTAGGGCTCTAGACTTAGGACATGAAGTTAGGACATGAAATTGATTCATACCCATTAAGTCTCTTAGGGCTCTAGACTTAGGACATGAAGTTAGTACATGAAGTTGATTCATACCCATTAAGTCTCTTAGGGCTCTAGACTTAGGACATGAAGTTAGGACATGAAGTTGATTCATACCCATTAAGTCTCTTAGGGCTCTAGACTTAGGACATTGGCTGGTGTGTGCACTTATTTGACTCTGCTTTGTAAAATTAGCTCAGTAGTAAAATGAGTGCACATTTTCTTGGTATAGAAAAACACCTAACAATAGTGCATCCCATGCTTAGCAGAGGTTGTCTGCTGTAAGACGGTAAGTACTACAGACTGTGATTTTGGAAAAGCCCACTTGTATTCATTTCATATTGGCTCTCTTTAAAAAAAGTGATTACCTTTCAAGGCACGGTCCGTGACTCTATCCACACAAACACACCTTTTTTTATCCAATTTAATGTAATTACTCCCAGTGGTGTAGCGGTTCAATGTGTGTGTGCACAGGAAAAAAAATAATACATAAAAGAACTCTGTTCCCAGTACTAGTTTAGTAAACGAGAAACAGTGCGACTTGGCCTGTGTTCTGGGCGCTGATCAAAAGCACTTAATCAACCCACCGCCTTGGGACCAAGTAACAGACGGGTGTCATTACATTTACTCCTCAGTTCTGATGTCAGGAAACTTTTCTTTCTTTTCTTTTTCATTCTTTTTTTTTGCCTGACCTGCAGCTTTTTTTTCCTGTGTGTGTATTTGTTTGTTTTTAAAGTATCTCTTCATGTTGGCTTGACTGTTTCACTAAGTGTGTTGTGACTCTACAGCCAGAATTGTTGACTTGCATTGTTAAGGCTAAATCATATCTCCACATGAACTTGTCTGTTCTACTGAAGAGTGCTTTTTGTCATTTGCAGCCTAGCCCTGGCTAGCACATCTGGCTCTGGTTTAATCAGGTGGTCTTGATTAGCTCCGTCATTAGTGCGCGTGTCCACATTGAGGCTTTAGCTCGTCTATCCCTCAAAGGAGTGCCTCTCCAAATAGTATTCCATAGACACTTTATTAACATAGATGGCTTCAGTTACATCCAATTTGTTTGAATTGCAAGCTTCAGAGCTGCCACATGCAGTCGAGTCTATGAATGAAACAAATGAAATATATACGTTTCATATATATTAATATGTGTATTTAATATATTCATATACATATATATATATATATATGTATATTTTTCCAATATTTTTGTCAACAGCATGTTTCTTACATATATGTGCAACCACAGAGCCTGCAGACTATAAACAGAGAAATGCGAGTAATCGCTTATAGTCTGCTGCGTGTTTTTATTTTTTCCTTCTTATGCCTTTGGTAACCCGCAGGAGTAAACAAAAGCAGTAAACAGTTTAATTAGCGTTCCTATCCTTGATCAAAGGCCATTTAATGAGAGCAAAGTGGGTGTATCTTCAGTGTCCAACTTCTCGTCTTTTGATGTTAAGGTAGGACAAAAAAAAAAGAAAAAAGTCCTAAGTGGTATGTAGTGTTTACAAAGATGCAAGAGCACATTTTAAACTCGGTAGGGCGCAAACCTATCAAGTGTGTGCTTACGTCCATAACAGTATATTGACAGCATGTATGCACACTGTTTACATACTCTTGTTTTTGTTGTTGTTTTTGTGTTTTGTTTTTCCTTTGACTGTGTGATGTGGTGGAAGCAATCCAACATTTGGTAATGCTTGCACTAATGAGACATGATCACATGTGTGTGTGTGTGTGTGTGTGTGTGTGTGTGCAATGGATCTAGGGGGTGTTCACACCAAGACGTTGGCGCCTAGGTTGTTGGATGCTGAGGCATCTGCATGTAAAGCAGTACATGTTTTTCCAGTGTGATCCTAGCCAGCACATATGTTTGTATTTGGCTGGGTGCTTTTGAGGGTAGGCAGGCTGGAGGCACCAGCAACTGGTGTGTCTTGCTGAAAGTGATTGCTGGAACGTTTAACAAGTACATGGCTTGTTGCAGACAGTCTGTGCATGCGTGTGTGCGAACGTACTTATGTGTTTTTTGTGGTGCCAGATTTTTGTGGGCTAATATCGCTTTCCCTCTGGGTGTGTATACATGTGTGTCTCTGTCACTCTACCCTTGGACGTGTGTGTGCGTCTGATCCCAGGCCTCAGCAGCTGGGCCTTCGGTTCCCTCCCATGCTCGTCACCTCCTCAGCGAGACACTCCGGCTCCTACAGCAGGATGGAACCCTGTTCCGCAAGGTTCACTCTCAGGATGAGCTTTACCACGTAAGGAACACGCGCACGCACACACACAATGTCTTACAACACTAGAGATATATTCTGAGAAATCATTTTCCTGGAACAGAATTGAACACTTCAACTCAATAAAGCCTTTTGTTCAAGACAGTGGGTTTTAGAATGGTTAAATCAAATGGCCTTGGGTGGTGTATACAAGTTAATCTGTCACAATCTATTTACTCTGCGAAAACAGTCCAATATGTTGGTTTGAGTTAATCATGTGTTTATTTAGAGTTTGAATGCTCAATGTGTTTTCATTTACAGTTTGACCCATTTTCAAGTGAAATAGGCTGAATCGCAATGTCTCCTAAAGTCATGAACTTTCAGAGACTTAACTGGCATTAATCCACTTCACAATTTTGTGCTAATTTGTGCCAGTTAAGTAAGGAAAAAAAATATTCCACTACGCGTCCGATAAATAATCTAGGAGGGGATGAAGCAGTCAGTGAAGAACAAAAAGGGTTCATCGAAGCACAATGGATTTTGGCAGTTACTTTTCTTTTATTTAAGGTACTGCATAAACTCCATAGACAACGTTTTGATGTCTTACTATGAAGCACCCATCCTTGTTCTATATCGATGTCAGTGAAGTCTTTTAGCGTTCAAGACTTTGTGTAAGGGAAGGCATAGGGATTCAGTCATTGTCGGTTTGTTTGGTTTGGTCGATAGAGTGTGTGTTTGTGCCTTAGGTGACGGAGCAGGACAAAGACTTGCTGATGGTCATCAGAGATGTCATCCGAGAAGACTCCAAACGGGAAAAATGTACGTCTCCCCTTCCTTTCACCCCCCTCTCTGCACTGCAGTGAACAAACGAGGTGTTGTTTTTTAATATGGTTGAAATATGAAATATGGTTTCTTTTGACTGTAAATGAGCGTCACCTTCTGTTTCCAGATGCAGAGAAAGGTTGCCACATCCTTCATATCCTGTCCACCGTGAGGCGGCGCTACAGCCAGAACCTGAGTCGCTCAGCGCTGGACATCGCCCTGCGCTACATGGAGAGCAACAGTGACATTATTAGCACCAGTGACTGCTACTACACCGTGGTCTGACCCGACCCAACTTTGACTCTGGCTTGCCAGTTACAGAAGTTTACTGAGAAAAAACTGAATCTGTTCCGGCGATTTTCCAGTGAAATGTTCTGGTGAAGGCAAGGCAGTGATGCACTCTATGTTTTCTACGTTTTCTTTTCTCCGGAAGAAAGATCACATTGTGTTGGTTGGCATTTTAAAAAGTAAGGATAATGCACTGGAGGTTGAATACACTCAAAATCATGAATCTACAGTTTTCAAGGCTTTTTCGAAAATCTAAAAAAATATTGCCTTCTCTTAAAAGATGATGTAATTATTTAATTGTTTTAAAACCTGCGATTTCGTCATGTGAAATGGAGAACCGATTCAGTAGGGTGCCAGACCTGCCACAAGAGGGGGACATTAATGCGTAATAAATTGTTTTGCCGTCTTTTGAGAAACATCTGTATCCATCAACAGCCGGTTCGTTTCCTGTTCCCTTATCGGCCTATTGTCAGCGGTCAATAATAGTACTACAACTTAGGCATGTAAGAGTGTACACTATACAAAACGGATTCGAAATAAAATTAATATTTTATTTAATGTGTTTTAAATGTGGCTTTCTGGCAAATGTTAATATATAACACCAAGATTATGGTTGTTACAAAAAAAAACCTTCAAGTCGGAGGCTATTGCACAGTAGCCCTAGTCCCATGCCCATGGCAACTACTATCCCGCTGTACTAAAGTGCCGAGATAAACAGCCATTGAAATGTCACAATGTTTTCTTTGGTGTTAATCAAATAAAGCTCGCCCGCACCGAATTCACCCTGATCGTGATGCGGAGGAGGACCTCGGCGTCCTATTACCAACAACCAACCCAGTTCCGCGCGGCAAGGTTTCCCAGCCCAACTACAACATACGAACTCACGTCAAGCCCAGCCCCGTTGCCCAAATCGCTTTGCGCTTCCTCCTGCTCAATGCCTGCAAGTCTCTGCAAGCAGCTTTCGGCGGTCAATGCGCCGGTCTTCTCCAAGTGCCCCGAGCAAAATTAAGGAGCACCCGTGGACAGGGAGCATTGTGGTCAACACAAAGGACCAGCGCCAGCCCTCCTCGGGCAAGAAAGGTGATCTCTTCTTCATCACGCTTCACAAGCCGCCGACGTTGCCCCGGTTCCGAGTGTATATAGACCTTAATTTGGATTCAGCTGACCAGTGTAGTAGAAGACGATATCGGTTGCTCGTTGTCAAACATTAACGAGTGTTTCGTCCATCAGGACCATTAGAAGTTTTGACTTTCACGCTGCCAACGGCGCAAATACACCGCACATCAGCTGGGGGAATCTTTTTATTTGTTACTGACCAGGGAGCGAGAACAATCGAATGCCTTCATTGAAAAGACCGCTACAAACACCAGCGGATCTCTTCGCGATTAACCACTTCTGAGGACAGAGGCCCTTTAATTACATTAATTCTACCCTATTTACAGCAAGATATACCTGCGAGGCTCCTCAAGATGCAGCTCCGGACAGTTTTGGATGTAAAGGTGGTCGATGTGGAGAAGAGACGTCACCCGTCAAAGCATTACGTGAGTGTTTTACCTGTGCGCACTCAGGCTATTACCCTGAGTCTGTGACTTGTCCACACGAAACTATCCAAATATTCAATAATAAAAAAGATGTTTTTACAGACCAATTAATAGATTTGACGCTTTAGGCTAATATTTTGAATTTTGAACAGCTTATGATGAAAGAGGAGTTTGTCCTGGCTGCGGTTGAACCCCCTGTTTTAATACATTAATTAAATTAATTAATAATCAGTGATTTAATGTTATTACGTTTTAGACGACTTTGCTATGGTGCTCAAAACATGGCACAAAGGGCACTCTGTTAAACTGTGTTATTTACAAACATACAACAACGTAGGCTAATTCAGTCTCTTCACGAGGCATGTTGTAAACATTTAACCAGCGCATCTTGGGATAGGATGGGCTTAAAGGACACTCTTCACGGTGCATTGTTGATCTGCACCACACCATGCATTCTTTTAGTTTGTGGAGCATGTAGCCTGTCAGTCACGCCCCCTCAAGCATAGCCATACTGCATACTGGTTATGCACAATGCAGAAGCTCACCGTAAAGACAGACAGGGCATGTCAAATCTGAACATGCAAAAAAAAGAAGTAAAATCTGAAGTTGCAAGTTTTGTCATGTGCCCATCCACACTCGTGGACCCCACAGCAAATTGGCCATGACCTGTTTTGTAACTTGCACTCGATGACCTAAACAGTGGCGCGCTCACACGGACACACACACACACACACACAGCTCTTTCTCTTCTTTCAGAGAGCTTTTGATGACATCAGCTCAGTTACGCTCTGTTGCAGGATATCAGTGTGAGACCACGTCACGCTCAATAGAAGTTCACATCAGAAGTTTTCAGAGAGTCTTTGCCAAGTTGTGTTTTGGAAATCGGCTGGGAGGGCTGATTTTGTCCTAGTTTCTGCATGACATCTCAAGGGAGTCACTCTTCTCCCTCCCTCATTCCTTCCCTCTATCTCTTTCTCTTAATATCTGTGTGTGTGTGTGTCTGTGTCTGTCTGTGTGTCTGAGAGAGAGAGTGTGTGTATGCATGTGTGTCTCCTCATGTGTCTCTGAATGTGGTTCTGTGTGTGTGAGAGAGAAAGAGAGAGTGTGTATGCATGTGTGTCTCTTCATGTGTCTCTGAATGTGGTTCTGTGTGTGTGAGAGAGAAAGAGAGAGTGTATATGCATGTGTGTCTCTGCATGTGGTTCTCTCTCTCTCTGTGTGTGTGTGTGTGTGTGTGTGGTGAAGCTTGGGCGAAATCCCCTGCCTCTTCACTGGATCTGGTCTACAGGGAGACAAAATGAGACACTTGCATTCATAGTGCAAAAGCAGCTGGAAATGCTTATCCTGCGTGTGTGTGTGTGTGTGTGTGTGTGTGTGTGAGTGTGTGAGAGAGAGAGAGAGAGAGAGAGAGAGAAAGAAAGAAAGAAAGAAAGAGTTTAGGGCGCTGTATTGGATGGGAGGGGATAAACCCACATCCTCTTGTTCTATTCCACTGAAGTGGTTGTGACTTGGAGTAGAGAGGAGGGGGAGACTCACTTCCTGCTCTGGTCCAGAGAGCTGGCTTGCTGCTGGCTTGCTGCTGACAGCGGCGACCTGCACTCCCATTTCCTTCTGGGTAATGGCCTGACACAGTGGAAATGCACTGGAGTTCTGGAGGAACCTGTCCTAGTGGCACTCGGTTACTCACTCACTCACTCACACACTCACTCACTCGCTTAAAGGAGTTCCTGTGTGTGTGTGTGTGTGTGTGTGTATGTGTGTGTTTGGTTAGTGCCACTTAATCACTTGTCTGAAGAGTGTGTGTGTGATGGAGACAGAGACTGACCCAGTAGCATCAGTCACCCATACACAAAAGGCCTCCTTGAAGGTAAAGGTTAACTTGTCTGTTAGTTGTGTGCTCTTTTGTGATTTCCTAATGGCTAATGGCCCTCAGTCATTCGTAAAGAAGTGGCAACTAAGGGTTAAAGTGTTCAGTCTGAAGGAGGTGTGTGTGTGTGTTTTGTTCCATTGTAACCTGAGTGTTTGAGTGAGCATATGAGACTGGGAGTTGAGTGGGAGATATAAAAGAGACTCCCTCTGCCCTGTTCCTTCTCTCCAGTGTTCTTATTAACCCATTCTGAAACCACCCAGGCACTAGCAAACGCACTCTGGGTTGTTTTGTTTCTTTTGTTTTGTCTCATTATTGTTGTTAATGTTGTTTTTTTTACAAGGAGGTCAATAGTGAATTGCCCTGCTGTGTTCCGGCCCCACTACTCATAAAAAAAGGAAAACCTCCCTCTGCTGTTACATTTGTGCCACTGTTCAGCTAGACGACACAATCAGAACCTCATTGTCTGCTCTCCATGAGAACCACACAGTTCCACACCACTCACCCACCACACTACACCACAGAGCAGCGTCAGCTGTGGAGATGGAGAAAGAAAGAAAAAAACGAAAGAGAAAAAAAAGATGAGGGAGAAATGGGAGAAAGAAACAAATGAAAGCGAGAAATAAAGGGAAGTCTAACTAAAAGATTTTCCTCCCGTTGGCCCCTTAGACCTAAGGCTCCTTAGATCCCATTGACCCCTTAGACCTGTACCTCTGATTTATCACTGGCCTCTTGTATATTTTCCACCTGGCCCTGAAAAGTCACTTTTTCGAAAAATAAGTTATTTTGTTTGATTGTAATGACACCCTAGCTTGATGCATCAGGCACTTTCTCATTGTTTCACTTCGTCCAAAGCATCAGAAACCTAGACGTTAGCATATGTTCACGCTACGGTGGGCAGATACTTTCTGCTTCAACCAATCGCTACTGTTTGTGACGTATGTTGTGCGCTGGAACGCATTGTTTTTGCATTCAACATTATCGCTTTCAGCCCCTTTCTCTGTTTGCTGATTGGCCCATCCCAGCTCAGAGATGGAGTGAACCGAAGCCTACTGCTGGCTTCTTGATGCAGTTGCAGAGCTAAATTGAGCAGAAGCACTAGGCTACACTATCCTGGCTAATGACCCTGCAGCCTCACAAACTCTACTTCAACTAGTGACTCATAAAAGCGATAGGCCGAAAAATGGACTCAGGCCAGCGACCAACTTGCCCCAGGTCCAGTAGGCCACTGTGGAAGTAAAACCTACATGGAAGGCATTATTTCTTTTTTTCTTTCTCATTCTCCATATTCTACCACTTTTGAATCAAAAGGCTGAATCCCAATGTCTCTACCCTACCCCTTGAACCCTGCTCCCCTCAAGGACTTAACTGGCATGAATCAACTTCATGATTGGTTAATTCATGGCAGTAAAGTCTTTGAAGGTCTCAGAGCTTAGGGTTTAGTGTGGACATTGAGATTTAGTGTATGACTAGAGGAAGGTGGAAGCTGGGTTTGGGCCTGTTTGGGGAAAAAAAAGGGAGCCGTGAGGGAGTGAGGATGCAACAGGTTGGGGGGGGGGTAGGAATGATAGATTGGAAGGGACACCTTGCTGATGTGCGTCAACAAAAGCCATTGTGGCAGTGTTTGACAAGTGGGAGTTGGCACTGTGAGTGTGCATGTGTGCGGGTGGTTGTGTTTGAGTTTGAGTGTGTGTCACTTGGGAGTATGTGTGTGAGTCACGGTGGGATTGTGTGCGTGTGTTTAGTGTGATGAGTGTGTGTGTGTGTGTGTGTTTGTTTACTATGGTGAGTGTGTGTGTGTAGCCACAAGTGGACATTGTGTGTTCCCTGTCACATCACCATCACTGCCAGTCACGCCCCCCCTCCCCGAGGAAAAGCTTTCCGTCATCGGACAGGAAGTTAGGGAGGAAGAGGCATGAGAACCACGTCCATGAGAGCGCACTCCCTCCCTCCCTCTCTCCCTCCCTCCCTCGCCCCGGACTAAACCACTTCACCGATCTTGTCGACAGCTGCCACCTGTCAGCGCGATGTCTGTCGTGTTTTCAGCGTCCTCATTCCCATCCTGTACCGTTCTGTTCTGTTCTGTTCTACGTTGTCCTCTTTAAGCCATGCTGGCCACCAGCAGGTCCGATCACGTCTCCGACCGCCATTTTTTTGCCATCTGTGAATGCTCAAGCTGCCTGTCACACTTAAACGAGTCACAACACGAGTGTGTGTGTGTGTGTGTGTGTGTGTGTGTGTGTGTGTTTGTGTTTGTGTTTGTATTTTTGTGTGTGTGTGTGTGGCCCTCACACACATGTCACTGAAGTTCTCACCTGTGCTGGCACGATAACAGGCAACTAGCTGCTAGGTAAACACACAAGAGTTATACTGATAATAGCCTAACACACTTCACACAACAGTGTTTGTTTGTGTGCACCATTGAGGAATTGAGGAGCCAGGGTGTAAGAGGCAAGGGAGTCTGGACTGAGAACAGCTGATGACTCCTCCCTCCCCCCCTTCCCATGCCCCATTAATGTAGAGTGAATGTCAGTTACATTATCACTCTGACATTTTGCATGTTGCTGTTGAACCAGGGAAGCCCAGTGGTAGAAATACCAAAGCCCTCTGGATGAGATTAACAACGAAGTCAATCTACTGGTTGTAAATATCAAAAGAAACCATTAATTATCATTAATTAATGCTGTTTGCTCTGTGGCTCAATAGGTAGCTATGGTATAGTGTAGTTTTCAGTTTGTACGTGACCTAAAAAACAACATGGTTCATTAATATCTGCCTTTGATGTGTTTTCCATGAATGTCTCTTGCCCAGGCAGCAAGCAGTCACCCTGTCCAGTCTCAACGCTGAGTCTCTGAAGCTGTAACCTAGCACTCTCTTGCCGTGACACCAGAGAGTCCGACTCATTGGAATGGCAGTCGGGACTGACCGACACATTCATAAGCAGCAGTGACAACAGTCAGTCACACTCGCTGCATGCTATTTGAGGGCTAAACGTGGTGAACATGGAAGAAACTAACTGGCATGGAGGGAATCAGTCATAGCCCTCCATCCACCCACACCCTACAGAATTTTAAGGACATTTTTTACCCTGCAGCTTAGCATGGCAATGTTATGGGTATGGATTTAGTTAGCCAAGCTAGCACCACTAATATTGTATTTCGCTACAGTATTTACGGCATGAAACTCTCTTAAAGCTTCAAGCTTCCCAAACTGTTTCTTAAGCACCCAGTCAGCAAACAGAGATTGCAGACTGACCCAATAACTTTAAAGTTCTCAGAATATATCTACTCTATATCTACCCATCAGGAAGTAAACATAAGCCATGCCTTTTGAGAGAACCCAGAGTACCTTCTTTACACAAAGTGAGGCGAAGTGTAAGAGTCTGGTCCACCAGGCTAGGATTTAGTATTAATACATGACTTGCACCATTGAACAGTTGATGAAAGTGTATGCTGTATTTATAATATGAGATGCATGACTATGAGTTTGATGACTAGTTGTGCTCTGCAGCTAGAAATCTATCAAGTAGATGGAAGGATGCCTAGAGTTATGCTATTTGTAGCTAAACCATGCAAATGTAGCTATGCTATGCTAATGAGTTGTAGTTTATAAATGAATGGGTGCTGGTATCTATGTAGCTAAATGTAAATAGGTTGTATGGATGGATGGCCATAGCAGTGCTAGTCAGTTATAAATCTCAGTGCTGTGGCACACTCAATACTCATAAGACAAAGGTCATAAGGTCAATTCCCAGTTGTCACAAGAACTGATAAATGATCTGCTGTCAATGTAGCGTCAGCATGTGTGTGTGTAATCAGTAAATGAATTAGAGAGGAGCTTAATATGACTGTGCATGCTCTTTGTCTTGAATAGAAATGTACTGTAAGGTGTATTGATCTGTCCCATGCCTAGATATGCATATGCTGCGGTAGACTTTTAGTTAATAAGATAAATCTAAGGCTGAAGGACAGCGTGATGGTTGTTGCTCATTCGTTTGGGAGTTGTTTGTAACTAAATTCATCCTCCTTTAAGAACTTTTTTGTTTGTTTGTTTTTTTTTTACAGATTTGCTTATCTTTTTTTTTTTCGTCATCTCCATCATCTTCGGTCCATTTCAGTGTGTGTGTGTGTGCATCATTGGCCTACTGGGTGTGTAGGGGTGTGTGGTGGTGTGTAATGGGCTTGATGGGGCGTGAGTATGTGTGTGTGTGTGTGTGTGTGTGTGTGTGTTGGTCTGTTGGAGCATGATTGTTTTGTGTGTGTGTGTGTTGTTTTTGTCTGTCAGCAGCTGGCTGAGTTGAAGTCGTCCTCAGGACTCGAGGTGACATCACAGAAGATAATCCCATCTGTCGCCACAAACAACATGTGTGTACTCAGTGTGATTGAGTGTGGGTTTGTGTTTGTGTGTGTGTGTGCGTGTTTGAGTGTGTCCATCTGCAAGTGTGTGAGGCAATGTATGTGGTGATACAGAAATGACAGGTGCGCATATGCCTTGTGATGCCAAATCACACGTCCTTGTCATGAAAGAAGGAGACGGTGTTTGTTTTCCATCTCTCACTCACATGCTCTTCCTCTTTCTTTTTTCTGCCTTTTGTTATCCTTCCCCTCATCTGAGTGATGTGGGAACTTGACCTTCACTGAGTTGATGAGGGATCAGGGGTGGTTTTGGGGTGGAGGACAGAGGCCACCGCCTGCCCTATCCCATGATGCTTCTGTTCAGACGTCGGGAGAGGGGATGTGTCCGCTGAATCGGCACTTTTCTCCCTCTACCCTCCACCGCCCCCCCACTGTTCCTCGACCCCCACCTACTCCAGGGAAGCGCTCTTTTGCTAGGTCGCCATTTCCTGTTTCCGACTCGGTCTATGGGAAGTAGGAAGTGTGGGCTGGCAATGTTTGGGGTGGAGGTGGTAGGTGTAAGGGAGTGGTGTTAAGGAACGTTGAAGTGTAGAGTTGTGGAGTAGTATATATATGTGTGTGTGTGGTAAGGAAAAGGGCAGTCGGTAGTCTGGAAATGATCTAACAGGATGGCGCGAGAGGCGGGGTTGCAGGGAGAGCTGCTGCTGCTGCTGCTACTGGTGGTGGTGGGGCTTTGTGACTTCAGAAACAATGGTTGCACTTGCGTAAATTAAAGGCATTTGGGACTCTCCCCATCCCGAATACCCCTGCCTCCACCCACCCCCTTCCCACCGAAGGGAGGGATGTTACTCGAGCGCTCGTGCATACTCTGCCAATGATGGCTACATGATTGTTTGGCCTCGCATCAAGAGGATGTGAGGTCACTCGGCTATTAAAAGGGTCAGCCTTCGCCGAACAATGAGCCCCGTGGAGCAGAAGCTCCATCTAGTAGCAGTGGTAGAAGCCAGAAGAATTATGATGTCATCAGCAATTTTTTTTTTTTTCCAGACACAGAAATGCAAAGGATGGCATGCACGCCGACCTTATCAGTCATGCTGACTTGTTCTCCGTCCAGGAGGATCAGTGTTACCATTGTCTCTTTGGGCTTGGGGAAAGTCCAGAGGGGTCCCAGAATACTACATGGCCTGTAGATGACCACTTGATAACCTTGGGGTGGCAGGATATGCACTGAAAAGAATGAGCATGTGTCTCTCTGACATTATTTGAGCATTTGACGTGTTGCTATGCTCAAAACATTTGGGCTAAATAAAATCCAACAGGCCTATATCGCTTTGGTTATATGTTAATGATAGAATATTATTGCACAATAATTACAACATCATTCTAAACTGAAGGACAGTCAGCAGGCCAGTAGTTTTGTCAAGTCATCAACCTTGAATGGTCACCCTAACATTTTGAGCATGTGTGCTATGAATGTGTGTGTGTCTTTGTGGTAAATGACAGTAAAAGCTATCTTGGTAGAGCAAGTCTATGGGTTAAAAAGGAGAGAGGGAGAGGGGAAAAAAACTTTTGGTGAAGAAGATGGCGGTTTCTTTTTTATGCGTTTCTTTAAATAGAGCCTCTTAGGCGGGGTTCCTTGCATTTAGTGGCTAGGCCCAAAGTCTGTGCCCCACCAAAGTCTTTGCCAAGGTTCGCTTCTCCTCTCTTCTCTCGTCCTCACTTCTCCACAACGGAAGATTCTGGCACCTCCGCAACTGTAAGTGTTTTAAGTGCTTCTTTCTAGATTCTACACTTTGATTCTACATTGCCTTCTCTTTTGTTTGTTTTCCTGTGATGGGCACGAGTGTCGTGAATGAAGATTTACTGCTGAAGGGTGCAAAAAAAGAGGGTGCTTCTCTCTGTGCGGCTGTGAAAAAGATGGTATCGGTGGATGACGTATTGGCGAACATAGCGCTCGTTCAGAAAGGCCGGCGGTAATGTAATAATGTCCGCTGCTGCCGCTGCACATTTGTATTACTTTTTTCTCTTCTAGGTATTGATGTTTGCGGCAAGTGTTCTCCCCCCCCCCTCGTCTTGTTCAGAATGAATGAGCTCTTTGTCCGTTTTTTTCGAGCTCGCATCTAATTGGAAACAACTGATGAACAGGCTCTTTCTCGTTTCAAACGGAAAATGTGAATTTATCAAGAAAGAAAGAAATACAGATAGAGGGAAAAGGGGAGAGACTGAAAAATCAAAAGGGAGAGAAAGAGAGAGAGAAGAAAGAAAAACTTGTCTGAACTCCCTCCTACTTTCACAGTACATGCATAATTTTTGCTTTCTTTGTTATGGAAGTGAGTGTGCTGTCAAATTCCTTTGTGGTGCAGACTGCTATAAGTAGGTTTATCAGCTCTTGAATGTCTAATGCATTGTAGAAAAACTCCATACGCTAACAACAATAGCTTGTGTCCTGTGTCTGAACCAGAAACAACAGCTGAATTCTTGTCTGTAATGTCTACACAGAGCAACTCTCAGTAAACAGTTAGTGTTCCATTGATGTAAACTCCTTGTAAATTCCCTGAAGATTGTTCTCAGGACTTCCTGTTGACTTGAAGCATCTGGCTATAGGGTCACATGATTATGAGTGATTCTGAACGTGATTCTGTGTGTGTGTTTGTTGCGTGTCTTTGTGATGGCTATCTCCAGGCCATCTGTAAATTGGTTTTGGATCCATTAGAGGGGTAACATATAGTGCTTTTAGATGTGGCCAGCCACTCAAGAAGCATGATAATGGTTAGAATGTTAGCTCTTACCCATGATCTCATGTACAGTGGGACTGTTTACTGCTGTTGTGTACTACCACTCTAGGGAAATTACACCTCCAGGTGCACTATGTTGTTTGTAAGGTTAAAGTGAGCCATACAAGATGGTGTGTACAAGTGTGGTGAAAACACTAGTGTTGTGTACACACACACATACACACAACTACTGCAAGGTAGGCAGCTCCTTTGTAGAATTAGAGGATGTATGACCAGATGTCATGTAGACCATAGATGAAGAAGAATTGAGGTTCATTGCTGATGATCAAGTATGACTTTTTAGTGTTTAGCGTGCGACTCGAGCAGGTGTGACTTGTAGCCGAGAACACAAATATAAACACTCTATTGCTTCTTCCATATCCATCTGTTTGTATTGTGAAAGTGAGTTATACAAGTCTGTAGTGAGTTTTAATTCTCCCATCCTGTGTGTGTGTGTGTGAGTGTGTGTGTGTGAGTGTGTGTGTGTGTGTGTGTGTGTGCACAAGAATATGATGCTTTCAGGGAAACGCCGCAAAATTCCTTCTGCTTTGTAGTCTATTGTGTCGCAAGCTTTCATCGTGACATCTCTTTGTCTGTAGGTCAGCAGGGAGATCGTCTGTGTGGATGCCAATAAATGTGGGAAAGATAACATTATCAGATGGAATAGAAATCAGGAAATGATTCATTGTGACTGATGTTGATGTTGAAATGTGCTTAAGCAAGCAGCAGGTAGTGGGTGAATAGTGAGATGCTGGGTAACATTGTGTCACCTTGAAATATTTATGATGCCTTTGTTTTCCACATTTGGGTCTTATTGTGTCTGTGTAGGCTGTGTAATTCAAACATTATTGGTCCCAGGGGAACTACCTTCCCATGGTCTCTCTCTAGTTAGTACTACTTGAAACAAGAAATGACATTGAGAATTCATGTCATAGCTGCGAACACAACATGTGCTTTCAGCTTTCTTGGCCATTGTTGTGGTTTTATGAGCGTGATGATGATGATGATGATGATGACGATCAGCGATGGGGTGGAATGTGTTGGATACTAAAGGAAACTTGCCTCGCCTGACTCATGTTCCACCAGATCGCTAAACCATGAGGAGTGTCTGAAGTTCTTCCTCATGGCTGATTCAGCCTCATCTCTCTGACGTTAGTGCAGTCACACTCACTCATAGCCTGCCCTCCAGCCACCAACCCCCCCGCCACACACACACACACACACACACACACTCCTGAAGCCTTTGATGGTGAGGGGTGCTCTGTCCCTCAGCTATGCTCAGTTGAAAAAGGAGTTCCTCTGTTTTATGGGTTCAGCTGAGGCTGGATTGCCAAGCTGCCCATCCCAGTCCACTGTTAACACCAGTGACTCAAAAACCACAGCGGGATGACTGGCTCTTTTTTAGAACGCCAAGTGGAAGTTTTACTGCATCTTTATCTCAGAATAACTTCCCCCATTTTTCATTTAATACATGTTCCCCATTTAAAAAAAAAAACAAAAACAAAAAAAACAACAACAGAGAATTAGAGACAAAGGTATAAAAATGGACAAAAATTGTTTGTGCCTTCACTTATTTTGACAAACTTACCACACTACCCTCTTCCTAGCCTGATTCAATGGTAAAGTGCACATCTGCAACTTTCATGAATACAGTCCACCCCCACCCCCATTTTTTTGTTTCGTTTTCTCGGCAAGAGGGATGTTGCGGGTGCGTGAAATAGTGAAATGTAATACTGTATTGTGATTTACACTTTCTTTAAAACATTAGAATTGTTTGTCCCTACTAAGAAACAAGACACAAAGACTTAAAATACTTGCCTCCACAAAAGAGGAATTCAGGGAAAAGAAACTCCGCCAAGGTCTACTGGCAGACTGTGTGCGTGGGCACAAGGCTGGTATATATATGTGTGTGTGTGTGTGTGTGTACACAGGACTGCTCCAGCCTTTGTGGAACTGGCCGCTGCTTGTGTTGGCATTGCATTGGCCCCTCTGTCTAAAGATAGTCTGCTCGGACACCACATCTTAATAGGCCGTCATACCTCTCAGGGCTGGGCTGTGCAGTGCTTTCACCCACACTTGTGCCTACTACAGGCAGAGCTTTTTGTAGTTCTGGCTCACACAGATCCCAGGTCAGTATGGCATTGTTCTGGCGCAGTGTTACAAGCATGATTTAAATGGTGTGGCTTTGTTTGAGAGAAGCCCCAACCGTTTTAGGGGTTTAAAGGGTTTTTTGGGGGTGAGGGCTGATATTTTTGGATGTGGTCAGACTGCGTGCGTGCGTGCGTGTGTGTGTTTTTCCATTGTGGTTGCCATGAGGACGGATCCATCTGCTCTGATCCGTTGAGTCTGCAGCTTCTCTCTCTCTCTCTCCCTCTATCTCTGTCTCTCCCTCACTCCCTCTCTCTCTCTAGTGATGAAGCCTCTGAGGTGGTTTCTCTCTTTTTCTCTCCAAAGAGAAATTACAGCATGGGGGCCCAGCTGCCTGGAGCAAATCCCAGCATCCTTTGCAAGCTGTGGACATTTCTGTAAAACTTACGTGTGTTTGTGTGTTTGTATGTCTGTGTGTGTGTGTGTGTGTGTGTGTATGTGTCTTCATATAAACCCCTTTTCCATATACAGTCCCTTAAGCGCATATACATCTGTGTCCATTTGCAGCACACAAACACACACAAACACACCCACACACACCCACAGTGTCAGATAAGTTGTACCTATTTGGATTGCTATGCGGAAATAGACACACACACACCCGAGTACTTTTTGGTATTCAGCGTTAGAGGTCTTTCACAGCCAAGGCCCTTTTCCAGCGTCGGGGGTGAGAGTGTGAGGCTTGGCAGACTTCACTTCTGCTGGCAGTGCTTATTTAGGCAGGCATTCTCCACTCTTTCTTGCCCACTGACCCTGAAAAATAAAGAGCATCCCCCTGGCTTCCTGTATGGACATTTATTTGACATTTTCGCTCATAACATAGCAATATGAAAAACGTTTTGTGTTTTGTGTCCTCTGGGCGAGTTTGTTTTGAATCGCAGCCATGCTAATAAAATATTGGCCATGGATTTATGGGTGGATTTTTCGCACTCAGATCGAGTGTCTGCTGAAAAGCGGTGCAGCTGTACTCGTTGCTACAGGTGTCTTGATACAGCTGTACTGCCTCCTCAGTGCATTTTTTCACAACCCTGTGTTTGAAGCGATAAGGCCTGGCTTCCACTGTCACTGTCAGGACAGCAACGATAGGCCTAACGACCAAGGACTTCTTGTTAACATTACGTTTAATCATTACACTCAAGCCACACAATGAATCTGTTTTCATGCACACATATAGCCTACTGGAACAGACACATGAATCTCAACTGACCTTATGTCAGTGGTAGCGTTCTGCTAACACGGGAGACTAAAATAAACTTGGTGGAAAGATGTCATGACAGGTGCTATAGCCTGTCATAAGTAGTTATAGCAGCCAGTCTCCAGAGTGGTATCATGGAACCTTCTGGAACAGACACATGAATCTCAAGACAGGCCTTATGGTAATGATAGCATGCTGACATGGGAGACTGAAATGAACTAAACTAAATTTAACTCGTTATAACACCTGTCATAGCCTTTCATAAGTCCTTATAATAGTAGTTTCAACAGTTTCCAGAGTGGTAATCATGCTCAGTTATTTTCTCAACTTTATTATTTTACTATAATTGTGTGGTTGGATTTTATTGCATTTTGTTTTGGATATATGCATCATTGATGATCATATGATCATTAATGTTTAATACTGTTGTTATTAAGTGTCATTCATTTTTTGGAATTTACAGTTAACATTGTTTGGGATGCAGACTTTTCAAACATGTCTGTGTGGCTCGGCCCCAGACGTTTTTGCTCCTCATCTCTTTGTTTACAGTCTTCATACTGCACATACTGCACAGTAGGACAGGGTGATATGGCAAAAAAATTTGATCATGATATATTTTGTCCGTATTGACAGGTATCGATTTTTATCACGATTAGGGCTGGGCAATAGAAATCAAAATCATCTTCATTTGAGTGGACTGGGCAGAATTACATGGCAACACATGTGGTAGTTGCTTTCAAGGAACAGTACATGAACACACACAGTGGAAAGAACATAAAAAAAAAGTTTACAAAATAAATAATACTAGCACTAATAATAAACAACGATTATTAGTCATGTGTTTGATCATTGTCAATTAGCGGTTACAACTGACAGTTTGATCCCCTTTTTGATTACTTGCCCAACCCTACTCTACAGTGCCCTGCCTCTACCTTCCGGTCTGTCTGTCTGTCTCATTTTCTCTCCGCAGAATTCATGTGTTTTGTGACACAGATACATATATTTTTTTTAACCTTTTCTCTAACATGCTCTCTTTTCTAATATGTGCACACACATGCATGCACAAACACACGTGTCATTGTTATGGCCAAGTCGCTTTGTTTCAGTGAGGTCTGGAGTCTTGTGTCATCACTCCCCTGAGACTCACATGACCACCACTGTGGGAAGTGCGTGTGTGTGTGTGTACGTTTGCATATTTGTGTTTGACAAGAGAGAGAGAGAGAAATTGGGGTGGGAAATGACTTTCTGAATATATGTGTGTGTGTGTGAGGAAGAAAAAAAGAGAGCCTGAGAAAGAAAGATTTGGCATTGGTGAGAGAGAGAGAGATGCCACGAGGAGAGAAAGAAAAAAGCAGAAAGGATAAACGGGAGTAAGGGAGTGAACGAGTGAGAGATCTATCATACTGATGGAACATCTCCCAAACAGCTGAGGCGTGTGTCCCCACCTCTCATCCCCACCCCCTTACTCCCCCTATTCTTAGCTGATCGAGCTGGGCACAATCCGGGGTAATTTGGCTCTGCCAACAGACGAGGCGAAATGTTAATTTGTTCAGCATCGCTGCAAACGACTCTACCCTCTCCTGGCAGAGGTCTCTGGCTCAGTGCGCAGCTCTCACGCACAACCTGTGGCTTGTAGTCCACAGAGTTTTGTCTAAGTGTTTGTCTTTGCGCTCACACACGAAATGACAGTGTTTGTGTTTGTCAGGCAGCCATGTTGAGTGGAGTGTTTGACACATTGTTTAGCTCACAGTTACAACTTTAAACACTGTAGTTAGGCTAGCGAATAGCAAACGAATAGCAGTCAAAAAGGGTACATCAAGGTCCTCTGCAGTAGAGAGTTGCGTTAGGCTTTTTTTTTTTAGTTTTTGCTAGCAGGCAGCACTCAATGAACAAGCATTATGTCCTAAATAAATAAATAAAGACAGAAAGAAAGAACACCTGGAAAGTAGACCTGCTGAGACAGTCACCTTGTTGAAACACTCCCCCTGAGATGTGTTTTCTGGAGGGTATCAAAATGAAAAAGTTTGGGTGGAATGATGTCACTTCTCTCCACCCTTTAAAGGGGTCCCTTCAAATCATTACACCCAGAACTGTCTGTTTCCGCAATGCCATACTACGCACTGCTTGTATAGGCCTGTTGAACCTAGCGCAAATGAACTGTTTTTCAGCCAAGATCACTATACAAGAGCTAGTATGTAATATATCTCTCAGTGCTGCCTGTCTAACGTTGATGACACCAGGGTCATCCTGAGGTCATGGTGGGTGGTTGTTGGTGTTTCGTAATGGAGGGGAGATCAACCTTATTTCTGCTCTAACCAAATGAACCATGACCAGACGGTGAACTGACTGACGTGACTAAGAGGTCTGAGAGAAATCAAGCCAAACCTTGGTTTCATACTGGTGTCATAACTCAATAGCTTTTTAGTTTGTTTAAATCTGCATAATGTCGGCCTGTGAGTGTGTGTGTGTGTGTGTGTGTGTGTGTGTGTGTGTGTGTGTGTGTGAGGGTGAGTGAGTTTACATATCCTTAATGACTAAGGTCCATGGGAATATTCTTGAAGAATAGAAATGTGTTGAAGAGTTAGAAGATTTTTGCACTTCACTGTGCATTTCAATTACGTCACGTCAAACCGTTACTGCAGTGTTGATGAACGCTAACCTCTCTCTCTCTCTCTTTTTCTTTCTCTCTCTCTCTCTCTCTGCAGGTCTATCTCATCAATGTAACTTACTCAGACACCACCTCCCACATCATCTACAGAAGATACAGCAAATTTTTTGACCTTCAGGTAAGCCCCCCACCTCCCACATCCGTCAGTCCAAATACCTGGCACATTTCCACAGTCATTAGTAGGTGCATCTAACCAGGCTAGCGCCACCTAGTGCTTCCGCTCAGTTTCTTTTAGCTCCACCCCTGCGTCAGGAAGCCAGGCATAAACTTCGCTTCGCACCATCTCAGACCTGGGACGGACCAATCAGGGAACAGAGAGAGGGCTGAAAGCATTAATGTTGAATTTACATGTGCGTTCCAGCGCATTAACATATGTCACGACCAAACAGTAGCGATTGGTTGAAGCAGAAAGTATCTGCCCACCTTGGAGCAAATACATGCCAACTGCTAGGGTTCAGACACTTTGCACGAAGTGAAACGATGTGAAAATAGCAACTGATACATCAGGCACGGGTACATCTACCCTGGTGGCCAAATTGACAGTGTGAAGCTTAATTCTTAAGTATGTTTGATATACGATAATTTTCCATATGGGTTAGAGTCGGAGATGTAGATGCAGGTGCAGATGCAGTCAGTGACGAGGAGAGTGTTTGTGTGTGTGTGTGTGTGTGTGTGTGTGTGTGTGTGTGTGTGTGTGTGTGTGTGTGTGTGTGTGTGTGTGTGTGTGTGTGTGTGTGTGTGTGTGTGTGTGTGTGTTTTGCGTGTCCTCAGTGTAGTTTAGTCATTTGATAGGGAGCTTGTGGGAGCCAAGTTCTGCTTTCTAGGACAAGTGGCGGATGATTCATGAGCTGTCAGTCAGATGCAAGCTGTCACTCTAAAATGATCATCACACACACACACACACACACACACACACACAGAAAGACACATGTCCCTTGTAAATGCAGCAAACCGTGATACATTGTTGCAAGTGGTGGCATGCACACTCATACACACACAAATACAGCATACAGTACACTCATGCTCAGCTTTGCACAAGCACACACACACTCTTTCTCTTACACAGCCTTGCAAAATACAAATGTGCTCACCCACATTCACCTAAACTGAAACACATTTGCTCTTGTATGGTATCACTAAGGCAAATGTGAAAACTCTCTCTCACACACACACACACACACACACACACACACTCCTCCAACCCGCTCAAGACCACTGAGATTAACAGGCTGTTTTATGGCTCTCAGTGGTAGCTGAACTCTTTATGTAGCTGTGATATAGAGACCAGCTCTGAGCCCCCGGTCCCCACCTAGGTCCCTATCCCCAGCTATAACCCCTTCACTCTGCAGTGTTATGAGCAAGCGGGTGAGCTTTTCTTTTATTGGGGACGCCATTTTTCACCACACAACCCCCCTCCTGACAGCTCTCACAGGGTAAAGATGTTAGCCACCCCTTCCCCTTAGTCATCACACACACACACACACACACACACACACACACAAACATATACATGCAAACATATACACACATACTCCTACACACAGACACAGTTACACACACTCACACACACACTTTTGGTTGTCTCTCTTGAAGCAGTGCTGCAGCAAGGAAAAGCTCTGCCAAGCCCAGCTTTGCAGAGACCCTTTACATGATGGGAGTGTAGGGACTCACTCACTTACTCTTTCTCCCTCCCTCTCTCTCTTTCTTTGTCTCTCTCTGTGTCTGTGTACAGTACCCAGATAACAGACATGGGATCCTTGTGTTTACTGTGTTTGCTTAGGTGTGGCCTAACTTGGCCTGAACATGCACTGTACGTGTGGAGCCAAGGGCTGAGGTGCCTTAGAGGATTAGAAGTTTTGTGTGTGTGTGTAAGAGTGAGACAGATAGAGAGAGTTTGTGCATGTGTGTGTGTGTGTCTGTGGGTTTGTGAGTATGCATGTGTGTGTGTGTGTGTATGTGTGTGTAAGAGTGAGACAGATAGAGAGAGTTTGTGTGTGTGTGTGTGTGTGTCTGTGTGTTTGTGAGTATGCATGTGCGTGTGTGTGTGTATGTGTGTGTAAGAGTGAGACAGATAGAGAGAGTTTGTGTGTGTGTGTGTGTGTGTGTGTGTGCCTGTGTCTGTGTGTTTGTGAGTATGCATGTGTGTGTGTGTGCACGCGCTCGCTATAACTGTGTTACATTTGGGCTTATGAACATAGATGTTGTTCAATGTATACTGTGTTTATTTTTTTTTTTGCTCCAGACTTGTATCCAGACTTGTGTGTATCTGTGAGTGAGCATTTCTGAGAGGTTTTTGGGGTCTCTCGGTCAGTCTGGTGCCAGCAGAGAGGGAGAGAGAGAAGCAAGGAAAGAAAGAAAGAAAGAGAGAAAGAAAGAGGGAGTGTGTGTGTGTATGTGTGTGTGTGTGATAGAGAGAGAGAGGGAGGCAGGGTGTTCAGCATGATATCAATGGGACCTAGTGTGCATACAGAGGAAATGATGTTTGAATCAATGGAGGAAACCCAGGCCTGAAAGCTCCCATTGATAAGCCAGCACGGCCTGGTTCTGAGGGCTCCCATGGTGGGGGTCACCCCCTTCTCCTTTCAACCCCCCCCCCCCCCACACACACACACACACACACAACCTCTCTGACCTGAAAGAAAGACTAGAGCCAGAATACAAACAAACATGGCCGCCAGCAGACGTCGGGGGGGAGGGGGGGGCTGCCACTGCTGACAGCTGTCATTCATCTGCTGCCTCTCAATGCTTGAGTGCGTCTTGCTAATGCTAACAGCTTGTCTTGACGCTAATGATAATGACCCCCATGAGGTTCTTGTGGCACCACGAGGCTAGGTTGTACACACACACACACACACACACACACACACACACACACACACATACACATACACCAGTTCTGCAAGACAAAGCCCTATTCTTATAATAATCTCTCGGGGCAAAACTGTTCTGTGTCACAAGGAATCCTTCATCTGTTGATGGAGTGCCCTGGTGAAGGCCTGCGGTGTGCCCTGAAAACTGAATAAAAACATTTTCTTCTCCGCCACACACAAGGATGCAGGCGAATGTTTGTTCTCGCGTCAGAATACACGAGTGTTTATTGCCAGCAACAGCTAATGGATCTTCTTCCATTTGACAATGGAATATTTACAAATCATCGCGTCACTAGTAAAAATAATAGTGAAAAAGAAAAAGAACATCTCTTAGCTGTTCTAAAAACAAAGCCTACATTTTTGAGCTTATTGCTGAATTCAAATGCAGGGATCTTTTTTTACTGTCTTGGGAATGTTTCAGCTTGGCTAACAGAGCGGCCCCTGTCTTACTGATTCTCCACAGATGGTCCATGGACAGTGTAAAGAAGAAGAAGAAAAAAAAAAAAGGCTCTGCCAACAATCAAACCTGGGACTTTGTTTTGTCCTCGCCTTTTAAATTTGTTTTAGTTGATTTTTGTAGATGTTGTTGTTGCTTTTGAGAGCAAACACCACACGCTGTTCCCCAAAGGAATAGAGAACATATTTTGTTTGTGTCCAACATATTGACATGAGACCGCCTGGAGAGAACCCTCTGCGCTGAACCATCAAGGGGTTTGTTGCACACCCTCAATCCTCCATTTAGATTCAGTTCAAAAACAGGGCCCCAGAAGGCCTGTCAGCATTGTCCCTCAAGGGCTCGCTATTTTTTGGACAGGCAAAACGCCTTAGCCAAACCCTCTGCTGTTTACACTGGTTGAGCCCAGCTGCTTTGCGGAGACAGGTTCTCTCTGCTATCTCTGGCAGCAGTGGGATTGAGAACTTTTATTTGGCCTATTCGTAACACTCATGACTTGCCAGAGGTTCTGTTCCCTTTTGTGTAACATGTGCACGTGTGGAGGATTGTTTGGCTTTGGAACTCTTTTTCCACACCTCCACTAACATGAAGTGTGGGAACGGCTTTTTTGGAGAGCATTTGTAAATCATCATAGACTAGTCATAATATTATATTTGCCCAAACAATGAATTAGTGTTACTTTAGACTGTCGATAGCAAAAGACCAAATGTTCACCAACAACAACAGCAAACAAAAGATGTCATCCAAGTATTGCGAGTGGAGAGTGGTCTTGTTTAAAATGGATGAAATTCATGAAATATTCATTTCGGAATGTGAATTCGATTTGCGTTCAACTGGTCTGGGACAATCAAACCGTGTCTTCTAGCTTAGGGGAGATTTGCCGATATAAATAAATACATAAATAAATAAATGGCTAAAAAATTTATAAATATATATAAATGCAATGAATTCAGAGACTTTTGCTGCTAGCTTATTGCGTACAGTCTGCTCACATTAATGCAAATGAATTGAGCCTGAAGACTTCCGCGTTCTTTCCTCCTTTTCTCCACATTCCTTCTCTAGTGGATGGTGTGAGCCTCCGACTTTGAGAAGCTTATTGTTCTGGCGACAAGCCTGCTGTTGCTGTGCTGTCTGCCTTCCTCAGATGCTGCTTGTCAGAACAAAACCCTGTAAGTCCAGTGAGGCCCGTTGCCTCTCTACCTGGTAGAGGAATGTAGGTCAGGGCACTTCAGGATGTGATTATTTATTTATACTTATATATATATATATATATATATTTATTTATTTATTTATATATTTTTTTTTTTACGTGATCATCATTGATCAGTATTGGTGTTATGAGTTGTTCATTTTGCATGTCACTGTTTTTTTTTTTTTTTAACAAAGTTTGTGTTTTTGTGTATGTGTGTGTGTGTGTTGTGATTTGGAGGGTTTAAGATGCTATACCTCACACCTCACACCCCAAAACAGAGGTGAGATTTACCACAGCAGTCAGCAAAGAGCTGTTCCATTTCCACTTCCAAATAAGAGAGAGAGGAAAAAAAGAAATAGAGGCAGAGGACCTGCTAGAAGGACTGACATCTATTGATGAACTAAACTGTTGACATGCACTTCTGATATAGAACAGGAGTAGAAGTAGCCTATAAGTAACAGTTGTGACAGTAGGCCTGTTGGTCATAATGTGCCACATTAACCTTTGTATGTTCTTGGATGATATGAATATGCAATGTTTTTTTTCCTACTGTTACTAGTTAAGTCGCTGAATAACAACAAACGGTGCTAGCATGCTAACAAGTTAGTGTCACACAGCTAACACTGATGGTTGTAAGTAATGTAATGAAGGAGTAGATTTCATGAAAATGAATATTGCTCAGCATGCCCCCCTATTCCTGTGCTGGTAGCAGTTCCAAAAATATCCTACTCCCTGTCTGAAGTGTTGGTGATGGTTCTACAGCATCACAGGCCAACTTTTTAATGAGAAACTCGGTGGTGTAAAAGTCCCTGTTATTAGAGGCTGCTATAAATTGTTACTGAAAATCCACACCGAGGAAGCAGTTAGCTGCGAATTCAATTTGTCGCCCGGCGGTACCTCAAACTGTGTGAGTGAAAAATTAGGAAATGACTCGTGAACCATGATGATACCACGGTGTGAAGCCATTTTGAGAGTTCTCCCTCCACAACACATTAGAGTCCTGTGGAGGCATGTCCATTGTGGCCTATTAGCCACAGTCGTTAGCCACAAAGTGGCTAATTTTAAATGTGGGTGTGCTCACCATAATGTCATTGGCTATATCATTTATTTCTTGCTCTCTCTCTCTAACTCTCTCTCTCTCTCTAACACTCTCTCTCTAACTCTCTCTCTTTAACTCTCTCTCTCTCTAACTCTCTCTCTTTAACTCTCTCTCTTTAACTCTCTCTCTAACTCTCTCTCTATTTGCTTTGAGGGCATGCCATTTAAAGACCAATGCCCTTTATTCAGACCAGTGCATTTTTGGTAGAGCAGCTCTCTGGCTTTGTGTGTTTGTGTATGTGTATGTTTTGTGTGTGTGTGTGTGTGTGTGAGTGTGAGTGTTTGTGTTTTGTGTGTGTGTCTGTGTGTGTCTGTGTCTGTGTGTAATTACAGTTCAGCACACTTCAGCTGAATGCCTGATTTGTGTATCTGCATCTGAGTGTAAGCGCGACACGAGAGGCACTTTTATTTTGAAGCGCTTTGTGGCATGGCAGCGGCGGAGTCGCGGTTGTGACTCATCTCCTCCATGACTCTTGTTTGCCCCAGTCTGTGTTTGACAACACTCTTCCACTGCACTCTCTTTCCCTCCTTTACCCCTAATCTCTCCTTTCATCCATCCCTAACATCTTATCCCTCGTTCTCCATTTAAATATTCATGCATATCTGCATGACATGTGCTTCCTTCACTACACAGGGGTCCTCATTAGAGCATGCATATTTAAACAAGAGGAATGTATAATACTAATAATTAATAATTAATCATTAATAAATGAAAAGTATTACTATAAATATTAAACATAATATTAGGATTTATATAGCCAAATAAGTTTACATTAACATTAACAAGTGTACATTACAAGTGTAATTAACATTATAATACATTTTTCATAATATATTATTCATTATACATTATATATATATATATATATATATCTATATATATATATATATATATATATATATATATATATATATATATATATATATATATATATATATATTCACATATCTGGATTTTGTATTGTATTGTTACTAATATTATTGTAGCCTAATAATAAGGGGGATATGTTATTATTTGGGACTCTGTGTCTGGCTCGTCATGTTGGCCCAGACACCTGCTGTGCAGCAAAGGCTGCTTACTTTAGGCTGTGGTCCCGAGTAATCACAGACCAAGCTCTGCAAACAGGAGCGGTCACCTGATCTGTCATCTCAGCATGGAGGCTAGTCTGGGCTGGACTGGTCTGGTCTGGACTGGGTTGGCCTCGGGGTGCTGTGGACATGTTTGTCTAGACGACCACAAAAGCAGAAAGGCTAGCATAACCCCCTCTCCATCGTTCCCTTCTTTGCTTCCACTGTTTTCTCTCCCCTCTCTCTCTCTCTCCCCTCTTTCTCTCTCTCTCCCTTCTCTCTCTCTCTCTCTAACACTCACATGTTCTTTTGTTCTCTCATTCACATCCTCTCTCTCCATGTCTGTTTTTCTTGCATTTCTCTGTCTGTGTTGCACATTCTCTCCCATATCTTTGCTTATTCTCTCTCTCTCTCTGGCCTCTGTTTCTTTGTTTTCTCTATCTTTCTTTCACTCGGTTGTTTATGTGTGATCTCTACCTCGTTCTGTCAAAAAAAAGAAACATCTCAGGGATTTTTCTCGTCCTAGGCGGCATTCTGCAGGAACTGTGCGCCCTTACAGCCACACACACACACACACACACACACACACACACACACACAGCATAAGGAGGCCCATTGTGTGCCTGCGGCGTCCCCAACACAGAGGGCCCTGGATAAAGGCCCTGCTTGACGAGCGCCAGGGGCCCACTCGGACATTCAGGCGGCTGCGGCAGACACCTACGTGGCGAGGACCCCGGCAGGGACGAATAGGCCGGGCCCTTGTCCCCGACACACAATCAGCCTCTTCTTTCCTTGGCCAAGTCCCTCAGCCCATGCAGGGAAGAGCGTATATCTGCACACACACACAGACACTCACTCTCACACTCACACTCACACTCACACACACACACTCCTCCCTACTCTACACTGCTCTGCTACCCTCGACTGGGGTGAAATTGAGTGGGGGAGAGAATTTTAGAAGGGTGTGTGTGGTTGGATTAGCAGAGCACAAGTGGCTAAATTTAGCCAGGATGGCCCTTGTACAGTGCCAGGCAGGAGTGGCAGTGAAAGGTTTTCCATTGCGGGTGTTGGTGGCAGGCCTATCCTTTGGCGTCCTCCTGCCTTTGGACTGCCATGTCTTTTTTTTTCTTTCTTTTTTTTTTTCTTCTTTTCTGGAAGAGGGAGAGCGGGAGATGAGCAGAGGTTGAGACAGTTCAGGGTGGCAGCCAAAGTGAGTCAGCACTTTCTTCTCTAGCAAAGCGCATGGTTACGTATGGGGTGTACTGCCCATGTTGTCTCCTCCAACCATGCCCTCTGCCCTACACACACACACACATACACAAACGCGCACACACACACACCTCCTTTTTCAGGAGCATTTCTGGGGATGCTGTAAGTCAGCTGTGACATTTGTGTGTGTGTGTGTGTGTGTGTGCACACTCGCGCATGCACATGTGTTCAGGGTGCTTTATATAGATGTTGAAGGATTAATAGCATCCAAAGGCTTGTGTGTACAGGAAGAGGAAACATTATACATGTTACACTCACACACAGACATGTGTGTGAGTGTGTGTGTGCACCATATGTGTGAGTTAACATATGTGTACGCACACACACACACACACACACACACACACACACACACACACACACACACACACACACGGTGGAGTGGTTTCCCCTCCCTGCCCTGCATGTCTGTCATCTTCCTTTGATCTGTTCCATCTCTCCCACTCTAACTAGCTCCCAGCCCCTCCCTGCGTGGGCTGCTGGACGTGGACACACCAGGCCCCTTTTTTCCCAGAGCTCATTTGCCCGGCCCAGTCACCCACTCCCTTATCGCCAGATACTAGATAGACAGCAGCAGGAAGCCCCCCCCCCCCCCACCCCACCCCCCCCACCCTCCTCTATCTCTCTCGCAAGCACTACCATTGTTTCGCCAGCACTGCGCCACTCCTAAGTTAACTTCTACTATGAAAAATTTCTCAGTAAAAATCAGTACTTGCAAAATCCTTTAATACACACAAAATTCTCTCTCTCTCTCTCTTTCTCTCTGTCTCTCTCTCTTTCTCTTTCAAACTCAGGCCTAACAGTGAGACAGACAGATAGAGAGAGAGAAAGTTAGAAAGTGTGTGTGGAAGAAAAAAAGAGAATAAAGCGTCAGAAAGGAGAGGAGGAGAGGAAAGGAGGCAGAAAGGCGCTTCTCTGTACCATCACTAATGAAGAAGTGGCTTCCAGCTTGTCAACTTATGCTTAGCTTTGCAAGGCCTATGAAGGTCAACCTCCCCGAATACATGACTAGTATATATAGTATGTGCTTTGCCAAGGTCTTTTTTGGAGACATTGGGAAATTTCTAACATCCTGAGATTGACTGAAAGCATTTGATTTGAATAAGAGTTTTTCTCCTGGAGGACAGGGTTTGGTGTTTTGTGACACAAGCAAAGGATTTGTTTATTTGTCTGTGAGAGGCTGCACTTGTGCTCCTGCATTGACTAACAACATGATTGTAGTAAAGGTAATTCTGGCAAGCCTGGAGCCTATGAATGAGTAACCACTTTGTAAATACGTGAAAAGACTCGGTTCCCACAATGACACACACAATCTCTTTCTCTCTTTTTCGCTCTTGCTCTCGCTCTTGATCTCACTCTCTCTCACTCTTACTATCTCTCTGTCTTTCTTTTTCTCTTTTTTGAGAGCAAGTTTAGGCCAAACAAGGCCGCTCACTGAAAAGCCTCATGGCCAATCTGGGTACATATTCGCATTATAACACACACACACACACACACACACACACACACACACACACACACACACACACAAGCATGCATGGGCAGCCACACCCTACAGCTCATTCTACCCTTCTATACACACACACACATGTACACACACATGTACACACACGTACACACACATACACACACACACACACACACACACACACACACACACACAGACTATTTCCCATCCATTCCCTCCTGCTACATCTCTCTGTGTTTATGCCACTATTAGAAATATTAACACTTTACTTTTTCCAATTCAAGTCCGAGTCCCTCCACTGGCTGGAAATGTTTGGCTCCAGTGTACACATCCATTGTCCCTTAATCTACCTGCCTGTCAGGGTCTGGAGGTTCCTGCTCTCTCTCTATCTCTCTCCCTCCCTCTCTCTCTCTGTGGAAGGACACTATTGTTGCTGCTGCCAAGTTCTCTTTTGAAGTATCTCAGGAGCATGACTGTGATGTCCATGTTTGTTCCTGACTCTCTGTATGTGTGTGTGTGTGTGTGTGTGTGTGTGAGAGTGAGAGAGAGAGCGAGAGAGTGATGGAGACATCCAAAGTCTCTGGCCCACTTAAGAAACACATCTGTCTTTGTGAACTCCACTACTACCCTGCCTCCATCCCTAACCCCCTCCCTGCCTCCCAACACACACACTCTCTCTCTCTCACACACACACACACACACACATGCACACACACACAGCCAACCTCCAACTAATCCACTCTAAAATCATGTCTGTAGAACTTGGCCGCACATGGTTCAACTTATGGGTGCGTAAACTGTGACCGAGACGGTAATAGACGTCAGCCAAACTGCCCTTCTTTTCCTACTGAGATGGCACAGGTAGTCTTGGACATTCATGACTGTGTTTTAGTGCTACCAGACGCAGGGAAAGAACAAGTGAATGAGCAAGGTGTGGGGTCGAACTATGTGTGTGTGTGTGTGTGTGTTTTTACAGTGTCATCACCTCTGCCAGACTGTTTGAGGTATGTGGTTAGGACACACACACACACACACACACAAACACGCAAACAGAGGGTGCAGCATGTTTAAAATAAAACACTCTCACACACACGCACACACATACATACGCACATTTACACACACACACATACACAGAGGACGTAGGACACTATTCTAGGTGGGGTCAGTGAGTTTAGTGGTTGTGGTGTGGTTTGGTTTGGTGTGGTGCGATGTGGCTTTGGTCAATGTGACCTTTTCGACTCTTGGTCGCCTGTGTGGAAACTCTTATAGCCTGTTGGAAGCATTGGTTGGGATTTTCCACAGGGACTTACAGTGGGGAATTTTTGGACATGTTCAGGGGGTTGTGTGTGGGGCAAGGCCCTCAGCCCCTCTGGTCTTTGTCTGTTTGGGAAATATGTTCAACTGTCTCAGAAAGTAGATTAGGGTGCTTTTGAGTCTTTGTTGGAGGTGTCTGCGGAAGTTGAATTTGAGGATGGTAATTGTGTAGGGTAGGATTGCTGCACCCCACCACACACACACACACACACACACACACACACACACACACTGGCCTTTGGAGAGGTCCCCCACTACACCAGTGTAATGGACATACATACATACACACACACACACACACACACACACACACACACACATACACACATTCAACACATTCAACACAGATTGGCCTTTGGAGAGGTGCCCCACTACACCAGTGTAATGTGATGCTGGACTGGGTCAGGTCTAGCATATGGTGCTTGAAGGGCAGACAGTAGGACGTATGGTCTCTGTAACCTTAACTGTTTTAATTCAGTTTATTTATGTTTATTCATGCTGACAGACACACACACACACACACACACACGCTCACTCACTCATACTGATACACACGCCACACACACACACACACACACACACACACAGTCTCCTTGCTGTTTACCCCAGACAGTCTGGAGTCTGAAGACTGACCTGACCTGTTCTGGCCAAGGGGAGGACACCTCCATGATGAAGTAGCCAGCTCAGACCACCCCGGGGTCTAGAGAATAACTCTACCTGTCTGTCCTCTCCTCCTCTCCTTTTCACTAAATCCCTCTCTTCCTCCCTCCACCACACCTCGTTCCATCTGTCCTTAGGTTTAACAGAGGTTAATCCCTTGTTCTTATCAACTCAATTACCTCATCGCTGTCACCTTCTCTCTCTCTTTCTCTTTCATCTCTTTCCAACTCTTATGTGACCTGGCTACTCTCTCTTTTCTCTCTCTCTCTCGTCTTTCTTCTTGTTCTTCTCTGTTCTCGTCTTGCCCCAGCAGGGGGTTGTACAGCAGAGCAGCGGGGGTTCTTTTGCTGTGGTGGAGGTAAGGTGTTCAGGTTACACAAATGGCTATCGCGTGCCACTGAAACGTGGGTCCTGGTCACACACACCACCATCACCACCAGATCAGAATACCAAGTGTGTGTGTGTATTTGTGTGTGTGTGTGTGTATGTATGTGTATGTCACTGTGTATATCTGTGTGTGTGTTTGGAAAGAAGAGCTCAAGGGGGTAATAGTACTTGTGTGGAAGTTTCAGTATCTATCTGTGAAATGGGGAGGGGGCCGGATGAATGAAAGAAAGAAAGACAGAGAAAGATACATAAAGAAACAAAGAAACAAAGAATGATTGAAGGAGAGACCCAAATGAGCAATAGAGAGCAATAAAGATGGAATGAGAGGAAGATACACAGCAGGAATGGAAATGAGATGGAGCAATTAGAGAGAGAGAGAAAGAGAAAGAGAGAGAGAGAAAACACAGCAAAGGCTATCTCTGGTCCCTACTGGCCTGCAGTGTGGTCTCTGGTTCTCACACCGTGTCTATTGGACTGCAGGGGTTAATGGATTTTTTTTCCTTCAGTTTGTTTGTTTGCTTTGCACAGTTCTGTGAAGTTTGAGTGTGTGTGTGTGTGTGTGTGCGTGTGTGTGTGTGTGTGTGTGTCCAAGGGTCATTAAGTTTAGGAAACTAATTGGCCGATCCAAGTATTTTTTTCAAATATCAAATATTGGATCGGTACATATCTTTTTGTCATGCAAGTCAATGAAAAAGAGACAACATGGATGCCGGAAAGAGAGACGGATAGGTGGAGAGTTGGATAATGTGAACTGCACAGATGCCATGGGAGATGGTTGTGTGTGTGTGTGTGTGTGTGTGTGTGTGTGTGTGTGTGTGTAAGTGTGTGGGAATGGGGGACTGTTCTGTCTGTCTGTGTCATTTGTCTGTGTTTTTTGAGGAGATGGGGTCTATAATGGCTGACTTCTAGACTTTTGAGACCAGGCTTAGGGATTAAGCAGGAATCCAACTCTCTTTTTCTCTCCTCTCTCTCTCTCTCTCTTTCTCAATTCTCTCTCTCTCCCTTTCACCCTCCCTCCCAATTTCTCTGTTTATGGCTTTCTCCATTCTCCCCTCCCCCAACAACCACCTCCTTCTCTCATTCTCTCTTTAGCAGAACCTTCATTGGCGTATAGGAGAGATATGTCTTGCAATTTTTGTTATCCTTTTGGTGAGTGACATTACTGACTACTGCTACATTACTGACACGCACTGATACTGACTCAACATGAGCTAAGTTCGCTAACAGGAACCATCCAGTTTCAATATTTACAGGTTGTTCATTAAAACTGACTGTAAATGACCTTAAATTTATCGGCATTTTATGCTAAAAGCACTTATAATGGTTACAGAAAATCTGTGTTTTCACAGACCTGCTTTACAGCTGTGTTGATGTGCTATAGTGTCTATTCTTTGCAAACCAGCTGAGTGCACAGAGGTGCACAGTAGCATACTGCGGTCATTAAGTTTAGGAAACTAATTGGCCGATCCAAGTATTTTTTTCAAATATGAAATATTGGATCGGTAAATATCTATTTGTCATGCAAGTCAAACCTGTAGTGTGTGAATAGATTAACAGAGGCAAATCAAGCATGCTAAATGGAGAGAGAGACAGAGAGAGAGACAGAGAGAGAGACAGAGAGAGAGACAGAGAGAGAGACAGACAGACAGAGAGAGAGAGAGAGAGAGAGAGAGAACATGCGAGCCAGACATTGCTCCATCCCTCCACCTGTTGCGTATGGGGTTCCAACTCTATCTTTCACTACGACAGAAAAATGGCAGGTGCTGGTTGGAAGGGCAAGGTGGAGATGAGTGTGAGGGTGGGGGGGCACGTAGGGGTGTGCTTGGGCAGCGTTACCAGGCAACACCCGAACTCTCGCCGTCCGCACCCCTGACACACACTCTGGTGTCCAGTTCATAGCATAAGGTCAGGGGGAGATGAAGGGTGTTATGTTCCATTTACCATCTCCATGATTCATATCATATCATCCCGAGGTTCATATCATTTCAAAATAGCAGTGATCTCTCTTTCTCTCTCTCTCTCTTCTTCCCTCTCCCTCTCTCCCTCCCTCTCTCCCTCCCTCTCTCTCTCGGTCCTTATATGTTTATATATGGGATAAGATAGGAGGAGCAGAGAGAGAGAGAGAGAGAAAGAGAGAAGGATGAGGGCAAATGCAAGCATCTGTGATTTTAGCCGCTCCTTCAGCCTCTGTCAACATCTGTCTCCTGAAACTCAACACTGTGGACGCTAACACACGTTTGGACTTGATTCACATTCTCTATCGGATTTGGTGTTGCAAGAGCATGTGTGTGTTTGTGTGTGTGTGTGTGTGTGTGTGTTTTTAATCTGCCCTAAGGTGAGTGCAAGGTTGCTTATTTCAGACAAGAGCACAAGATCAACAGAAGGAGGTGTTTGTGTGTGTGTGTGTGTGTGTGTGTGTGTGTGTGTGTGTGTGTGTGTGTGTGTGTGTCTGTGTGTCTGTGTGTGTCCTGGCATTGTTCCACACAATACACACTCACATGCCAAGGGTCTACCCCAACCCTCCCCCCCTCCTCCCGTCCTCCCTCAGAGCCGTGTTTATTCACAGAGCAGAGTCAATGAAACCAGCTGTAATTAGGGGGGATTTATACCCATCCCCAGAGCCGGCTGAGAAAATACAGAACCCTCACCCCCACACCACATTACACACCCAACAACCTCACTCCAGTCCCACTACAGCAGTAGCACACACACACACAGGCGCACACAGACACACACACACGTACAGTGCACACACATACACATAGACACACAGGCACACACACACACACACAGATTTCCATACCTACCCCAATTTTAAGTGTCTCTCTTTTGCTGTCTGGTGTAAGCGTTTGTGTTTACACTTAGCCCTTAATGAGAGGGCCTTTGATTTTGAGCTGGCCTGATTACATGATTCTGGGCCTCATCTCATTTATCACTTTACTTCTGCTCTGCATTCCTCATTCCTGTTTCAAAGGGGGCTGTGAATTACAGTTAATTTTCACAATCAGACCTTAAAAACATAAATAAATAATCCAAACATGTAAAATCTTTTGTAAATCTGTGCAGTTTTGGGCTTGTTCATTTGCATGTCATTTATTTGCATTTAATTCCCTTTTATTCTTAAACGTGTACTATGCAAACATTTTAGGTTAATTTACCAATTCCATGGTTACTTTGATGGCTAAATGGCTAATTATGGAGCGAATGAAGGCTCTCTCTTAGCACTCCATACAGTCTCTTGGCAAATTTACAGTGCTTGCAAGGACGAAAAATATCTCTCGTATGAGCCTCATGAAATGATACTGATTACCTTGTCAGTCATGTTGTTTTATAATACAGTAGTTCTCCACTGACAATCCCCCTGCCTCCCCCT
>JAIFZK010000168.1:4470000-4472500 GCA_027481765.1 Tenualosa thibaudeaui
GGGTTTGGTGTGGTGTGGTGTGGTGTTGGTAAGGCCAGCCTGGGAGGCCTTGTGGGAAATAGACGACGGAAAGATAAATCAAAACAGAGCGATGAGATTGCCCTTTGATCTACTGCTGTGGTGACAGGGTCCCGGCGTGTGTGTGTGTGTGTGTGTGTGTGTGTGTGTGTGCATGCGTGCGTGTGCATGTGCGTGTGCATGTGTGTGTGTGAACTTGTGTACAAATGGGTGTATGTGTATAAGAGAGTGTAAGAAGATTGTGTCTGAGAGAGAGCAAAGAGATGGTGATTGTGTGTGTGTGTGTGTGTGTGTGTGTGTGTGTGAGAGAGAGAGAGAGAGAGGGAGGAGAACACTGAAGTTCTCAGCTAATTGGAAAGCCCAAAGTGAAGAGATGAGCTTCAGAGTGTCCTGATCCATCACCAAATGGGATGGGACAATTTAATCTGCTGTCAGAGGAAGGAAGTGTGTGTGTGTGTGTGTGTGTGTGTGTGTGTGTGTGTGTGTGTGTGTGTGTGTGCGCGCGCGCGCATGTGTACGTGTGTACGCATGCATGTTTGTGTGCACGTGCGTGTGTGCAATTGCGTGTTTGTGTGTGCGTTTCTCTGTGTGTGGGTCTGTCTGTGTGTATGTGACACACCCTATTTTAGTGTGCTTATGTGTGTGTGTGTGTGTTTATGTGTGTAAATGTGTGTTTGAATGTGTACTGGCATGTTGACTTCATGTGTAGTTTTGTATATGACTGGTAGCATTGATGCAGATGCAAGCAGAAGGCCATTTTATAGACTATGGTATTTGTGTTTGTCTAACTAGACTGTGACAGTAGACAGTTTGTTCCTTCTCTATTCAGACATGGAGGTTGTCTTGCCGGTGACACACACACATCGATCAAGTCTCAGAATCTCAGACACGGCTTACATAATTACAGTGCAGTGTGTGTGTGTGTGTCTGTGTATGCACCTCTAATGTGTATTCACTTTGAGGGAAATCAATAGACACAAGTGCACATATGTGGTTCTACACACACACACACACACACACACACACACACACACACTTTCCTGTGCTTCTTTATCACTTATCACACCTATGCACCTCCACGTGTCATTCATTTGTCCTCCTTATAATAGAGCTTGCTATCAAGTGTGTGTGTGTGTGTGTGTGTGTGTGTGTGTGTGTGTGTTTCTTTGTCCTCATATGTCCATGTCTGTCTATTGATTTCCCTCAAAGTGAATACACATTAGAGGTGCATACACACATACATACACACACTGCACTGTAATTATGTAAGCCTTGGGGCCCCTATGTCTGAGACTCTGAGACTTGATCGATACAGAAAGAACAGAACATCCTCATCTGGGCTTTTGTCTGCAGAGCGAGGTCTGTCCTCTGTGGTCCTCATCTGGGCCTTTGTCTGCAGAGCGAGGTCTGTCCTCTGTGGTCCTCATCTGGGCCTTTGTCTGCAGAGCGAGGTCTGTCCTCTGTTGTCCTCATCTGGGCCTTTGTCTGCAGAACGAGGTCTGTCCTCTGTGGTCCTCGTCTGGGCCTTTGTCTGCAGAACGAGGTCTGTCCTCTGTGGTCCTCATCTGGGCCTTTGTCTGCAGAACGAGGTCTGTCCTCTGTGGTCCTCGTCTGGGCCTTTGTCTGCAGAACGAGGTCTGTCCTCTGTGGTGCTTGTCTGTGCTTTTGTCTGCCGAGCGAGGTATGTTCTCTGCGGCCCTCGTCTGGGCCTTTGTCTGCCGAACAAGGTCTGTTTTCTGCGGTCCACGTCTGGGCCTTTGTCTGCCGAGCGAGATCTGTTCTCTGTGGTCCTCATCTGGGCCTTTGTCTGCCGAGCGAGATCTGTCCTCTGTGGTCCTCATCTGGGCCTTTGTCTGCAGAACGAGGTCTGTCCTCTGTGGTCCTCGTCTGGGCCTTTGTCTGCAGAACGAGGTCTGTCCTCTGTGGTCCTCGTCTGGGCTTTGTCTGCAGAACGAGGTCTGTCCTCTGTGGTGCTTGTCTGTGCTTTTGTCTGCCGAGCGAGGTATGTTCTCTGCGGCCCTCGTCTGGGCCTTTGTCTGCCGAACAAGGTCTGTTTTCTGCGGTCCACGTCTGGGCCTTTGTCTGCCGAGCGAGATCTGTTCTCTGTGGTCCTCATCTGGGCCTTTGTCTGCCGAGCGAGATCTGTTCTCTGTGGTCCTCATCTGGGCCTTTGTCTGCCGAGCGAGATCTGTCCTCTGTGGTCCACGTCTGGGCCTTTGTCTGCAGAGCGAGATCTGTTCTCTGTGGTCCTCATCTGGGCCTTTGTCTGCCGAGCGAGATCTGTCCTCTGTGGTCCTCATCTGGGCCTTTGTCTGCAGAATTAGGTCTGTCCTCTGTGGTGCTCATCTGGGCCTTTGTCTGCAGAACGAGGTCTGTCCTCTGTGGTCCTCATCTGGGCCTTTGTCTGCAGAACGAGGTCTGTCCTCTGTGGTCCTCATCTGGGCCTTTGTCTGCAGAACGAGGTCTGTCCTCTGTGGTCCTC
>JAIFZK010000168.1:4480000-4490000 GCA_027481765.1 Tenualosa thibaudeaui
TTTTTTGGCAGCGTGCTAGAATATTTTATATTAGTTATTGATGTCTATGTCTTCTTCAAACAAAATCAAACTCAAATCAAATCAAATAAGTACAAGTTGTTCAATATTATCTGTGGTTTTAGGAGGAGTTCCACTGTAATGTTGCAAGCCTCAAACATCATAGTGCGTGTGTGTGTGTGTGCATGTGTGTGAGCGGCTGTCTGTATGTGTGTGTGTGTGTGTGTGTGTTCAGACATCTGAGAAAAGTATCATAGGATTACTCAAGCCAAGTTGTGCTCACACTCCTCAGCCACCAATCCAACCCACCAACCCACAACCAAATGCCTCAGCAACACAAACAAACAAGCTCACAACAGAAAACAAACAAATAAATGAGGAGATGAGTCGAAGATGATGATCCCCCTACGGAATGTTTGGAGAAGAGAAGCCTCCAGAAGTTCCAGTGTATTAGGAAATCCACTGTTTTGTTACAAGCCTGCTTGTCAACAATATTTTCCAGTTCCTCTGGGATCAACTTGAAGCGGTGAATACGTCAAGCAGCTTTTTATTTATAGTTTATTTATATGTCTATGTTCTCCTGAAATTCTTCTGAATTTTAATTGTTTAGTTTATTTATTCCCAAGGAGAATGACACTGAAGCAGAATGAGGTGGTTTTGACATATCCAGGCAGTATGGTGCAGCTATTGAGGTTGGGATTGCTGTTCAAGCACAGTGGTTGAGAGCTGCAAAGTGTCCATCAGAGAGGTAGAGGTCGGAGGGTCAATATAGTCAGAGGTTGCTTGCCTGTGGCTCACACTGCCCAGGTTACCTCATGGTCGGTCTTCATCATGTAGTGCAAAGTAGAAGCAGAAAAATATTTTGTTTTGAAAATTATGAAAATGGTCCTTAGAGTTGTGTGGAAATCATATTGTTAAATAGAGAGCTGAAAAGGTCAAGGTGTGTGTGTGTGTGTGTGTGTGTGTGGCCATAATATGTGTCAGTGTCCATATGTGTGTGTATGCGTGTATGTGAGTGTCCATGTGTGTGTGTGTGTTCAGACATATCAATAAAGCCAACCGACCCATAACCAAATCTCTCAGCTCGCCAAGCACACAAACAAACAGTGTAAACAAACAAACAAGCAAACAACAGAAAACAAACAAATAACTGAGATGAATTGAAAGAGGATCATCCCCTTACAGAATGCTTGGACCAGAGAAGCCTCTAGGGGGTCTGTGGGCTGTAGTCTCTGAAACCATTAAAGGATTACAGGGTTGTGTTTGTGGTCCATACTGGGCTCTAAATGATTCCCTTTACAGTCCCCTAGAGGATGTAGAGAGAAAGAAAGAAAGAGAGAGAGAGAGGGAGAAAAAGAGAGAGAGAGCACTGTTGAATTTACTACAGGGAATGGCTGCTGATTGTGTTATAGCATAAGAAGCAGGAGAAGGAAGAGGATGAGGAAGGAGAAGAAGAGGAAGAGATGAAGGTGTATGAGTAGAGAGAAATACTGGACTGGACAAAATGGAGGGGGGTATTTACAGTCTCCACAAGTGTTACCCACATGACGCTGTTTCTAGGATGTTCTGTTTTGTTTCTGATCTCTGCTCTTAATCAAACAATTCCGGGAGACAGGCTGGACAAGACCAACAACACAACGTCTGAGTCAACAGTTGGGAAATAACCTAGTTTAATAAAAAGGGATTGGAAAATCTCAGCTCTTTTAACCGTTTTTACTGTTCCACGGTGCAGCTTGTTCAGGCCGAGCCTGCTGTGTGCTGGACTCTAAACCCCCTCCGTGAGTGCCCTAAAAGCCCTGTTGCCTACTTTGTGAGGCATCTTGGGAATTGTAATCATTCGCTGCTCCTGCTGCTGCTGCTGGCTCTGTTACTGTTGCCTGTTTTCAAGAGCCTGGCTGAGCTGTCTGCATTCATCACCTCCATTTTGGCTCCACTGACTACATCTTGGCTCTTGTTTTCACGCAAGGCTGTGACAGACACTGCCAACCTTTCATCCATCCACACCACCCAGGCTGAGCTATCCGTTGGGTCGCAGAATGAATAAATTTCCCTGTGCCATCAAAACCATTCATTGCTATAGTGACAGGAAAGAGAAGTGAATAAAGGCCGCTAGTCTACAACTGTGTGTGTGACACAGTGAGCTCTTTCAGGTTACAAAGATGATTTGTGTGTACGTGTGTGTGTGTGTCTGTATGTATGTGTGTATTTTGGGGGTTCAAACTGGAACAGTTTGGCCTAATTGCCTGTCTCCAAACCACCATAAAATTGAAGGAGCGCATTTTGAAAAGACTTAAGCGGCACACTCGCTCACTCACTCACTCACTCACTCTGAGTTTTATTAAATGTGCCGTGAGCCACGAGGGATGAAAATAGAATTTAAATGAATTTGGAAAACGATAAAAAATGGAAACTTCAAACTTTCGTAAAAAAAAAAAAACACCACATAAAGCAGTGTCAATTCACTGCTGCAGTTCCGACCATTTGGAATTTTTTCCACTCCTGACCTATATTCCCTGAAACAAGGGGGGGGGGGGGGGGATTCCCAGATGCCTGTCCGTCCCTCTCAATCACTTACAGTTTCCTTCTTTGAGCTGAACGACAAATTACCCAGAATTCCTGGGGGGGATGTATCTGTGATATCTGTGATATCTGTGCCCCCTCCCTGTGTCCTTTTTCTATTGGTCACAATGGGGAGCATTCTTGCTGATCTGTTATGAGATCAGTATGCTAGAGTGAAAGAAGGGGGTATTCATAAATACACACAAACAGACACCATTGCCTGATCCACAAAGAGAGATTCAGAGGAGGAATGAGGACAAGAGAGGGAGGGATGAAGGGGATGCTGAGGGGGTTGCAAAAATCAAGCACGTATTGGATATTTCAGTGTGTGTGTGTGTGTGTGTTTGTGTGTGTGAGTGAGAGAGAGAGAAAGAAAGAGAAAGAGAGAGATGCTCTAAGATACCTGAGTCATCTGAGTCATGCCGCATGCGGACATCCTTATAGTGTGTGTGTGTGTGTGTGTGTGTGTGTGTATGTGTGTGTGTGTATGTATGGCTGTCTGTGAGTTACTGGATGATATTCTAAGATTCCTGAGTCATCCTGCTCTTCTATTTGTATATTCTTGTGTGTGCGTGCGTGCGTGCGTGCGTTCTCTGCTTGCACATGTATGTACTGCCTACACTTACATAATGTGGATTGATTTCATTTGTCCACCTGTGTGTGTGGGTGTGTGTGCATGCACATATCGTGTAAACCTATCAGTGTACAATATACGAGTCTCCGGGGACAGGCTACACTTAGTTTATTTCATTTGTTGCTGAATCAGAGCCTCTCCCTGAGCTGAGCACTCTCTCTCTCTCTCTCTCTCTCTCTCTCTCTCTCACACACACACACACACACACACTTTATTCCAATCATCTTCGTAACGCCTTTCACACACACACAGTTTTTTTCCCCCCATTTCATCATCTATCTGACATACACACAGAGGCCTGCACACACACACACACACTCTTGCCTCATGGCATTCAGCCATCTGTGAGTTCAGACCGCTCCTGGTTGGCGCTGCATTACCTTCCAACCCGTATTGTACTTGTTACCGAAATTGAAAGGAGAGGAAGGAAAACAGAGACCAAACAGCTGATGAGTCATTTAGGTCACAACAGACAACTTAGAGACACCACCTGCAATCTCTCACTCTCTTTCACACACACACACACACACACACACACACACACACACACACACACACACACACACACACATACATATACACACACGGCAACATCAGTTTCAGACGTGTATTGCAGAATCAGACATTGATGGAGAAAACCTTAAGTGAATGTGACCATCTAAACAAATCTAAGCACAGAACTGTGTGTGTGTGTGTGTGTGAGGGAGAGAGAGAGTGTGTTAGTTGGTACACTCTGGAGATGCTTTTAGCTAAATTGACTGTATATGCATTACCATAAGTAGCATACAGTATTCATGCTCCACGTGGCTCCAAGGCCACGATCATGACGCTTAACTTTACCAGTTGGATCAAGAGGAGCACAGTAGTCACAGGTGTGTGTGTGTGTGTGTGTGTGTGTGTGTGTGTGTAGTAGGTTGAGTCAGCCGTCTGTGAGAGATGTCCTCTGTCTCCTCTTCATCTCCAGCAGGAGGGAGAGGCCATCATGAAGTCTGTATCCAGCCAACACCATCCCCCCTCCTGTTCAAATGAAAGTCATCTGAGTCATCCTCCACTTTGCCTGATGCTGTCACCCCCTGGCCCCCTACACACACACACACACACACACACACACACACACACACACACACACACACACACACACACACTTCAATGTTTCCACACCCTATGCTAATGTTCTTTAATGTGTAATGAGCTCAGGGGACTTACACTGACATGTTGGGGGGAACTGTGATAATATGTCTCAGAGCATCTATCTATCTATCTATCTATCTATCTATCTATCTATCTATCTATCTATCTATCTATCTGTCTATCTGTCTGTCTGTCTGTCTGTCTGTCTGTCTGTCTGTCTGTCTGTCTGTCTGTCTGTCTGTCTGTCTGTCTGTCTGTCTGTCTGCATAATGTGTGTGCATTGTCAGCTGTCAAGATTGGAGAAACTGAATTTGAGAGAGAATGACTGGTGCATGTGTTATGTGAATCAGGGGCTACTGTGAATGGACGACTGCATCACTTTCTATAAATAGAATCTGCTCTCTCTCTCTCTCTCTCTCTCTTCCGTTCTCTCTTTCTCTATCTTTCTCCACTCCTCACTCTCTTCCCTTGATGTCTTTTGTTCATTGCTGATCTCTGCTTGTAGTATCCATATTCAAAATGTCAAGTCAGTCTGCACTACCACAGGCTACCACACACACACACACACACACACACACACACACACACGGGCTTAGAGAGTAAATCCAATAACAATCCATTAGTTCACCGGACCCTCCTAATCCACACGGCATAGGAGGGGCTGGAGGAAGGAGAAGAGGAGGAGGAGAGAGAGTGCAAAGATGGACAGAGAGAGAAAGAGAGAGAGAGAGAGAGAAAGGGATGCAATGGGACAAGGCAGCCGGTGGTGCTGCAAAGTCACATGATCAGATCAGTGTCGTCGTGGAGACAGCAGCTGCTTCCCGGCCCGTCCCACCGTTGACTCTCTGTCTCTATCTCCCTTGAACACACACACACACTCTTCACACACATGCATGCCAGTCCTCTTTGCTGTGCACACTGAGTGTGCGCGTGTGTGTTTGTTTACATATTGACACACACACACTGATAGGGACACAGTGGCGATGGCTCTAAACATGTCCCTCTGTTGCTGTTTGTTTTTCAGGGACTATGGAACCAAACGCAAGTCAGGTAAGAGCACTTTTTTGTGCACTTTTATTATGGAAAACTATTTTTAATTCATTTATCAATTATCTACATGCTTTGGTTATCTGTCCTGGATGCTCTCTCTATCTCTTTATCTCTCTTTCATGGACCTGTTACTCTCTGGGCTAACACTGTTATGAGCGATGCATGTTCTTCTTTCTCTGTCTCTGTGTCAGTCTTTTTTATATATCTCCATCTCTCTCTCTCTCTCTCTCTCTCTGCTCTTTGAATACTTGAATACTGTCTTTTCATTTCTCTGAATGTGTGTTTTGTGGAGCGAGCTGTGTCGGGATGGGTTTGTCGGCTGTTTGAGTTTGGTGTGTTGTGTGTGTGTGTGTGTGTGTTGAATAGCTCCTTGGGTATGGACAGAAGTAGCTGTGTGTTTGTTGCTCTGCATGAGGTCAACGAGGTGGTGTGTGTGTGTGTGTTGAGGTGGAGTTTGTCAGGGTTGGGTTGGGTTGGGTTTTTGGCTGTGTGTGTGTGTGTGTGTGTGTGTGTTTTGTTTAATGTGTGTGTGATGGGATGGAGGCAGGAATAGGTTGGGGTCGCTGGGTTTTCTCCAGCTCCTGGTGCAGGTCAGGCAGGACAAGCTTCAGAGTTGATTTTGGATGATGATTGCTTATCCCACCCGCACTGCTGGGCCCAGGCCTACTGCTGGCTCACAGAGAGAGAGAGAGAACGAGAGAGAGACTCTTTTATTCTCTTGGCTGGCTGTGTGTGTGTGTGTGTGTGTGTGTGTGTGTGTGTGTGTGTGTGTGTGTGTGTGCGTGTTACTGAGGTTAGACTTTCGGAGTGTTTTGTCTGTTTTCAGATGCGTTGTGTGCGAGTGTGTTAAAAAGTAGCTGAAATTCAGTACTGACAGCCAGTATGAAACCAAAGAGTTAAGTGAGTGTTGAGTGAGTAAGTGAATGAATGAAAACGATTGAATGTGTAGTGAGTGTTGAGTTAGTGTTGATTGAGCGAGCGTTGAGTGAGTAAGTGAATGAATATAGAAATGATTGAATGTGTAGTGAGTGTTGATTGAGTGACTGAATGAATGAGTGAGTGAATGAATGGATGAATGAATGAATAGTGAGTGTTGAGTGAATGAGGAAGTGTGTGATGTGTGTGTGTTTCCCTGTGTGTGTGTGTGTGTGTGTGTGTGTGAGTGCTTGTGTGCGCGCCTGTGCTCCAAATTCTGAATGGGTGGCCATGGCATTTTGGCAGCTGTTGCGGCATGGCATCTGCCCCTTGAGAGAGAGAGAGAGATAGATAGAGACAGATAGATAGAGAGAGAGAGAGATAGATAGAGACAGATAGATAGAGAGAGAGAGAGAGAGAGAGATACCAATCTTGTGCCTCTCAGAGGGGGCAGCTGCCCACCCACCGATTCACCCACCCATCCTCACCATCTTCCACCAGCGCCAAGCAGTTTAACCCCAGCCTTCAGCCTCCAGCCTTGTGCCCCGGTCAGGAGACAGGAAATGAGATGCAGTTTAGATTAATTATCAAACATGGAACATCCTGGAAGGTCAGGCCTAGAGATGAAGACAGGAAGGGGAGGGTGATGGTTGCTATGGAAACACTGGGAAACCGTCTTGCAGAGTTGTCTGGTTTTTGGAGCTTTTGCCAAATATGCGTTCCACCACTGAGGACAGATAGTCCAAGAATGATGCCAGTGTGTGTATGTGTGTGTGTGTGTGTGTGTGTGGTGATCCAGTGCCCTAGCTTGGTACGAGTCTGACACTGGCAATGCCAAGATCGTGCCCTTGTGCATTCCAGAAAGTTCTCCCTCACAAACATGAGTCATTCCTTTTTGTGCCATTGATTTAAAACCTATTTAAGGCCTTTTAAAAGTAAAAGGTTTGTGTACATATATCATTTGTTACATGCCTTACATAGCATTCATATAAACACTAAATATACTTCAGACAAATCTGCATCTTCTTAGTGTGGTACAGGAAATTCAATTCCAAATCTCCAGCTCCTTAGTGTACTGGCATACTTGTATGCTAAGGTTCCTTTCAATGCGACCTCTAGACAGTCTTGTTGTTTTCACAGCAAAGAGCTTAAAAAAGTAGACTAAGTTGATTAGCAATTTTGTACACCACTGAATCTTAGTACAAGTAAGTTATCTTTAAACCTCTTTATATTCTTTACTTACTGTCCCAAAATATTATTCTCAAGTCCAATAAGGAGGAATATTGTGTTGATATGCTACGTGGAGGTTGTTCTTTCTGCAGCTACACTGAAACACAGCCCCACCTAACTGATTTGGTCCCTTAGTGATGTGCATGGACTTATCTCGGTGTATTATTGCAGGGAGGGAACTCTCACAGATTAATTTGTTCCCGTGTCATTTTTCTGTCGGGTTTGACCACAGAATGCAGATTCAGAATCAGAGCAGCGTTCCTGGTTAATCAAAATAAATATTAACGGAACACGCTAGAACGTGATGAGACATTTGTGCGTAGCAGGCCAGAGGCCTTGCGTCACCACTCCCCTCCACACACACACCTTCCTCCTTCTCTTCCGCCACTAGAGCATTTAGCAGGGATTGCAATCGGCCAGCAGAGGCATCTGGAAAGTGTCATTTCACACTCTTGATGAAGTATACAAAAAAGAAAAGACAAAATAAGAAAGAAGGAAAAAAAACATTCCACTCGCCCCCGTCTCTCTCTCTCTCTCTCTTTTCCTTCTGTTCGCCTCTCGTAATCTTGGGGCTTGAGTCTGATCGTGGGCCAACCTTCTCGTCGGCCTCATGCCGCTGGCTGCCAAGTGACATCACCCGCCTATTGTGTTACATGAGAAGAGCTCTTGCAGGAGTCACTAGTCTCATCTGCAGAAGAGATTGATGTGTGTGTGGAACGCACACAGAGAGAGAAGACTTTTCCACCTCCTAACTTTTTTGAGGTAGGCGTGCAGCGTTAAGGTAAGCTATAATAGGTGTTGGTGTGTTTTTTGAGGTAAGCGTGCAGCGTTAAGGTAAGCTATAATAGGTGTTGGTGTGTTTTTTGAGGTAGGCGTGCAGCGTTAAGGTAAGCTATAATAGGTGTTGGTGTGTTTTTTGAGGTAGGCGTGCAGCGTTAAGGTAAGCTATAATAGGTGTTGGTGTGTTTTTTGAGGTAGGCGTGCAGCGTTAAGGTAAGCTATAATAGGTGTTGGTGTGTTTGTGTGTGTGTATGAGGCAGTTGTATGTTATGTGTGTTTGTGTGTTTTCTTTAGTTTTCATATGGGACTTTGATTAGACAGAACAAGAACAGCTCCATCTTATTCTCTCTATTGCCATCTGAATTCTTGTGTGTGTGTGTGTGTATTTGTGTGTGTATTTGTGTGTGTATTTGCGTGTGTGCGTCTGGGTTACTGCAGAAAGTTTGTAAAAACTATTGAGTGTATATCTTATTCATGTTATCTGTCTGTGTGTGTATGTGCGTCTGTGCATGTGTACAATTTTGATGTGTGTGCGTGTGAGTGTGTGTGTATGTCTGTTGACATAAGGGTGACTGTAACACTGATTGGAAGTGATGGTGTCTGGACAGGCCAGACAACATTGATCCTAGGCAGGATTTAACCGACTTGTTTAACCGCCATCTGTCTGTCAAGACGCTGAAACAAGGTGTGTGTGTGTGTGTGTGTGTGTGTGTGTGTGTGTGGGTGTGTGGTGCTGGTGTTTGGTTGTGTTTTGGATTGGGGTGATGACCTTCTATACACCATCTGTTAGCATAAAAACTGCTAGCCTTTTTTGAACCGCACAGTTACGGTTGCCATGGATACCAGGGTCATCACTTCTGTTTGTCTGTCTGCCAGCTTGTCTCTGTATGTCTAATTTTCCTCTTCTGGTATGATGGAGGTCATGCAAGATTGGAGCATTAGATTGTAACATCGTGAACGTATAATGAGGGTTCAATCAGTTCAACATTTCAACGAGTACAGCTTTTGGCCTTGCCTGCCAAGTCCACACTCATTTAAATAGTATGAATAAAAACGGTGTGAAATTAGTATGCAGAGGAAGAAAGAGAAAGAGAACTTCTGAGGTGTAGCATAACAAACCTGCAAAGTTGCCGTAATTGATTCTAGAAGTTTGGCAGTGTGTGTGTGTGTGTGTGTGTCTTACATCAGAACTGTACACCTGACAGCCCCTGAGAGCTTTTTTATGCTTAAAATATAATGTGAGAGGTTAGTTAGAGTGTACGTAGATTGTGTGTGCTTGTTTGCACAGACTAGTGGTCACAGTAGTTTTGGTTTGTTTCCTTAATGTTAAGAGTATCTGTGTGTGTGTGCGCGCATGTGTGTGTGTGTGTGTGTGTGTGTGTGTGTGTGTGTGTGTGTACTCATGCTGGCAAGCGTTTTCAGGTCTCAACAGAGCCCCCAGCCCTTGTCTGCTCAACTGTGTGTGTGTGTGTTTGTGTGTGTGTGGGAGAGAGAACAAGAGAGTGATTAAGATAGCATATGTGAAGTTGCATGTGTGTATGCAATTATCCATGTGTACATCTTTGTGACTTTTGTGTGTTTATTTGTGGAGGTGTCCCTGTCGTGTAGGCTTGTGGATTTATTTGTAGAGGTGTCTCTGTTGGTTTATTTGTGTGTGTGTGTGTGTGTGTGTGTGTGTGTGTTTGTGTGTGTAAGAGAGATTTT
>JAIFZK010000168.1:4495000-4520000 GCA_027481765.1 Tenualosa thibaudeaui
GTACTGTATGTGTACTGTGGAGGACAATGATGGGACACCTGATATCGTTTGTGTATTTGTTATTGTGATTGGGTATGTAGAATCATCTCGGGCCCCTTTCTGTGCGTGTGTGTATGTTGTGTGTGGGTCTGTGTGTGTGTGTCTGTGTGTGTGTATGTGTGGTAGTTGTTTTTGCTTGTGTGTGACTGCGGGGACATCTCTGGTACTTCATAATTAGAAACAGGCTTGAAAAAAGGCTGGTTTCTTCTCTTTCTCTTAACTCTCTCTCTCTCTCTGTCTCTCTCTGTCTCTCTCTCTCTCTCTCTCTCTCTGTCTCTCTCTGTATTTTTCCCTCTCTCCTTCCCTTTCCCTTTCTCCCGCTGGTATATTGTCCCTTCCTCCTCGGCCTGCAGTGTGGATGTACGGCCTGCCTGACAGTCCCACGAAGACGGAAGCCACAGGTAGTGCAACTGCATGGCTTGTGTCTGTGTGTGTGTGTGTTTGTGTCTGTGTGTGTGTATGTGCGTGAGTGTGTGTGTTTGTGTCTATGTGTGTGTATGCGCGTGGGTGGGTGTGTTTGTGTCTGTGTGTGTGTATGCGCGTGAGTGTGTGTGTTTGTGTCTGTGTGTGTGTATGTGCGTGTGTATGTGCGTGAGTGTGTTTGTGTCTGTGTGTGTGTATGCGCGTGGGTGGGTGTGTTTGTGTCTGTGTATGCGCGTGAGTGTGTGTGTTTGTGTCTGTGTGTGTGTTTGCGCGTGAGTGTGTGTGTTTGTGTCTGTGTGTGTATGCGCGTGAGTGTGTGTGTTTGTGTCTGTGTGTGTATGCGCGTGAGTGTGTGTGTTTGTGTCTGTGTGTGTACGTGCGTGAGTGTGTGTGTATGTGTCTGTGTGTGTGTTTGCGCGTGAGTGTGTGTGTTTGTGTCTGTGTGTGTGTATGCGCGTGAGTGTGTGTGTTTGTGTCTGTGTGTGTATGTGAGTGAGTGTGTGTGTTTGTGTCTGTGTGTGTGTATGCACGTGAGTGTGTTTGTGTGTGTGTGTGTGTGAGTGTGTTTGTGTGTGTATGTGCGTGAGTGTGTTTGTGCGTTCACACTTCTTTCTCCCCTTTTGTATCTAACTCTAAACTAGCATGTTGAATTCCTGGTGATAGCTGAACAAACTTTTTATTGAGTGTACTTACTGTTAGCGTACTTACTGTGTCTCATTTTGATTTAGTGTGTTGTGGCATAATGTCTCAGTGTACAGACAAAACTACTGGGTGGTATGGGGCAAGGGGGTTGGGGTCCATACGGGTGTTGATGGATATTAACCGTGATGTGGTGTAGGACACTGGATACATACCGGATATGTGAGTGAGTGTACCAGCGAGGAATGCTAACTCACTCAGAATCCTTCTCCGAGTCGTCTTGTTTTTTCTTCGTCCGAGTCGTTTTCTGCGAACCACCGTTTTCAGTTCTCTGACTTTGTCATCACTGCTTCCAGTTTTTCGGATCCGGATTCAGATCCAGTGATATCTTCTGTTTCATAACTACTTTTTGCCTAACCCATCGCTAGCCCTAATCACTGATAGCGGCTGACGCACATTTTGAAAACAATCAGTAAGTTCAGAGTCCAGAGGTCCATTGCCCAAGATGGTAGCAGCAGGTTGTGGTGAATGTGGAGCACAGACATCACCTCATCATCATCCAGTTTGCGACTCTGTGGAGTTAAGAGATGAGGGGGTGTAATGGATGGAGCTTCTTCCTGCTCCATGGCAGTTTCGGATTGATGTAAGAGCCGCAGAATGTCTTTACTGCATCCCACTCAGATGTGGTGCCACGCACACACACACACACACACACACACACATGCACACACACGTGTGTTCAGTAAACACCCACGTAGGCAGTCCAAACAACAGCATGACCTCACTGCTCGAAGGGCACTGTTGGTGACCTCATTTCTGTAACTTCTGCTTCTCTCTGTAATCATTCACTTTTCGGGGGAGAGAGAGAGAGAGATGAATGAAAGAAGGATGCCTTCTGCCAGCTGTGGAAAACACATATGAGCACTAGTGCAGATTGAAGGCCCCGCTCTTTCCATCTGGTGAGCATTTAACTCATGTGCCCTCTCCACAGCTCTCTTTGGGTGAGGGAAACAAGGGCAGAAAGACCAAGAAAGAAAGGGAAGAGAAAACATTTCAAAAGAAAGAAGAGAAAGTTAAGGAAAGAAAGAAAGAAAGAATCAAAAAAAGAGAAATAAAGAACGAGAAAGTGAAACACCAAGTCAGGGAGACAGAGAGAAACATCAAAGCAGGAAAGACACAAGAATGCAAATAAACTCCAACTAGTCGTAAGGGAAGTGGACTGGACGCAAGGTGTTCGCTGTTGCGTTTTGTTTGTTTTGCTCTAGTGTGCAAAAGCATTTCCTGCCTGGGTTTCCTGGGTACACAAACGCGACGGCTTGTCGGTGTGAGTAAGTGGAGACATGAACGACTCTATATCTCCTCTCCTGTCTTTACCCATCCTCCCCTGTCTGAACAGTCTGTGTCCATGCAATTTGTTCTGGCCATCACCTCCTGAGTACATGACGGATCTTTACAAGTTGTCTTGAAGAATATTTGAAGAATTAAAAACAAATGCCACTCCACGTCATGAAATCCAAATTTTGCTCAGTCAGTCACTGCTAGTGTGTGTTCAGTACATCAGCATTCAAATTCAGGAACAACACATTCTTTCAAGTCGATCTAGAGGAATATCCTGTGGATTAAAAACAACTAGGCTACAATACCATTTCACCAAACCGGAGTCAGGCATATCTCACATACACAAAAAAAGAATAAAATCCTTTCCTCTTATAACTTTTACAGCCCTACGGTATGATATGTGGATTTGTGGAGTAGTCAATGCCACATCATCCTAAATTAAAATCATTCCCTCTCTCTTGATCGAGGAAGCGCTTAGCAGCACCCGACACCTGATACACATCTTGTGGGTGAGAGGATTTCAGCTAATCCATCATTTACAGCCACACAGCGTGATGGTGAGATCTCAAATGTTAGCAAAGGATTAGCAAGAGACACTTTCAAGGAAGGCACACACCAGCTGAGGCTTAGCTGAGACGCTAATGTCAGACATGCTAATGTAGCCAGTTCTGTGGAATTACTTTACTATAGTGTGAGTTCAGTGTCTCAATACCAAATGGTGTCTGATTGATGATGCGGCTAATTTCAAGTGATATTTGCTTGTCCTGTGAGATCATATTACTCACAATTAGGTAATGAAACGCTGACCATCACTGCCAAGGATGACTGTCATTAGCACTAATTAGAATCAAAGAATACCTAAACACGTAGCCACAGGAATGCTTAAGCTTCTGTGGTGGAATTTCCTATTGGGTCTCCGAGGGACTGCCGAGAGATCATCTTTTAAACCACTACAGCATATTTTAAATTGAATTATGCTGAATTGTGATCTGACTTGAGAATAATGTCTTTTTTTTGTTTGTTTTGTTTTGTTTTTAATGTTGGCATTCAACACACTTTTTGTGACATGTGAGGCTCATGTTAGCAGAATTTAGCCGCTAGCTCCAAAAGCCTGCTGAGGCTGCAAGATTTCTTTGTGATGTATTTGGCTACTGTTCTCCTCGGCATCTCGAGCTGCAGGAGCACCAGGGCCGATTGATCCCAATTGATTTACAACCCGTCTGGAGCGATGTCTTTTCCACAGGAACTAACAGTGCACGTGTCCAGGTTAGCATTCCACTCGTCTCCTCACAACAGCAGACCCTGCCTAGACATACAAAGAGTTGCGGCCAGCTTCACCATTTCCGATATTGCTTTTGGTGTGGTGGTGGTGGGGTGGGGGGGGGGGCACAAACACCATAAATATATGGCATGTGTTGATCGTCTCTTGACTCTCACTCTTGTTTTGCTGATTTGCTATGCTTTCTTTCTAGAGGGTGACTGAGAGTTTCTCAACATCTGTTTATATCTCTCCAGGAACGGAACAGACAGCCCGTAGCCACTCACATAAAAAAAAGTATCGCCAGTAGGACCAGTCCCGCGCTGAAGTGTTAAATGGTTCAAAACCACCACTAAAGGAATCGCAACACTGACGTCAGCAAGCGAGCTAGCATACAGACACAGAAAATGAACCCAGAAATGAAGTCATGGTTGGCGGGGAAAAGGTTAAACCAGAGTGAGGGAGAGGAAGAGAGTGCAAGGGGGAGAGAGAGGGAAAAGTGCAGCAAAATGCTTTGTTGTGTTTCACATAAACACAGGCTCTACCACCCCACATCTCTCTCTTTCTCTCTCTGCCCCCAACTCTGCTTGGGCTCACTCATATGTTTCTATTTAAGGCCTGGAGTGAAGTCTCGTATGATTGGCGTGTTCAACCCCCCTCCCCACCTCCAAACACATACACACCTCCTCTTTCCCTCCCACCCCTCTCCTCCTCCGCCTCCACCTCCTCCCTCTCCTCCTCCTTCCCGGCCAACGGCTGCCTCCCCAGGGCAAGAGAAGAGGAGGAGGAGAGAGAGAGAGTAGGAGGAGAGAAAGAGTGAAGGGGAGGCCTGCCACAGAATCAGTGTTTATTTTCCAGGGGAAAACTTGTCCAACCCTCCACTCCCGAGTCACATCCCCATACCTCCAGTAGTAGCAGCAGCTCCTCGCTCTCACCCCTCTAACCCCTCTCTCCCTCTCTCTCTCTGTCTCTCTCTCTCTCTCTCTGTCTGTCTTTCCCTCTCTCACTGTCTGCAACTCTCTTTTGCTCTCTGTCCCTGCATTTTCTCCCCTCACTCACTCGTTCACTAATTCACTTACTCAATCACTGCTACCGTTAGCATTCTGTGTCTGTGTCTGTGTGTTCGGTGCCGTTTTCTTTTTTTTTCTTTCTTTTTTTTTTCATTTCATTTCATTCCCGCCGCGGCTGGTTCGCGTGTACCATGGAGGCCCGTCAACGGAATTCCTCCATGCCGGACGACGTCGTTGCGACCTCTCTGAAAGGAACCTTTTCAAAATAAACAAAAAGAAACACTTTATTCTGTAATCCAAATTTTTTCTTGACTTTTTTTGTTGCGCCTCCCCCCCCCCCCTTCAAATGCCACTCTGCCCACCAGTGGCGCAGAGGGCAGAAGAATTCGAGAGCCGTATGGCCAAACGCTTGGGATTACTATGCAGCCAGGAACCCAGCTTGACCTTTGATTGGCTGCCAATCTCCAGCGGGCGGGAGGGAAACACACGGGCAATCGAGGTGACAGCGGTGACGAGGACGCTGGCACCATGGCGACTTACGAGCCACGCGGCGACGGTGGTGCTGACGATGGGAGCGTTCATAGTCACGGCAGTGGCCGGGGGGGACGTACGCGGGGGGTGGTGGCAGGCAGCTGGCTGACGGCATGTTTCTTTCCCTCCTCTTCCTCCTCCTCTTCCTCCTCCTCCTCCAACAACTCGGCTGGCTCCTCTTCGGCGGCGGCAGGCCTGGAGAGCGGTGAGCCCATGGTGCTGGAGCAGTACGTGGCCGTGGCCAGCTATGAGCGCCAGGAGAACTCCGAGATCAGCCTGCAGGCCGGCGAGCTCGTGGAAGTGATCGAGAAGAGCGAGAGCGGTGAGTGCAACCCCTTCATTTTCGCTTTTATTGTTTGTTTGTTTATGTGTGTGTGTGTGTGTGTGTGTGTGTGTGTGTGTGTGTGTCAGCCACACTAAGATCCTTACTTTTACCTGTATGGTGTGCTGACAGTCATGTGAAATTCACACACACACACACACAAAAAAGAAACAAAGTTGGTGGTTATGCACTGTTGCTTCCCCCTCTCTCTCTCTCTTTCTCTCTCTCTTTCTCTCTCTCTCACACACACTCACATACACATTTTTTTCACAACACAAAGATCAAAAAGCGAAATCTAATGATTTTCACAACAGCTTGTTGGTAGCTTGATTCTTGCAGCAGACTGTACACACACACACACACAAACACACAAACAGCATTAGCAGTACAGACACCATCTCTCTCTTTCACCATATGTTTTCCATGCACCCCCTGCCCCCAATTCTTTGTCCTCAACAGCCTTCCCTTTTTCTTCTTCTAGTTGTTTTTTTCTCTTCTCTTCTCCTCTTCTCTTCTCTTCTCGTCTTTCTTTTCCTCTGGTTCCGGTCCTTAGTCTTTGCTCTCTCCCTTTTTCTATTCCTCCACTGCCCTCCTTTCAACCCCCCCCGATACCCCTCTCCAAATCTCCCCTGGTTCTTGGCTCCACCTGGAGGCCTGCATTTGCCAAGACTGCCTACCCCCATATCCAAGGGTGGTGGTGGTGCCATGGGTTGCTAGGCTTGGGGCCAGACAGTTGTCTTTTGCATGGAATGCCTACACATCTCCACTGGCACACAGTGGAAACAGAGGTTTTACCTTAGCTGAGCTCAGCAACAAAGCACGCAGAGAGAGAGAGAGAGAGAGAGAGGAGGAGGAGGAGGAGGGGGTGGGGGGTGGTGGGGGTTGCATGGGGAGAACTTGCATGAGACAGTTGAGAAACAGACCAGACCTCTTGGTAGTTATGAAAGAACACAAATGTCATGGATCTGAGAGATGCTAAATGGTTCACTTAAATCAGTCTTGCCAGCACTGAGTATCAGTTATAGGTGAAGGAAACAACGTGGAAAGTGAAGTGGCTTTAAGTGAAAATATTTATATCTTTTTTTTTTGTGAAACATTTGGGGATGAGTGTGACTGTAGAATTTCTTCAGCTCCAGTGACAGTAGAAGACAGTAGAATTCTGTTTTCCACTCCATCCAGTCCAAATTCCATCACTCTAGTCAAGGTCTGTGTGTGAACTTTTTATTGTATTGTATGTATGTCTGTGTGTCTCTGTGTCTGTCTGTGTGTGTGTGTGGGGGGGATGCTGGGCAAAGAGCAGGCACTGCTGGTGAATGACCCAGATGGAAAAACGGCACATGGCACATGTGTGCGAGAAGCCTCGAGTTCACTCAGTTTAGATTTAGCCTTGAGCTTTTGTCCCTTGAGAGATTGTGCCCTTTGATCCACAACAAAGGGGTTAGAAAAGTTAAAACTCCTCTCTGTCCTTTCACCTGCTTCATATCCAATGTGACTTAATTAGCATGACTTACAGTATATAGTTGGTGTAGGGAGCAGTTGAGAAAAATAGTCTAGCATCAAAATGATGATTGATGAATGATTAAAACTGTAAAATGAATACAGGTTTATTAAAGTCTTAATGTCCTTCGCTCACCTTCCTTTCCACCTCTGTCCTACCCTGGTCCCATGATCCGGTTCTCATTGACTAGAAAGCCCCTGGATGAAGTGTTGTAGAGACACGGCATGAGCTAATCGAGCCATTCCTCTAGGTTGAGTCTTTCCTCAACTGCCCTCCTACTGTAATAACTGCTTTTCCCATCACTTCATCTCTCTCTCTGTCCATCTCTCCATCTCTAACGCTCTTCCCCTCTCCCTCTCTTTCCATCTCTTTCTCTGTCTCCCTTCCTCCATCTCCTTCTCTAGGTCTGTCTTTCTCATCCCCGCTGAATACAGTTGGGCAATTGTCTTTTGAAGCCAAGCACAACCATGGGAAGCTGTGGGAGGTTTAGTGTACATCATTCTTCCTCTGTTTATTTCTCTCTCTTCATTTCATTTTAGCTTTAATGCTATTTCCTTTTGGTTTTGCATTCCAGTGATTTGTGTCGGTTTTCGGTGTGTTTCTTTTGAGCATTTTCTGAGTCTTTTTAGGGGCTTCTAGGTCTTAGGTCTGTAGGTCTAATGGCTGCATGCTGTGTTAAGGCTGGACGGAAAGTTCTGGAGAGAAACTTCACAGAGGTGCATTTTTAAAGAGCCACCCCAACCCCCAACCTCTTTTTTTCATTTCTTGTCCTTCAGCCTCTCTCTCTCCCTCCCTCTCCCCTTCCTCTTTCTCTCCCTTCTTCTCTCATCCTCCCCTTTTCGCTCTCATTCAGTAAGATCTATTATAGATCTGTCCCTCTGGCTTAAACACAACAACTCAAAAACCAAATCAAACCATATCATTCAATTCCAAACCAGCCATATTGAGAGACCAGACCTAATTGGAAAGAGTAAAACGTGATAGAAAAAAAGTGCAGAAAACCTTAATGGCTTATCGCTGGAAACGCCATGGCATCTCCTGTGGAAATTCTTTCTTTTTCTTTGTAAAAACTCCAGTACAAGCTTATTTTCAGATGCAACCAAGATGTAGGCTTCTAATTAACGCTGCAATGTCAACGAGAGCAGTTCTTTGTGACAGTGCCACGGCTAGATTGTGCGATGCTGTGTTTCCATCTTATGCCTGCACTGATGAGCTTTCCTATAGCTCATTGGCGGACAGCGTTAAAGGTCAGATTGTACTTCCTGAGGTCACCGTGAACCTGACATAGGCACTGTTAGCGATAGTGTCACTAAATCCTGCAGCAACTGACACTACTTTTTTTTTTCTTCTTTCCATTTTTTTTTTTTCTTTTTTCCCCCTTTTTTGTATGTAGTGGACTGAAAAGTAGAGCAGCAATGACATCATCGTCAAGACTCTGCCAAGGCAAACATTTGGCCGCGCTTGTGCAATTCCTCCAGACCTCCAGTGCTTTTTCATTCGTTTATTACCTTCTTCTCTACCATCACCCTCTTCTCTCTCCCTCTCCTTCCCTTTTCCACCCCCCCCCTTCTCTCTTCCTCTTTCCTGTTCTTTTCCTCATTTAACTCAGAGTGTTTGATCCCTCAGGCAAGCTAATAACTTTCTCCCAAACCTTTTTTTTTTTTTTTTTTAATGTGGCATTGAGACGTTCTTTCATGATTTCATTTTCATAGGAGGGCTTGCGTTTCAGTATGGTCCTTGATTACCATAAGTTTTAGGGACGGATCTTCCAGAAACTTTCAAGGCACTGTTTATGGTGCTTGCATGGTTCTTGACAACAGGGTTCCAATGACAGGATACAGATGAGTTGTTTTATGCATTTTAGTGTGTGTGTGTGTGTGTGTGTGTGTGTGTGTGTGTGTGTGTGTGTGTGTGTGTGTGTGTGTGTGTGTGTGTGCATGTGTGTGTGTCCAGAGACTCACAGGGATGAGCTCCAGAGGAGGATGTTGTCAATCCCCCACCCCCACCCCCACCCAGCTCCACAGAACTCTCTTTGGCCTTGTGTACAGCAGCTACAGTGAAAACCTCCAGCTGTTTTCCCTTTTTTTCTTCCTCTTCCTCCTCTTCTTCTTCTGTGTCCAGACACACATGCACACACTGACGCACATACTCAAACATGCACGCTTTCACACTCACATGCACACACTGACGCACATACTCAAACATGCACACTTTCACACTCACATGCACACACTGACGCACATACTCAAACATGCACGCTTTCACACTCACATGCACACACTGACGCACATACTCAAACATGCACACTTTCACACTCACATGCACACACTGACGCACATACTCAAACGTGCACGCTTTCACACTCACATGCACACACTGACGCACATACTCAAACGTGCACGCTTTCACACTCACATGCACACACTGACGCACATACTCAAACATGCACGCTTTCACACTCACATGCACACACTGACGCACATACTCAAACGTGCACGCTTTCACACTCACATGCACACACTGACGCACATACTCAAACATGCACGCTTTCACACTCACATGCACACACTGACGCACATACTCAAACGTGCACGCTTTCATATACACATGCACGCACTGACGTACATACTCAAACATGCACACTCTCATACACGCATGCTAACCGTCTCACCCACACATGCATTCACACACAGATGCACACACTTGAGCCGACACACACACACACACACACACACACTGATGGCTACACATTATGATGATCTTAGTCTTTTCTTTCCTCGCTTTTATCACTCATTTTCTCTCTCTCTCTCTCTGTGTCTGTCTTTCTGTCTCTCTTTCTCTCTTTTTGTCTTTTTCACTTGTTGCCTTTTCTCCAGCTCTTACTTTGCTTTGTTTAATCTCTGTTTCCCATTCCTGGAAGTTTGGCATCTCTAAGTACAGTATTGGCAAGTTAAACAGAGACTTGAGGCAGCAGGATCTCTGACTACTCAAGCTGCAGTCAGTGTCCTCCCTTGACATGGGGATTCCTCACATGCTGATAGAAGTCTCTGTGGACTTTGCAGCACAACAAAACGCAGTAACCATGGCAAAGTGCAGCCAGCGCAGGCCCCTGTTGCAAACTAGTGGGGCCGTGGAGCCCGGCCCAGAGACTTTTTTTTGGACGTCAGGACATCACAACATATGGAGGCGTGCTGACACACACCAGAGACAGACAAGCATGAAATCTTACAGAACAGTGGTGTCTGAATGAGTGTGTGTGTGTGTGTGTGCACATGCGTGTTTGAGTTTATGTCCATATGACTCAGCTTAGGTGTGTATATATATTTTTGTCTTTATATGTGTCTTTGTTCGTGTGTGTGTGTGTGTGCGCCTGTGTGCGCCGGTGTGTGTGTGTCAAGATGGCAATGGTGAGTGTTTCACAGATCCCGGCCCGTATTTCATCACGACGGGCCCTTTTCAGCAGGTCTCCTCTGCTCCAGCCTTGTCTCTCTCCTACTCTGATATTGCAATCTGAGAGAGTGGCCCTGGATCGTCTCTCCCTCGCTGTCATTATGAGAGCAAGATGGAAAAAAAGCCCTCCTTCCACCCACCCCCACCACCCCTTCAGGCCCAGCACGCCCCCTTCACCACCACCACCACCACCACCACATACCCCTTCTTACCCCACCCCCACCCCACCACACACACACACACACATGCCTCCGCCCCCCTCCACCCTGACTTTCATTAAAGAGGCCTAATGGATCCAGCAGCCATGAGGACTGGAAGACGTTAGCCGAGCCGTGTGTTTGAAAAAAAAAAAAAAATACCCACAGTCCTCTGGGTTAGTGTGCCGTGGAACCCACAAGCTCACCCGGAGAACCCATTTTGCTTCTGCTGCTCCATGGAATTGGACGAGAACCCACAGGAAAAAGAATGAAATAAATAAATAAATAAATAAAGGTCACGTTCCACACAGCGGGAGGCCGTCTCCTTGGCCCCGGCAAAAAAAGCCGCAGACCCCGGCGGCCTACGTCAGTGTGCAGCCTCTCAGCAAGGGCTTGAAAACTCATTAACCTAGAAAGACCCTGTAAATGAACAAGGATAAACAAACAAAATAACTAACGCAGCACAGAAGTCATTGGGTCTGCTTTTTGGTTTTTCCATCCCAGAATACATACCACTGGATGGCTTGTTACAGACAGTAACACTTGATCCTGCTGTCCCGCTGTCAGTGCGACTGACCGACAGAGTTAAATCACCCTTGCCAGGTTTTGTCATTTAGCATCTGCTAATGCTTTAGGTAATTTAGCATCTCAATGGTGGTTTGCTTGTTATTGCAAGGCGCTAACACCTTGCGTAGGTCAATCCAGACCCTTCTCATGTGTTGTTCCACGCTGGTGGAATGACCTTCCAAGCGCTACCAGATCAACAGATACCCTCTCCACCTTCAAGAAACTCAGCTCCCAGCTCTTCCAAGAATATCTCCTGGCTTGTATTTTGAATACCAGGAATGCACTTAACCTCTTATACTTAACTTGTAGCTTGAATGTTATCCTCTTTTGTAAGTCGCTTTGGATAAAAGCGTCTGCTAAATGCATAAATGTAATGTAATGCTAACAGCGGCAATAGAATATAGTTTGATCCCTATGGAGCACACATAGGCTACTGATAAAGATGTATATCTTATAAATGGATTTCTTATGTATATACAGATGGATATCTACAACTTGCACTGGGTGAAAGCTTTAAAGCTAAGCTAATTTAGCATTTCAGTAGGGATTCAACTGTTAGCTCAAGATGCACATGGAGAACTCTTAGGCCTCCAATTTGTTTCCCATGGAGAACACATAACACCAATAGAAATGTATTTGCACTGTAAGCCGATCTGGGCACACACATCAAGCTGCTAACAGTGCTTAAGGTGGTTTAGCATTCAACAGACTTGGTATGGAGGGTTGGGAACTTAGATAATACATGACTGCTGATAAGAATTTCATATGGCCTATCAGAATTGCTTAATACACTGAGCAACCTCCACAAAGATATATCGGAACTTCTGATCAGACCTTCCACTTGTTCTTTTTTTTATTATATGTGGGCTCTGAGGTGTGTATCTCCTGAATATCTCTGCATCGTATACTGCAAAGCAACCAAAGCTGGGAGACTTTGAGCAGCACTGGACTTGTTTCGTGGTATGCTGCGTTGAATCCTAAAACATGAAGGTGGATGGACGGTGGTTTTGGGCTTGAAAGAGATTTTGTGATGCCCTCTGCACGCAGCAGTTGCAACCGTGAGGCAGGAAGAGTTTCTCTGTTCGGCCTCAGGAAACATCGGGGTTCAGACTTTTTTTGTGTCGGAGGACGACTTAGATCTCGAGAACAAAAGGAAAAAGTTGGGGGGGGGGGGGGTGTAAAGAACAACAGAGCGATCCGTCTCAGTTACACATTTCAGGCGTTAAAGGACTCCAAGGTATATACATATGTATGCATGCATGCTGTTTGAGGGCCCTTTAAATCGCATTGGATGTGCCTCCTCAGAAGCCCCCCCCCACCAACCCCCATCTCGGCAGCACACACATGGCTCTGCTCAACCGTGCAAATATGCATATAATCCGTAATGGACCCCATTGGCCTGGCTCCTCAGGAAGACCTGTGTGTGTGTGTGTAGTCCTGCAGAGTGTGCTGTTTGGTCAACATGAGGTCCCTGTGCCACTCTTTTTGATAAAGTCCTCCTGTGGAAAGACAAGCACGTATAGAGCTATATTTCCACCATCACTCTACACACACGTACACACACACACACACACACACACACACATACCTTGCCTCCTAATGCCCACATTTTTATGCTGGTTGAAAATGGAGCACCCTCCCAACATACTTTCTCTCTCTCTCTCTCTCTCTCACACACACACACAGACACACACACTTTTCCACAGTTGAACTGCATATTGTACTTTTTTGTTTTCCTTTTTGACACTATACAGTGACTGTGAGTTAACAACAGGGATCAACATTATTTTTTTCAAGAAAGAAATATGACCTGGACAATACGAGACGTGACATTTCTCCAGAAACTGCCGGAAAGCAGTGTAGGGTGACAACCCCCCAACCCCACCCCATGCCTTGGGCCAGCCGAACTTTAGATGAGAGATTCCTTTTGATGTGTCTGTCTGGAAATCTCAGACTTTGGAACTAATGCATCTGTAACGAGGCCAGTAGTATTTAACATTTTATCATGCATCTCAAATAACACCTGATAAATTTCCATCATCTCTCTCTCTCCCTCTCTCTTCCTTGTTGTCTGTATCCTTCTCTTTTTTCTCTCTATCATTTCCACTTTCTTATGCAAACAAGACACAAACTCAGACACTCTTTTATTTGATGCCTCAACATTTATTTTGGGATAAACACTTCTCGACTGCTTAAGCGCATCAGCGTTTGAACGGTGGCCAGCTGTGCATCTAGCTCATTCGCACTCGAGTACGCTAGAGACAGCATCCAGCCGACTTTTCTCCGCCGACGGATGCAGAATAAGAACAAGACGTTCCCTTAGAGATCCCGCCATACATCACGACCCAGACGCAAAGCCCTTTTTTTGAACTGGCTGGGAGAGAGAGAGAGAGAGAGAGAGAGAGAGAGATGTGAGATACGTGAGAATGAGCTATTTTTTGAAGCACAAAGAAAAGAGACAGACAGGAAGAGGGAGACATGGAAGGAGAGATGAGAATCATCTGAAACATAAAGCAAGGAGAGAAAGGCAAACAAGGAAAGAGGGAGAGAGAGAGAGAGAGAGAGAAACAGAGTGCTGTGTTGTCAGGTACGGGGCCCCTTGGCTTTGACTCTCTCCCCTGCGTGAGTCCACAAGGTCCCAGCCCCTACAGGAAGGGAGACTGGAGAGCTGGGAGGTGGCAAGGGGGGGGTGGGTGGTGATCTGGTCTGGTTGTGAGAAAGGGTAGGGTGGGGGCGATGAATGGTAATTGGAGCAGAATCTGGCCCATTTTTATTCTTTCGGCAACTCATCTGTGACGTTCATGGCTTCCCTTCTCCCATTTTTTTATTTCTGAGTCTCTTCTCTTCTCTCTCTCTCTCTCTTCTTCCTTTCACTTTAAGATTTTCACCCCCTCCCCTCTCTCTGTCTCATAAATATTTTCCTCCACTGCCCCCTCACTCTCCCGCTTTTTTCCTTTTCTTTCCTTCTTTCTTTCTTTCTTTCTTTCTTTCTTTCTTTCTTTCTCTCTCTCTCACTCATATTTAGCCTGTCTCTCTGTCAGTGTTACACTTCTGCTAACTCTGCAGAATGTAAACGCTCGCTCAACAAGAGCTAGGAGAGCCACATCCTGTTCAAATCATTCACTCCGTATGCTTCTGGAACGAGGGAGGGAGAGAGAAAGAGAGAGTGAGTGAGAGAGAGAAATAAAAAGCAATCTAGTGGGCTGAGCCATCAAACACAACAACCACCGCTGTCTTTTCATGTGTCGTTGTGTCAGTGACATGGTGTGTGGATGCCTCGCCTCCTTCGACAGAACGTAAAAAAGGCAAGTGTGTGTGTGTGTGTGTGTGTTTTTCCGGTTGTGTCTCAGATGAGGAATGTGTGTGTGTGTGTGTGTGAACACAGAAGCTTTGATCTCCTAGCCAAACATCTGTTCTCTCTCTTTCTCTATTCGTGCTTCTCTCTTCTTTTTCACCCCCCCCCCCACCCAAACTTTTACTTTCATCCCAACTTTCTTTCATTCTTTTTCAGAATCTCACTCCGTTTGTCTGATTCTTTGTTGTGATTTCTGCTTGCTTTGACTTTCTTTCTGTTTCGCCATCTCTCACTCTCACTGTGTGTGTGTGTGTGTGTGTGTGTGTGTGTGTGTGTGTGTGTGTGTGTGTGTGTGTGTGTGTGTGTGTGTGTGCTTGTGCCATGCTCCAAATTCCACAGCTCGGAGACGTCTGACACAATGACCCTTGTGTTTTTGCCTCTGACCTCATCCAGCCTCCCAGGGGATCACTGGACCCAAGCCTTCCTCCTAGTCATCCCATCTCCTCACAGAAATATACACCCCCACCCCCCGGCCCAAAACAAATCCCTTAAAAAACACATTACCCATAAGACCTTGTGGCAACATTACCCTTGATATGGTGTGCCAGTCTTTTAGTTCTTTGTAGTGCGCCAACATTCTCAGAAGAGGTAGGAAAGTAGGTCGATACTGAGCCTTTGGCCATTAAAATAGAAACTCAGTCAGTTCCATGGGTCTGTGATTCTTTTTTGTTTTTATTTTTTGGAGGGGAGCCGTGGGTGGGTGTGTGGGGTGTGTGGGTGGGGGGGCATGGGTGGGCTAGTGAGGTAGGGGACTTTGCACCTGTGCAGCTCCATAAAGAGCTCTGATGCAGTCAGGAAATGAGCACTCATGCCGTATGCATTTGTTGGCATGTTTGAGCTTTTGCTCTCTACTCTCTCACTCTTTCTTTCTCTCCTTCTTTCTCCCTCTCTCTCTCTCTCTCTCTCTCTCTCTCACTCTCTCTTGTCCATCTTTTCTTTTCCATCTGTCAGTGAAGTTGTCTGAGCTGTGCTCTTAGCGCAAAACCTTGTGGGGATTTTTTTTGTCTTCTTTACTCTCAATGACTCTGGAGGTGACGGCTGCTCTGGGGTCAGCGCCATCAAAAACAGTGTTTGACGACTGGAACCTGTTGAGTCAACATGGCCGCCACCAGCATCGGCCCAAGCAGCAATGTGCTCCTAATCAACTGGGACACTTTTTATTTGGAGTGCAGATCTGGTGGCTTACTTTTTACAGCTGCACACACACACACACACACCCCTAGTCCAACTGCTCTAAATGACACTGAATGCTTTTCTATTGCCATGGAAACAGTGACACAAGAAATAAACACCATACGTTTACACATGACATTCAAGTTTTTTTTCCTCCTCTTTGGTATGTTCCCTCAGTCTCTCTTCACGCCAGAGGGAAAAAAAAAGGACCTGAGTTGTTTCTTGTTTGACCATCTTATCAACTGTGATGTCACACAAGCCCATCTGGTTTTGTTTGTGACTGGTTATTTGATGATCTTCCATCACTAGATCTTCCGTCATCTCCCTCAGGCAGTGTTTACAGGGGACGTACAGTACAGCCAGACACTAATCACCAGTGCTCACGTTAGGAACCCTTGTTAATAAGGGTTCAGGGCTTCAAGCCTGGATTGCAGATATATATATATATATATATATATATATATATATATATATATATATATATATATATATATATATATATACAGCATGTATGAGAATCGTTCAGCACAGAATGCCTGTTTCAGAGGAGTAGTCTAACAGCAATGACGGGCACATCAGCTCTTGTCCAAGACTCTCACTTGGAAAGCCACCCTCCTCAAGACACACACACACTTACACAGACAGACATACACATGTAAACACACTTACACAAACTGACATACACACGTAAACACACATACGCACAGACACATACCATACACACATACTTATACACACACACACACTTACACAGACAGACAGACACACATACACATACACACAGACACATAAACACAGACACAAGCACACACTTGTTATAAATGGGCCAAGGTGTGACTTACACATCACAAGGACACTGTCACCAAAGACTGTGTGGAAGGGGGTTGTGGTTAGCTGCTGGGCTGGAGGAAGTCATAGGGAAAGGTGTCACACCCAAACCCTTCCCCCCTCCTCCCCAGAAGCCGACACTTTGTGGTCTCATCTGAGATGCCGGCGACGGCCGACATGGCCATGTATGGAGGGGGTCCCCTGAGCGCTGAGCTCTTTGTTTTGAAATAGTGTGTCGGGTTTATGTTAGCAGGGAGAGCACTCTTTCAAAAGACAACCTTCTGTGTTCCTCTGTGTAGGCTACTTCATCTTTGCCGTGTATACACACATAGTGGAAGTGTGTGTGCGTGTGTGTGTGTGTGTGTGTGTGTGTGTGTGTGTGTGTGTGTGTGTGTGTGTGTGTGTGTGTGTGGAGGATGTGCAGTATGTGTGTGTGTGTGTGTGGTTTGTTTTGGTCCTGACAGCCTACCAATGTTAACCGAAGAGTCAGATCTTGGCCACATGGTTCTCACTTATTTATTACACACCACACACATACACACACACATACAGAGTGTAGCTCAGCTCAAACATGACTTTGCAAGCACACCAGCCTTCAACCAACTGAAACATTTGCCTTTGGATTAATACATATCTTATGTAAATATTTTCTTCAACCTGAACCCACAGGTACACACACACACACACACACACACACACACATTAATCCATCCCAGCACAAATACTCACACTCAAACACAAACTCCATTGCCGAACAGAGAAAGGAAGATTGGTAACAGACACATATGCGTGGCTGAGTGCATACACTTTCTCTCTATTAGACACAGACACACACACACACCTCCCTCCCTCTCTCTGTCTCTCTCTCTCTCTCTCTCACACACACACACACACACACACACACAGAGCTACCTCAACCAGTTCCTTGGAAGCCATGTGAGGGCCAGCTGGGTCATCTTCTAAGGAGTGTACAAACACACACACACACACACACACACACACACACACAAAGGCTGATTTATGAGTGTGTTTTCCAGCCCACCTCCAGGTCAGGTGCCCCCACCACTAAATCACCACTTAACCCTCTGCAGCCCTCCAGGCCCAGTTTCAGCCTCTGCTAGTCGGCCATGGAGCAGACTTATATAACACTTGGCAATAGCACCAGTGTGTGTCCCAGTCTGTGGTTATGCTAATTAAAAAAAATGGCCACCAGTTTCAAATATGCTAATGCTGATTTTTTTTCCTAGTGTTCTAATAAGCTAATTTAGGCTAATAGACTGCCAGTGTGATAGCGAACATGCTAATCGAATCAAAGCTTTTTGCTGTATTGGTATCCATTTTTCTCTGTTATGTAGGCTATGGTGCAGCCATATGGATAATGAGATTTCTTTCAAGTTCAATGTCTTTCAGATTTCTTTGTCTTTAGTTTGCAACTCTTCATTAAGGGATGATTTAGTACTAAAAGACTCAAAGATTTCTAGTTTACAGTTAACAGTGTAGAGGTAGAGGAATTGTTGTAGATCTTTGTAACCTAATCAGAAGTGCACCATCATAAAAAAGTCTGCTATATTTTACCTCTGTCACAACACTGTTTTGGTTTAGACCTAGAGTTTGTCTCCCAAAACCACTAGCTCCATAGCTGCTAACTAGTTAGTAGCCTAACTATTCAGTACTTAGTTAATTTTTTTTTTTTTTGTGGGGGGGGGGGTTGGGATTCAAATTCCTGAACTAATGAATTCAGATGAAAATTCAGGTAGAGATACTATCTTAGTTAAAGTGACACAATAGTGACAAATAGTGACAAAGTGACACAACAGTGTATTCTATGGAGTCTACAGTTTTAGGTTTTATTTATTCTATGGTTGTCTTGACCCCACAACCACTCCTTGAGTGTCTTAAACATAAACACATAGGCAATAAGTTAAGCTGGCAGTGAATATAAGGACAGCAGTTGTGGTCTCAGCAGTGTTGATGTAGTGCACGCATGAGTGATGGCACGACTGTGGCGCCACTTGGACACTTAGCAGATGGCCAATCAGAGCCGGACGTAATGTAAGCTCTAAAAGTGGCGGCCAATGGGGAGACACGTGTTTGCGAGGGCGAACGTGGGGCGGGGATGGGGACATGCGAGGAGTGTAGGAGACAAGTGGGAGGACGGATGGCGGGAATGGAAGTAAATAAATAAACACACACACACACACACACACACTCCTCTCTCTAATTCCCCCTGTCTGTGTGTCTGTGAGTGTTTTTTCTCTCTCAGTGAGATTGAATTAGGGCCTCTGTGTTGGCTAGACGGACCGGACTAAGAACATCAGCACCTCAGACACAGCGACACTCTCAGACAGTCACTTATTCAGTTAGGCCCGGCCACCCCAGCACAGGTCACAGTTTGCTTAAGGTGCACACACACACACACACGCACGCACGCACGCACGCACGCGCACACACACACACACACACACACACACACACACACACACACACACACACAAACCTACACATGCATATTCAAATACAGTATACACTCACTCTCACACATACATAGAAGCTACAGATGCACAAATTTGTGTACATACACACATACACACTGAGACACACACACGTGTATACACATTCGTAGACACACAAATGCAAACAACTGTGAAAGGCAGGGTGGTGCAGCTTGGAATGACCCTGCAGTAGCGGTTTGGCGGTTTCTCAAAAGGCACACTTCATGCTCTAAACTCTTCTGTGTTCGAAGGGGTGCATATGCGTGTGTGGGATTTTTGTATGAGTGTATGGCTTGTGTGTGTGTGTGTGTGTGTATGTGTGTGTGTGCGTGTGTCTCACTGATCACATCAGGCTCCTTACTCTAGCCGAGGGATCTCTGTATTTGCCATTGCTCAAATGCATAGTAAATGTTGAAAGGATCGGGTAATGTAAGTAATGGTGTTAATTGCACATGCTGTAAATTTCACTTGTGTTACAATTCTTAGATACTGACCCTCCCTCCTACCTTTCCTCTCTCTCTCTCTTTATCTATCTATCTATCTCTATCTTTATCTCTGTCTCTATCTCTCTATCCCTATCTCTTCGCCCTTCCCCTTTAGTCTTGTAACCTTAGCAGATCTTCCTCCAACAAAGAATTCACTTTTACTATCCCCAACACACCCACACACACATACACTCACTCCTCAATCACCAGTGTAACCAGCACAGGCTGACCTGGCTTCATTGGCTATAATTGCACAAGAGTTGCAAAAAAAAACCTGACACTATAAAAAGAGAGAGAGAAAGTTACAGACAGCCAGGCAGACAGACAGACAGACAGAGAGAGAGAGAGAGAGAGAGAGAGAGATGTTTTTTGTTTTCCACTGTGACACGGCGGCTCGTGAAGGCATACTTTCCGTGTTGGTGTAGTTTCCAAAGCACTGCCGCTTCGCTGAGCACTCAAGTAGCCAAAATGATTGAATGGATTTCAGCTTGAGAGCGCACAGCCAGAGAGAAAGAGAGATGGAATAAGAGAGATGAAGAGGTAGAGGGGCACACAGGAGACAGGGGCACATGACCTAAAATCTATAAGAACCTTGGCCAGACCATATATATATATATATATATATATATATATATATATATATATATATATAGGGTGTGGAGCCTCTCATCCTAACACCCTTTCTTTCTCTGTCACTCACAGACACACACTCACACACACTCTCTTTCTGCATCGATTTTGCTCTCCCTCCTTCCCCCCATGAATCACCTTTCTATCTTTCTCTCTTTGCAGTAAGGAGGGTGTCAGTTATTTTCTGCCTTGTGCCACTTGTGGCTGAATGATTCCTTATGAAGCTTGGTTGGCGACAGACCATGACCAAGATCAAGGCTGTGAACCTCCACAGGAACAAATTAAGAAAGGAACCAAACGAAACAGAAAACAAAATGAATCAGCGTTGAATCAGCTCTGCATGTGTCTTTCGTTTGCTTCGTTCTCTCAATTTGTTCGGCTGTTGAGAGATTTGTTCTCTCGATTTGTTCGTCTGTTGAGAGATTTGTTCTCTCGATTTGTTCGGCTGCCTTCGAGTGATTCCTGGAGTATTCCCGAGGAAATGCCTGGAGTGCCGGGTCTCCCGCCACACGAGTATCCCAAAAAACCCCTGACCACTCTGTCGCCTGGGAATGTTTGCCATGACGCCCAAGGGTCTCTGGAGCAGCTAGCTCTGGATCCAGTCCTCTCCTCTTTTCTTCTCTCCAGTCAAGTTGGCTCGCCTCCGGAACTTTCTCTTCTTTCATATTGTCAGCATTTAGAATTTTTCTCTGCTACTCTCTCTCTCTCTTCCCTTCTGCCCCCCCCCCACCATCTATCTTCTTTCTTTTCTTTCTGTTGGTGTTGTGCCAGCCATTTTGACATTCCCTGTAGCTCATTGCCAAGGCTTGGCTCCAAGACTAGGTGGCTCCTCAGTTCCTTTGCACCCATTTTTCTTTTTTGCTCTCTCTCTGTCTCTCCATCTCTCTTTCTCTTTCTCCATCTCTCTCTTTTTGGCATGATCTGACACACTGAGGTCAGAAGGTCACGTTTTTAGGTTGTCATCAGTCACCCATCCCTTGCGCTTCACGCAAGCTCCTCAACACAAACAGAAACTCCCCTCTCGCCACTCAAGGCTGGGGTGCGGTTACCGCGGGAATTTATTGCTGTGGTGATGAGCGGGCTGCTTTGAGCAGAGCTTGCAGAATGTGAGGCTGTGTGCGTGTTTGTGTGTGTGTGTGTGTGTGCATCATAATGAAAGCGTTTTAGCATCTGAAGCTAACTTATAGTCTATTAACAGATTTGCACAAGAGTGAGACAAGTAACATCTCTCTCTCTCTGTCTCTCTTTCTGTGTGTGTGTGCATTTGTGTGTGTGTGTGTTTGTGTGTGTGTATTTATAGGCTGGTGGTTTGTCAGCACAGCAGAGGAGCAAGGATGGGTCCCAGCCACATACCTGGATGCACAGAATGGCACCAGAGACGACTTGGAGCTTAGCACCACTAGGAGTGGGGAAGGTAGAGAGTACACATGCTCTCACACACACACACACACACACACACACACACTTTTTCACATGCAGGCACACATTATTAACACATAATACACAGAATCTAGTGTAAATCTTATGAATGGCAGACCAGCACAAAGTATCAGACTCACTGTGAGAGCAGGTTTATTAAAGGTTAAGAGAAGCCTGTGTGTTTCTTTCTTTTGTAGGAAGCAGCACTTTCTACTGCTCTTTGTCTCATTCTGTGCCTTCAAAATCCAGCTTTGTAGTGTCTTTGTGACATGAAAGCTCACATTCAGAGCTCAAAGCAGAACACTCACACACAATTTACACACACACACACACACACACACACACACACTAATTCAAATTCAATTTAGCCTTATTGGCACGAATGGTTAGATAAAATGCTGCCAATGCGTGTTTACAACAACAGAGTAATAAGCAAAGAGGCCACACACACACACACACACACACACACACACACTGCTGCCAGCCCTCAAGCAGTCCCAATCTTCTCGAGTCCATTTGAATGATCTACATGCATCATCTGATTCCTCTCAGACCAGAGCAGAGTGGATTTGTCTGTTTTCTGAGGAAAGCAGAGGAGAATGCGTGACTACACAGCTGTGCTATATATCACCTCAGAGAAAGAGAGAGAGAGACAGAGAGAGCATCTCTGGACTTTTTGCTCCCACCCAGGCTGGACACACAGAAAAACGCATGCACGCATGCACATACACAGAGAGAGAGACATGAAGACACAGCATAACACAGGCTCACACTCACACTCACACGTACACCCACTTTGCTCTGGCATTAACCAGACACCATGCGATACCCTTTGACCACGCTTACTCAAAGATGAAAGCGCTGTCTTGGCGTGTAAAATGCATTCCACCCCTCCCCCTCACTACAAAAAAGAAAAAAGAAATAAATAAAATAAAAGAATAAGGGTGTCGAAATCCTTTTAGCTCGGAGGGCCCTGTCGGGTCAGCTCTCCAGGAAAATGTCCAGCCTAGCACTGTCAGTGTCTGGGGATTGTGGGTCTGGAGGTGGGAAAGGGGAAAGTAGGAACCGTGTTTCATCAGAGGAACGTTTCTTGGCAGCACACACACACACCCCCACACAACCCGACACACACACCTCCGCCCCTCTTTTTTCACATCCCCAGGCAGACCAGAGAGTGTCGCTGGCAGGATGAGGTCAGTTCACTGACCCTCTTGTTCCTCCCTAGAACCTAACTGAAGCTCAGGCTAATTCGGAAGAAGAGATAGGGGAGGAAGATGAAGATGATGATGAGGAAGAGTTTGGTAGCTAACTAAAGCTCTGGCTTGCTAGGCCAGTGACAGCAGTGATCACGTTTACACACGCAGCAACTATCATGGCTGCATGATCGCAATTATGGTGTACGGAATACATTCATGATTAATTAATTAGTATTTTCTTAATCAAGTCAATTTTGAAATATGACTGTTCATGTCAATGCAATAAATGAGATAGGAGAGGATGAGGAGGCTAATGAGCAGGAGGATGAGTAGGTTGGTAGTGATGAAGAATATGGAGTGAACAGGTGACGTGTTATAGCCAGACAGGGTGTATCATCCAACACAGGGCTATGCACCAACTCCAAATGTGATGACAAGGTAATGTGGAACAGAGCTAGACTGGACACTTCAAAGCTCTCACACACAGACACAGACACATATGCACACACACATGCACACCACACACATACGTGCATGTTGATGTGGTAATATATTCCACAAAAAGACTCAGAGGCAGACACATGTGCAGGGCTAGAAAATTTATTTCCAGTCATAATCACATCTGTACATGGATGAGGATTCACTCACCTACATACATGCAAACATACTGACACACACACACACACACACACACAGGCCAAAGCCACACTGTATACCATAATGCTGTGGCAGCAGCTATTACAAAAAGGCCAGAATGACTGCATTTAACATAGATACTTCACCTACACACACACACATACACATACACACACACATATATATGCACACATATAATAAAACAAAATTATACACTTTCAGTTAAATGCATAAAAAGTCCAATAAAAATGTGCATGTAATTATACATGCACACACACACACACACACACACACACATACACACACACTTACTCACAAACAAAAACTATCGACTTGGACATCATTCCATTTTCCATTTGTCTTCCATTTGTACGTCCACACACACACAAACACTCACACAAACACACACACGCAAACACACACACACACACGCACAGGGCCTTCGTAAGCATTCTCCTGACAGCTGTAATGTAATCCCATGTAATGTGGGGTTTGCAGGCGAGGAGAGTCTGGTTGGGCCATTAAATAACATTTTCCTCTGTGGCTTCCCAATCTGAGATATCAATTATGAGGGTAATTAAGAGGGACACACACACACACACACACAGACACACACATCATACACACATGCATGCGCACACACACTCTCTCCGTCACTCTCTCTTTCCTCCCTCTCTCTCTCTCTCTCTCTCTCTCTCTCTCTCATACACACACACGCTGGAAGCGAGTACTGCTGTTGCTTATTACAGCGGGGTGCTCTGATGATATTCCCTGAGCGCGTGTGTCACAGTGCTCTAATGGCGTCTCACCAGGCTTGGGGCCCCAGTGAAGTTGACAGGGTGCTGTGTCTCTGGTCCAAATGCCAGCTCACTCACTCGCTCACACACAAATGATATCATGGAAACCACCCCCAACCCCTTCTCTCTCTCTCTCTCTCTGTCTCTCTCTCCCCCTCCCTTGTCTCGTGTCTTTCCCTCCATCTTGGCTCCTCTGCCAAATGACATATACATTTGAACGGTTATTTTCCTTTGTGTCATTGCACTGTGCTGAGGTTTACAGAAAGAGCTTGATCCAGCAAGTTGGCATTAGCATAACATTAGCGCTAAGAGACTTGAGAATGCCTATGGTGGAGCGTGCTTTAGTTTCTCAAAGTAGTCAATCAAAGTAAAAGCATTACACACAGTACAGCTCAAGGCCTCTGAATTGAGCTGACATTTCTGTCTTATGCAACAAAGTGGATTGTAATTGAAATGCAGTACATCAAGACAAAGTGAAGTAATCATCAATTAATGGTGCTGTAGATTTAGCTTAGCCCACAATGTGCTAACAATGGCTGGTAACGTATGGGAATGGAACACACACACACATACACTTAAGTGTGTCTAGTCTGAAACATACAAACACACACACACACACACACACACACAGACACACATACACACACACACTTAAATAGATCCAGTTTGAAACTTACACACACACACACACACACTTAAGTGGGTCTAGTCAGAAGC
>JAIFZK010000168.1:4527500-4557500 GCA_027481765.1 Tenualosa thibaudeaui
GGGGATTATGGGATTGAGGGGGATTGTGTTATCAGTACTGTGTGTGTGTGGGTTTGGGAATGCGTTTGCACTTGTGTGGGAGCATGGATATCTGTGTGCATGTGTCTTGGGGCACGAGAAGGTGTGTGTGTGTGTGTGTGTGGATGCGTGTGTCTGTGTGTGCATGCTGTGCGTCCTGTATGTAGGACAGGGTGTGTGTGTGAGTGGATGATAAACCAGTGAGACGATCCAGCAGTGCTTTCTTATCTTCCCATGCCCAGCAATGTCTGTGTTTCCTCACCAGTGGGGTGGCAGAGTCTGTGTGGATTTACATGGGCCCATTCCTGCTGAACATCAACAGCTCTGTGTGTGTGCCTGTGTGTGTGTGTGTGTGTGTGTGTGTGTGTGTGTGTGTGTGTGTGTGTGTGTGTGTGTGTGTGTGCGTGCGTGTGTGTGTGTGTGTTGAGAGTTGAACACTGAATCCAAAGAGGACATCAACAGCTCTGTGTGTGTGTATGTGTGTGTGTGTGTGTGTGTGTGCTGAGAGTTGAACACTGAATCCAAAGAGGACTGTAAGATCACTGGTGGGATGCTGCAGTCAGGGAAGGTTATCAGCCTAACACTGATAAGCCTACCGGTTGCATTGCTCTCCCAGTCAAACACTGATAAAAAAGTTCTCTTGGGTCATACCTATCATTCACCAATGAGGCACTGTTAGTGTTATTCACACTGCCGTTCTTTCTGCTCGTCCACTGATAGCTTTGCCTGTGGGTCAAATGACATTATGTTTGATCACTTCTATGTTAAAGTTGAAGGGTTGAAGCAAATAAAATCTTAAAAAATCTGTCTCAGCAGTTGTTTACAACAGAGAGTGTGCTGTTAATGTGATTGCGTTTAGTTTCTCCTCCTTTCTCCTTCTTTGTATTGGTTGGCAGTGTCTCAGTGGAGCATTGTCATTTTACAAGTCTTAACCCCCTCAGGGAAGAAATGTTCGAGAAATGAAACGCTGGCCCTGGTTTACTTTAGCACAGGAAGTGTTGTTTACTTTCAAAAACAAACTCCCATCTCATTAAAATAACTACTGTCAATAGAGTTCTACTTGTGTACTCCTGTTGTTTGAGATGAACTACAGTCTCTGAAATTGTACTGTAGTGTGCTCTGTGAATTCACCCAAAATCGAGGCACTTTCTCAAATGCCCTCTCTATGTGGTTCCCACAGAGAAGTACAGTCTTCTGATATTCTCTCCTTGTTCTTCTTTTGGTTCTCACTAAGAAGTACAAGTCTCTTGCATTCATTTCATGGTTCTTACCAAGGAGAGGTTCAGTCTGTAACTGGGAATTACTATCTCTAGCTTTCTCTTAACATTCTCACAGAGGAGAAGTGCACAGTGTAACATTGTCATCATGTTCTTTTATGGTTCCCACAGAGGAGAAGTATGTGACCGTACAGCCTTACACCAGCCAGGGGAAGGATGAGATCGGGTTCGAGAAAGGAGCAACCGTGGAGGTCATCCAAAAGAACTTGGAAGGCTGGTGGTATATCAGGTGAGGGGTAAGACACGGGACACAGTAACTAAACCACAATCTGCTCTTGTCCTCAGACTAACTTCACGGTTTCAACATTCAATCAACATTCCACACATGCAGACTCTCTCTCTCTCTCTCACTTACTCACACTCGCAGATGTACTCTCTCTCTGTCTCTTCCTCTCTCAGTTTCTCTCTTTCTGATTCTCACTTAAACACAAACAGATATGCACGCTTTCTCTTCTCTGTCTCTCTTTCCCTCCTTCCCTTCCTTCCTCTCTATGAATCTTCCTTCCTTTTTGCCAGTTCCCTTTTGCCCCTCCTTCTTTTCTTAATCAGAGACATGCCTCTCTCTCTCTCTCTCTCTCTGTATGTGTGTGTGTGTTTTGTGCTCTCCATGTGAGCAGAGTTGAGCTGAACCATGTTGTTGTGTTTTTGTGTCGGGCTCGTGCTGATAGAGGTCACATGATTTCCTGCTTTCAGTAGCCAACACTGGTTGGAACGTCCCTCTCTGAGCCCTCTTTAGACCAAACTCCAAAAACGTTCACAACAACAGCAACAGAAACAGTGTAAATGAATAGGTCGTCTACATACAAAGAATTCTTTAGCATTCTTATGGTGCCTATCCTTTGAATTTTTAATGTATCCAATCGACTGTTCTGGGACCAGGCTTTAGTTTTGGATGTCTGGGAGGAAGACTTTTCTGATACAGATGATCATGCTTATGTGTGTGTGGACATCTAAGACTTTGGGCTCATCGAGTTTGAAATTGTCGGACCTTGTGTGTGTTACTAGCTAGTAGAGATTTGTACAGGTTTTCTAATGTGTCTTTGCGGCTGCTTGTGCTCCCTGTGAGCAGGTACCAAGGGAAGGAGGGGTGGGCTCCGGCCTCATACCTGCGGAAGATGAAGGAGGACTTCTCGCCGAGGAAGAAGACTCTGACGGGGCCCGTGGAGATCATTGGCAACATCATGGAGATTAGCAACCTGCTCAACAAGAAGTCCGTCAGCGAGAAAGACGTGCAGACAGACGGAGGCAGCGGAGGAGGCGGCAGCAGCGGTGATGTCACGCCCGAGCGCCACATCTCCAAGAGCGAGATCAGCCTGCCCATCCCTTACGGTGCCACCGAGGCCTCTGGCACCGGCTCGGGTACTGGAGGCAGCACGACCGGACCTCTAGGGACTAGCCTCTCTGGACCATCTGCCACAGCAGCCCTGCAGGACAACAGCAGTAAACCCAGGGCTGAGCCGGGATCCCCCGCTATTGCACGAGTGGCACCGCACAGAGTGGAGATAGGTGAGTCACAGACAGGGGAGATGTGCTGGAATGTTCTAGAAGGCTGAGAGATATCCATTGTTAAGCTCACTTAGTTCACTTAGTGTGAGATATCAACAGTGAATGAATGTAAATTCACTTTGTGAAAATTGAATCTGCAAGAATGGTTATTGTTTGTTTCATGGTATTTGATAATTGTCAAGTAAACATTACATGTTTTAGATATATCAAGTTGTGGCTCTATCTGGTAGTCTCTCCTAAATGTAATGGCTGAGTTTTGTGACTTTTCTTCTATGTCATATGTCGTACAGTTGGTTAGCTAAATTCCCATTGTCTCTATAAATAGGCTTTGATGCAATAGGTAAGCAGTTTGTGGTGTGGGTTTTGTGATCTTGAGAATTTTTATTTTTGACTGTGAATAATCCTAAACAGACTTCTGGCATGTGTATTCCTTAACATTTGTGCATTTAGTCCAAAATGCTTTTGCTTCTACAGGCGTAATGTATAATGAGTGCCAAACGTAATCTAACTAAGGGTTTGACTCCAGTTCAGTTTGTGCACGATTGTGGTGTTTAATGTACTAACTGCTTTGACAAAAAGGGTCAAGGGGAACAAATGATGTATATATGTTTATGTATCCAAATTCCAGGTTCTCCAAACTTACGTCAGAAACCTCCACCCCGCCGAGACGCAAACTTGGTAATTTACGGCTTGGCTCTCAGCATCACGGCCCTTTAGACTGTGTCGTAGAAATCGCTCTAAATCATATTGACATCGTATGAATTTTCAAATAGTACATTCTTTGCTTATGAGGTCTTCATTTTTGCTCGGTTTTCTAGCAGGGTTTGCACTTGCCCAAGCCTCCAGAGCCCCCTACTGTTGAAGCAGAGTACTACACCATTGCAGAGTTCCAGTCCAGCATATCAGATGGCATCAGTTTCCGTGGAGGACAAAAAGCTGATGTGTGTTCTTTTTGTTTATTGAAATTAGTTTTGTTTGTATGTTAACTTGTTTATTGAAAGTCCTGAGTCACTCTTAGTTTACAGTGTAACTGTTTTAAAACAAGGGATGGAATTTGTGGAGTTTAGTTTTTGTTAGATACTTTAAGGTTTCATTTGGACAAATATCTTAAAGGATTGGTTCTGATTGCACATTGTAGCTGCACAAACACATGGAACAGACTAACTGTAGGCAGCTGGTGTTACACATGACTGTGGGTTTAGTCCCGCAAGGAATGTTAAAGTTTGGTAAAGAGGATAGACTTACTCCAATCTTATGGCCTTTCACCATATGAGCAAACAAATAAAAGAAGGGCCTGGTCAATACAAACTGTTAAACATAGGATTAACCTGATTAAGTTCTTTGTTGCTTTGCACAGATTTGTAGATCTGTGCTAAGGCAGATATCTTAAATGAAATTTTGCTTGTGTTGTAAAATAACATACTATCACTAACTACTACTAACATACATATCATAAGATATGCTTACTGATCTCCGTGTCATAGATATCTACTGGGTGAGTCCACTAGAAAATTGATTGATCAGTATGCTTATTCTGTGAGACCTCAACAGCTGAAAAGAGAAATCACCCTATAAAGGTCTAACCTGATAAAGATGGCCATTCTGATCTTATATTTTGTCATATGTATGACCTGTCTACAGGTGATCGAGAAGAACTCTGGTGGTTGGTGGTATGTGCAGATAGGCGAGACGGAAGGCTGGGCTCCCTGCTCCTACATCGACAAGCGCAAGAAGCCCAACCTCAGTCGTAGGACCAGCACGCTGACCCGCCCAAAGGTCCCTCCACCGGCGCCACCAGTCAAAAAGCAGGATTCTGCTGAGGAGACGTCTTCCCTTTGTGGATCTACCTCCAAGGCCCCAGAGTCTCCTAGCCGGCCCGTTTATGAGGAGCCGGAGTACGACGTCCCAGCCATTGGCTTCGACCCCGAGTCAGACACAGACTCCCTTAAGGGCGAGTGCTCCGCAGAGGTGAGGACCAACGGAGCACCTCATGGAAAGTTCTCGTCCCCCCTGGGGAAGGACTCGCCCTCAGCCTCCCAAAAGAGCTCCCCTTTCAGGGTTGGAGAGTCCCTGGAGGACATCTGCCATGAGGAGTCCATCTACGAGAACGACGGCTTCCGACCATTCTCATCTGCCGAGTTTGCCTCTGCCAGGGAGTCCAGTGGCCTGGACTCGGACTCCCCCAAGGGACCCCTTTCATCCTCCTCTTCCCCACTGGCGCGCAAGTTCCAAGGGGGAGTCTCTGTGTCCGTCTCCTCATCCCCTGGAAGTGGTAGCAAGCCACTTAGAAAGGTCCCACCGGATTTGAGCCGCAGCCAGTCCCTAAATCGCGCTGAGGAGACCAGCCCCAGGTCGTCCTCCGACGAGTCAGTTCGCAGCTTCCGCCGGCAGACAAGCACCCGCCGAAGTGGCGGGGCGGACGAGGAGGCCCATGCCTCCCAAAGTCCCTTGGCCCGACCCAAACCCGTGGTCCGGCCCAAGCCGTTACTGGCCACCAAGTCTGAGCCACAGAGCCCCGAACGGATGGACATCAGCACGTTGCGCCGTCAGCTGCGCCCCACGGGTACACTGCGGCACGCGAGTCTCAGAGCTGGCCGCGGCGGTGGTGGCGAGGACTCTGAGACAGCCTCGGTGGTGTCGTCTGAAGATTCAGCCTCGTCACGCAGCACCTCTGACCTCTCAAGCATCTACTCAAAGGGCAGCCGCGGCGGAGACTCGGACCTGGAGACCTGCTTCTACCGCACCACAGACGCATACCAGCGCGCCCAGGACTCGGAGATCAGCTTCCCCGCCGGCGTGGAGGTGGAGGTCTTGGAGAGGCAAGAGAGCGGTTGGTGGTACATTCGCTGGGGCCACGAGGAGGGCTGGGCGCCCACCTACTACTTGGAGCCGCTTCGGCAACCCAGCAATGACTTAGGGCCCGATGTGGATGGGATTCTGGGGGAGCCAGGAGAGAGAGGCAGCTGCGGCAGTCGGGGCGGTTCCAAGTCCAACAGCCTGGAGAAGAACGAGCAGCACGTCCAGGCCCTGAACAACCTGAACCAGCGTCAGCGCCACACTCCCCCCATACCCTCCAAGCCGCCGGGAGGCTTCGTCAAGTCGACCGCTACCTCTGGAGGGCTGGCCAACGGGGCCGGGGGCATGACGGGCACCGGGGTGCGCCTGAGGAACGGCGTGCGTCAGGCGGCCGTTCGTCCTCAGTCGGTGTTTGTGTCCCCACCACAGCCGGTGAAGGACACCAACATGCATGCCAACACAGGGTCTCTGCGCCGCAACGAGTCCATGGGCGGCACGGATGGGATCCGTTCCAACACCATCGGCGTTCGCCGAAACTCCTCGTTCAACACCGTGCGGGCACAGGGCTCGGCAACTTTAGACACCAGAAGCCGGGCAGCCACTGCTATTGGCGCACCAGGAGGAGGCGCTGTCCCTTGCAGCACCAGCAGCACCTCTGCCACCACCGCCCTGGGCATCCAGAGGAATGGCATCCCTGTTTCTACCGTTCGACCCAAGCCCATCGAGAAGTCCCAGCTCATCCACAACACCCTGCGTGAGGTGTACGTCTCCATCGCAGAGTACCGCGGTGACGAGGAGACCATGGGCTTTCCCGAGGGGACCAGCCTGGAGGTGCTTGAGAAGAACCCCAACGGCTGGTGGTACTGCCAGGTGCTTGACGGCATCCACAACCGCAAGGGCTGGGTCCCCTCCAACTACCTGGAGCGCAAGAAATGACACGCCACTCCCCTGGAGAATTTTCTCCCCCCTCCCCATCCCTCCCATGCTTGATCATTGTGTACATTGACTGAACTGAGACGAAAAAAGACCCTCGTTTTTGTTGTTGTTGTTGTTTGTTCTTACCTTAATTGAAAGACACATTACGTGCGGATTTAGCGGCAATTTGGGGCAGTCGATGAAACAGCCGTGTGTGCAGTGCGACTGCAAGAGTAAACAAACTTTTTTGGGGGTGGGGGTGGGGGGGGATTGGGGTTGTTGGATTATTCTTCCTAGTGTCACTTCAGGAGAGACATTGTCTTCAGATTGGAGAACGTATGGGGGTGGTGGGGAGGTAAACATACACCTTATAAATGGGGTTTACACAAAAAATAATATCCTACATTGAAGCAGGATTGATATTCTTGCACAAGTACCTGCTTTTCATGCCAAATGGGTGCCTTTTTTGAATGACAGTGGATTGTTTAAGTATGAAGCATTCGCCAGTGAATCTAACATCAGTACCAAATCAAAAACACTGTGCCATAGATCTATGTGCATGGAAACCACCAAAAATTACATATTTTTGAAAACCAGTCTAAACTTTCCAACAAAAAAGATAAACAAACAGGAAAACTAAATCAGAAACAACGGTGGGGCACAATTGTGATACCAAGATCATTGTACAGTAAGTAGAATGTTATTGATGCAGTCCTCAGTGAAAAGACATCTTTCTGTGTCATAGTTATTCTCTAGCAATGGGGAAGAGTAAAGAACACAAGTCAGGAAAGAAACTCAAATTTTAATCTCCTGTACTTTTTTAAAGTAAAAAAAGTGTTTTTTGTTTGTTTGGTTTTTTTTGTATGTCATTGAGTGTCGTCATGTTTTATTTTTGTTTTTTGTATGTTCCTTAGAGATGTATTTCTGCTTTCTTGTGACATCCACACTAAACTGTCAGCCCACAGTGAGCAGATCTGGACATTTTTATGTCACAAGATGCCGCTCTGAATAGAAGGTCGTGTTGTGGCTTAACAAATTGGCTGTCATATTTACATACAAATAACACCCGGAAATTTATTAGTTATTTTTGAATCATAATGCATTCCTAAATGCACACAAAATAAAGTGATCTAATGACATGAAAAAATGTCTTGTTCTTCAAAAAGGTAGATCAAAAAGAGACTTCTTGAAACATCTGCCCATGTCTTGAAACAAATGTTAGTTTAAAAAAGGTTGTAGTATAATTTTTTTTCTTTTCTTGAAAAATCAGTCAAATCAAAACTCTGTATATATTTGCTGCTTGTAGTTAGGTGTTGTCACTGTTGTTGAGGTGACATACATTGAAAAACTATACTGGAAACAACCATTGTTATTAGCCAGTCAGTCCCAGGGAAGTAGTCAGTAGGCCTACATAGCGTAAAAAGCCCAAAATGTGATTGAGCCGAAGAGAAATACCATCGTGTCTTGCTAATTTGTATAGATTTAGTATTTATTTTTAGTGGGTACTGGAAATACAGTGTATTCATCAAACTACCCAAACGAGGTTTCAGAACTGAAAATAGGGAAAAAAAAAAAAAGATATTTAATTGAGTTATCTGGAAGCACTTGATATCCTTACCCAAAGAAAAGCACATCAATATGCAAGGGTTAATTTCAACGTAACAATATTGCTGGGCAGTATTAAGTTTGTGGTTGAAGTTATACAATGGGCAGTGATTTTTTTGTCATTATTTTTAAATTGTTTCTGTTTCATCATCAGAAACTAAACCAAATAAGACAATTGGACTAATTGGCAAACAATTTTAAAGCATTCAATACAACAATGCAGATCATTCCAACATAGCTTCAGTGGCATTCTCCCACCTCCCTCTGGTATGAACCATGCAGTGATCAAGATAGAGGTTAAATCCCAATGTCCTGCCTAACCCTACAAGCCCTGAACCCTCCAAGACTTAACTGGCATGACTCAGGCTGTCACAAGGTCGATTTGTGCCAGAAAGTTAATCAAGGTTTCAGATTGTAGGGCTTAGGAAAGGCATGAGGATTAGACAAGCATCCTTAATTTAGAGCCCAAATGATCGTGTCTATCAAATGGCTGATGTTCAAGACTGCTGAAATATTTTTTCTAATGGAAACAGTGTGAGCTCCTACATTGGATAGAGCACTAACTTTTAATTTTTCATTTTCTGCTGGACAGTATTATAGTATTAAACAAAAGTACCTGCTAGATTGCAGTTATATTCTTTTTTTAAGCAGATGTTCGTTTTGTTCCAGTTGCTGTGCGATCACACAGGGACAATAATGATGAAAGAAGTGGTTCATTTTTGTGAGTTAATGCATTTTTTTCTAAAGTGCATTAACACAAAGATGCAGTAAAATTCACTCAGCTCATTATTTATTGAACACAATTTGTTCTTTTTTATATTTATGGATTATTTAATTTTTTGTTCCTTTTTTTATACCTCTGCACAGACCTGCCGGTTTTACCCATCATTAGATGTCACTTAGTTGTCTCATAAGGCAATATGGTGCCATCTAGTGATAGGGATGTCTTACTGCAGCATTTATTTTTTTCCTCCTTAAAACTGTGGGTGGAGAAGCTCTTTACAAAACAGTATCAGTCCTCCACTGATTGTCCCACCAGAGACACATCTCTTGTGTGCATAAACAAATACATTTTTGATAATTGAATGTTTTCAAAATGCAGCTAAAACATTTTTTTGTATCTTTTATTTGGCCTATTTCAACATCTCCAAATTATTTTTCTAAGGCTGTGTGCTGCAACTTCTTGCAATAATGGACACTTCCTATGTTGTTATTGAGCCAAACATAATGCCTGATCATGTTTATTTTTATGTCTTTGTTTTTGAATTAATTTTTAATTGGGCATAACAATCACTTCCAACTCTAAATCAGTGTTTCTACTTTAATCAACCAAGTCTAAACACCACACATGTAACATAATTTCAGCTAAATCTTTTCATAAGGTTAATACTAACTCACCACACTAGACGAGATCATCAGAGACGTCTTTGTGTTGGTTTTTTGGCTTTACTTTGATTAGGCTGAATAAATCATGCAATCAATCGTCTTTCCCCCTCTCCCCAAAACACCCTTTTGACGAAGGCATTATGGAACTGTGTTGACACACTCCAACACTATTAAAGGATAGTTTGTCTTTGTTAACTAAGTTCAAATTACACTGCTTTAAGCGTATTGCCAATTACAAGGGAACCGTTGAGTGTCTAGCTAGGCCCTCAAGCCGCATTTACTTGTGTATGAGCTTTAACTTTGTTTTGTTTGTACTCCTTTTTACCATTATTTTATCTTTCAGTCTGCATAAATATTGTAATTTAATCTTTTTATTTTCCTGCTCTTTATCCCTTTTTAAGTGTTGACATGATTCAAATGTGTTAATGAGGAAATGTGCAATAGAACATAAGCATCTCACCTGAATTAGGGGAAGGGGGGCATAATAATCACAAGTTTGGTGTTTTTTTTTTTTTTTCATTTGTTTTTTTCCTCCTTCGTCATCTTAAACTTCAACCTCTACAGTCAGTGGTGTATGGTCCCTGGTATCGTTGTATATTCAGTGGGAATAAAACTTCCACAGCACCTAACAGTAACATGTTTACACCATCAAATAATGGAACAGCCATGGTCATTGAAGTACTGTGCTCTACTAGAACCTGAATCAACACCCTGCCATCACCTCCACTTCCTTCTTCATATAGACACATAGACAGCCAAAGCTAAACTGTGAGTTTAGCATTCAGTCTTAAGACTCAGATCCAGTATAATTAGATTCTCAGTGACCTCCCAGTGACTGGAGTGATCCTTCAGGAAAACCAAACACATGGTCAAGCTGACTGTATTTTCAGACACACACATACACACACCATTCCATTTTCACTGTCTTGATCCATCCTCAAATCTACCCATTACCGCGGCTGTTGGACTGACATCCCCTCTCAGGTTTTTAAGTAAAATTACTTCTGAACTGATTCTTTTAGGGGGAAAAGACTTCACTCCTCATGGACTGCCACACGCATTAATCCCCGTTTGTGGGTCTAGATCCACTAAGTCAGAAATCCCACTCCGTTCCCCATGATTGTACCTGTAATCAGCTTACAGTCAGTCGTTATGTCTGACTATCAGTCTGTCACAAGTGTTATCAGCAAACTTAATTGGGAAAAAGAATAAACACATTTTCATATCGCTAGCATAATTCACAAATTCAGGGATAAGCATGAGCGTTTCCAGGGTAACCTTCAGGGAACTTTAGCCTAGATTCAGTCAGTGTGCTCACAGTTTCCTCTGTGGCGTTCTTAGCTAATCTGCTCTGGGTTGCTTTGTCCTGTTTCACCTTGTTTCAGTGGTAGCAGACCTCACTGACATACTGCTGTCCGTCATTTGAGGAATCTAACAGAACGTGCCTGTGAGAAACAATGGTCTGAGAGGGGAGAGTTAGTTTTGTGAACGTGTGTGTGTGTATGTGTATATGTGTCTGTGTGTGAGAGAGAGTAGAAAGCATAATGTATCATTTTAGCCTTATTAGTGTATGTATGTGTATGTGTATGCAATGACTTGTCTGGAGCAGGTGTGATGAGAATGTTGGAGCAAAGATGGCCATGTTAGTTTTGTGAAGTATGGAAGGAAGGAAGAAGTTCTGAGGCACCGGAGCGAGCCCACTGCAGTCAGATAGTCAGTCTGAGAACGTAGGCTGTCAAAACCATATACAAAGTGTGTGACGAGCACACCATATGCCTATTTGTTGATTACTCACAGCCTAGCAGGCTGTGGACCTATAAGGCTACTATTTTCAGGTTACTATATTTCTTTGATCATAGTGCAGCACTAGCTGGTCTAAGCTAAGTTATATCATATCATATTGGCTAAATTACTTTTTAAATCTGCATTATGGTTTGGGTAGCAACATTTAGTTGACTAAATGTTGACGGGTCTGTGTCCTTGTCTGGCTTTTCCTTGAGTGGTAGGAAGGTGTTTTGAGAAAGTCTGCCGTATGTGTGCTTAAGGTTGTGATGGACGTGTTACACAGGGATTTTTCAGTAGGTTTAATATAGCCTAGTTTCATGTTTTGTTATTTTTAGTTTCACGGTAGCTTGTTTTGTTGTGTTCTTGTGCTTTATTTATTTATTTAAAGGTGTCGACATCGGGTTAAACTGACGGACATGCTGTTGGGGTTTCTGCTGTCATACTGTCACAGAATGCTCAGTAGTAAGGGAAGCAACATAATACAGGATTCCCATGCTTTACTTGATTCTTCGTTCCCTGTTTGATTTCATGACTTTTGATTATTCATCCTGTGTCAATCAAATGGTCCCCGAAAGTCCTTGATTGTTCACTTCTGTCTGTCTGCATGTGGGTGGGGGGGGGCTTGGAGGAACTGAGGCCATTATGCCAAGTTCACCTATTGAGATCTTGGCATTCCCCTAGTAGCTTATTTAGTTCAAGGGTCTATAGCAGACTGTGGCTCATCCTTAAAGTAATCCAGTGGAATGGAATGAAAATGCAGTGGCAGTCCTCCCCATCCTCCCAAAAACCATTGCGCCTCACGTACCCCAGCATGACTGTAGATGGACCAATATTGGTGCTATATTGTCATCTTTTTTGCTTTTGTTTTTTGTTTTTTAAGAATCATATTTAGGCATCACAGTTTTTTTTTCCTTTGTTGTTGGCCACTGTAAGTTTTATGCTCCCTGCTTTCAAAGGATAGCTGACTCCAGGCCCACAACTAGAAGAGCCGCTTGGCTTCAGACAAGAAGGGAGTCAATCAAGTACGGAGGCAGTTGTTGTGAAAGTATAATGAAGATTTCGGGGCTTGTTTTTTTGGAGAAAAGAGTTTAGGGTCTCCCTGAAACAATTTGTGTTGCGGGAGACGAGGGGAGCATTAAATTCGTTTGGACGTAGGAGTCTCCCACCTTCTCACACTTCCCAAAGCCCTGTGGTGCCTTTTAAAGCAGGAGATGGGGGGGGGGGGGGGTTTACACGTTTGTTTTGGATTTACAGCTCGTTTTCAGGAAAAAAAAAGAGAGAAAATCAAATTAAAAAAGAATTTTTTCTGCTTTGTCTTTTGTTTCTTAATGTTTTTGTTCTGTATCATGTTTACATTGTATCTAGCATTGTCCTAAAGAAAAAAAAAACACTATAAAATGTATTATTCTGTTCAGTCTTTGCTGCCGATTCCTCTAACACACACACATACACACAAAATACCACCATACACCTTTAATGTGATAAGTGGAGGTGATTGTTTATCCAAAATGGATTCTCCACATGTTACTGAATTCATATGTCACACTTTGTGTTTGCCCCTGTGACAGACTGCTGGAATGATGGCATTTGTCCTCATCCATGGTACGCGGAACCACCACAGCGCGTCTGAATGGTAATATCTCCAGTGGCTGAACAGCAGATTGAGTGGGCTGGACCACAGAGGGAGAAAATGTAACTCACAAATAGAGATAAACGAGTGTGATAGTGAAAGCATAAAGAGTGCAGAGCAGAAACAAGTCATTTCCTTCTACAACTACAAACTAAAAAAAGTGTGTGTGTGTGTCCCTAAGTAAGGTATTTCAGAAGTCTATTGCATTTTTCTTGGGGGGAAAATAATTGACTTCTTCCTAAATTTGCTTGTCCTACCATGTTAGGTAACAGCTAACGTTGTTTCTGCTATCCGTAGAAAGGAAGGGTGGACGTTTAATACACAGGCACAGGATCAGAATTTTTTTTTTTTCAACTTGACTGATGCACTAAAATCAACCTATTTCACGCAGAAAGCATACCACATCTACTTTGTTTGAGCACACTGGCAGGCCAAGGCGGTCACACTGAGATTCTGGACAGTCATCTCCCACATCATCCACAAGGTGGCAGTATTAAATCACCTTGTGAAAACACACACGCAGGCACACACACATTTACAATCGGTTTCCACTTGCTCTGCAGCCTGTCTGCTCAGGCTCCTCTTGTGAAAGTGGAAGATGAAACTGTGCCATTTGACCCAAGAGGACAGAAACTCTGCCCTGGTCTTAACAATGTGGGGGTGAGAGGTGGATAAAGGTGGGGTGTAGGTCGTGTTGCCCTCAACACCCCAGCTCCCTTGGCTTGGGAGGAGACTTCTGACTCTTTTCGCTTCCCTCTTTTCCCCACATGGGTCATCGGCCCCTTGATGTGTATCCACTCAGGCCTTCTCTTGCCAGCCTGGGTCATACACAAGATAAATGAGACTCCTCTCTATTTATCTTCCCCCCTCCTTCCAACCCTCCCTTCCTCTCTCTCTCCTTCTCCTCCTGTTGTCTTCCACTATTACACGGGGCTATGAGGGTGGCCGAGTGAGTCATGGCCTCTCGTGTCGTGGACTATTAAGACTCCCACCACCAGCTCTCCTCTCATGTCCTGCCATTACTTTCCTACCGATAGCTATCGTCTGCTTCCAAAGGAGGTTGCTGGAAGGTTATCATCTGTGATCGCCACTGCAGAGCAAGTATTGCTTGACTGCAGCTGCTGGTGACATACTGTTGAAGAGTATTACGGAAAGGAGAACACAGTGTAGCCACTCATGGTGGAAACTTTTTTTATTATTATTATCAACACAATTGTCTTTGACTCACAATGAACAGAAGAAGAAGCTTACAAATGCATTTGTAACATTTTGGAAACTAGAGATTGACAGAATGAAGAGAAAGAAAGAAACAAAGAACAAAACCACTCAGAAAGTGCTCCGGTTACAGCAACCAAGAGCAGCGACAAAGACCCCACCAAAGAGACGGAGAAATGTCCGTTTTTGTTTTCGTTTACTTCTTTCCGTAAAAAAGAAGAACAATCAGACTACATTTGACTCATTCTACACTGAAAGAGAGGATTTAATATATTGGCTCACCTTTTTTTCATTAGTATTTTATTTGGTCCCCCTGTTCAGGTACTGGGACTAAGGCAACTTCTTTTATCACCATATTGCTGCCTCACCTGGGAAAGTTTTGGTAGCAAATATTTTCCCCAGATACAAACAATAGCCGGAACATTTTGAAAACACATGCCACCTCTTTAAACACTATTAAAGTGTGTTTGTGTGCATGGGGGTCTTTTTTCTTATATATGCACCTGAGGGGGAGCGAAAGGGAGGGGGGGTTGAAAACAATCGAAAACGGGAGCGAGATAAAGTGAAATCTCTAGTCTTTGAGAGGCTCGTTTAGAGAAGTCGAGAGCTTACTGAGATGTTTGTGTTTATGTTTATGCAGAGAGCCTCACAAAGGGGTGTGGGGAGGATGTTAAAACATCAATAGTATAAAAACAAACAAACAAGACAAAAAATGTCTTGGGACAATGTTGGTGACTTAAATCAGGTGTACCAGTTAACACGTCAGACAGTCTGTCATACACACACACACACACACACTTCCATGTTACACAAATGAAGTACATTACAGAGTCGACCCACAGTCAGAGAGATAGTCTGAAAGCAGCATGAGCTAAAACAGCAACAGCATAATGCAACCAGCTGAACTACCGTGACCTTTAGTCTGCTATTTGGTCCTGATTTACTAAAGCACTGAAAAAAAGCAATGAATAGTAATGGAGAAATAACCTTTATGCAATACAGTCATGATTAATGCACACATTGTCCAATTATAGTTGCAGCAATTAACTTTTATATTCATTTAAAGTATGAACTCATTGGCTTGTCATGAATGAGCTAATGTGGACTTGAGTGAATCAGGACCTTAATGCCGGTTATTCTTAGCTTCCAAAATCACACATCAGTTCGAAATAACCGAATAGTTTTCAACGTGACCTCAAACAGGAAAGCAATGTGAAACAAAATAAATAACCCTATTTAACAGCATTACTACATGACTACTGTTTAGCATAAATTACTGTAGGCCTATATGACTTTAGGGTCTGGATTTCAACGCATTTCGATGAATAACAGTACATTTATAAGAATAACATTTGGTCATACAGTTGTCATGAAATAACAAAAGGGTAATGATTTGAACCGTATCAACTGTTTCTTTCTTTCTTTTTTTTCTTTCTTTTTTTTTTTTTTTTTTTTACAAAAGTACAATCAGTGAGGAGCTCCATAAAGTGACATCAAACATTTGTACACACTCAAGTAGCCCACTTGGCCAGTGAGCGTGCGCACACACACACACACACACACACACACAACAGAACTAAAGTACTACCAGAAACCAAAGACCCCATTTGGAACTGAGGGATTGTACATGATCATAATGTTTTTCTCTACTAATCTCCTTCCCTGTGCAATACATCACTGATTGGATATACTACTGTACAAACCCAGCAGCTAGAAACAGCTAAAGTATTGCTGTGGGGTACAAGATTTCTCCACTTTCTCCACTTAGGAGCACCTTAACATCTAGGATTCAAAAACAAAACAAACAAACAAACAACAACAACAACAAAAACTCAAGAGGCTCCAGTGAACTGATAAACAAACAAACAAACAAATACAATCATGATTATCAGCCAGAAAAGTTGCAAAGGTCAACAAGCTAGGCAAACACAGTGCTACTGCTTCTAGGTTTCTAAGTGTTCACCTGTTCCTTTCTCTGTATATAGATATATTTCTCTATTTATAAACCAACATAAATTAACATTCAAATGTCAATGAACACTTCAAGCAAAAAAAAAAAAAAGAAACTACAACAAAAGTGTATATCTTGAAACACAGAGTATACATTATCATGTCTAAAGAATGTTTTTTTTTTTTCTTCTTTTTCTCTTTTTTGTTAGTGTTAACATCTGCCATTATGTAGACCTGGCAAATGCATGATTAGCAGCATGATCTGAAGCTCGGTAAATGATGGTATATGTTTTAGAATAGAGGAGGCCACCATCGCTGTCCAAGTCCATGCTGAAGACTGAAGGTATGGCTGTATTTTGTCCATGCTAGGTTAAGGGCTTGATGGCCTGCACTGCATATGAAAAGACATGTAAAATGAGCAAAGGTATCTTTGAATGTAGGAGATGAATATTTTGTCCTCACAAAGTACACAAATGTGTATATATGTGTGTGTGTGTGTGTGTGTGTATGTGTGTGTTAGGTGGGTTAATAATGTCACCTGATAAAGAATATGTCTCCAAAAACCATTGCTGTTATATTACCATAATTCGGAGAGTTCAGTCTGACTTATTAGCTATTGTGAAAGAACAACATGGTATTTGGGGGGAAATAGCTCTGAAAATTATATCATCATGGCTCTCATTATGGATAATCAGTGTAGGGCTTACTCTGTGTCCAAGTGTTACACAAAAAGTTATTTCAGAGGTCCATCCTGAGGCCAGAGGGGGGTAGGGAGTGGATGTGGTTAGGCTTAGATTTCCAAATCTGCCTTTAAGTCCAGTCAGAGTAACACACATACCTGCATACACACACTTATGTCCATGTGCAAATATGACAAACCATTACTGCACCCAGACAGACCCCTTGTCGCTGTTTTATTTCACCACTGGTCGCACTTTGATGAGCTCACTGGAAGTCACAACTAATTGTATGTCCCTGTATCGTTCTTTTTCGCTGAGGATAAAAAAAGGCTCCCCTTAATCTGACCTCTCAGACCACACACACACACACACACACACACACATACACACACTTGGCAAACTACCGAGGGGTTCTGTTTTTCCTTTCATAATTAGCCACTGAGAATTCCGAAGTCGTTCTCAAGAAGGTAATCTGGACTTGGATAAAGGTTACTGGGAAGGTGAAGCCTGATTCAGAGACCTGATGCAAAGGACCCTTGAGTCCCCTCCTTACCCCCTTGCTCTTGAGACTGGCATGGAAATAATCTGGTTTTAATAAGGTGACTTTTATCCCCCTCTCTCTCTTTCTCTCTAGTTCTTTCTCTCTCACTCTCTGATGAAAGCCCTTTCCCTTTCTCAGTAGTCACTGTTCCGGAGCTTTATGTTTTACTCTTGTTTATTATACTGTAACAAATTAAATATTACTTTTAGGGGAAGGTGGTGAAATATGGATTAGACATTTTTTTCTTTCTTTCTGCTAAGCAAATATCCACCCCTAACAAATGATCCCTTTTTCAGTGTTTCAGTCTTCACTCCGCTCTGAGCTTGTAACAATGGAGATGTTCTTGTCAAGAGTGCTTTCTGCTCAGAAAGGGGCCATTTTGGGGAAAAAAAATCATCCATTATGGTGAATTTTCATTCCATCAATTCCCAGAGCAATGACGATCAGGAGGGGTAGGGGTTGGGAGTGGGGGCTCAGAGGCCTTTTGATTTTGGGGCATTGTCATACAACATGCCCTTGGCTACCAGTAAGTACTCAGTGTCTATATTTAAGCATTATGAGGAATGTGTGGTCAACAAATAGCTCTGTAGCCCTAATGTCTCTGCACTGGTAAAACCATCCCTCAGGATGAGCCAATCCTAATATCAAGGGGAAGGGGCAAACAACAGCATCATCCAATCAGGTGAACTAATATCAGTAAGAGGGTGGGGGTTATGGACATGCTGTTGGTGACAATTGGTCTAAGCAAGGCACAGACACAAGTTGCGACCTGCTATGTGACCTAGGTTCATTTGTATATACCTTACACATACAAATACATTAGTGTACATCTACAATATGTACATGTGACTGAACTGGTTTTAAAGGGCAAATTGGAAACCATAAATTATGGTAACACTTTAGATTAGTGTACACATATTAACTAGCATCTTATTACCTTGAAAATGAATACCATACTAGCCATTTGTTAGCCATTACAAGTCACTTATTAATACCTTATTCTGTATGATCATTTTCTACCCATAGTAGACCATTAACTAGACTTTCTTCAATGTAAACCCCTAATTACTGCTTACTCATAGTAAGTAAGATAGTTTTTGCTTATGAATTATGATCTTAATATGCTTTGCTCAGTAAGGCGCTTATAAGGTGGTAGTACAACAGGAACAGTTATTCTCAGAAAGACATAATTAGGACTTATGTCGACACTATTAGGTACTTGTAGTTTTGGGTTTTGTTCTGATGAATGGTATGGTATGAACTTTATTGTCAATTTCTTCACATGTACAAGACATACAAAGGAATTGAAACTGCGTTTCTCACTCCCCTGCGGTGGGATAGCAAGGGGCCGCTGCCGGATGCCCGCGCCGGCCATCCTTTCTAAATATTATTGAAGGAGAACAACTGTTCCTATTTTACTTCTGCCTTCTAAGTCACATACTAACCAAGGCATATTAAGATCATAATTCATATACAACGTAGAATAAGGTAGATTTGGTAAGGCAGGCAGGCTTGTGATGGCTAACAAATGACTAGCATGTTACTAATTTGCATGTTAATAAGATGCTAGTTAATGGAGGATACGTGTACCCTCATCTAAAGTGTTACCATATATATATAACCAACAAAAACATCTCATAAAAATAAAATCCCAATCGAGAGAGTTCACTTTGTAGACAAATCAAAGAGACCTCAGTCTCCAATGGCTCAAAGAGAAAAGGAAATGTTGTTGACTCTCTTCAACAGACAATTTAACCTGAACATCTTGAGATTATACACACTTTTTAAAAGTTTCTTTTTCTTTATTATTTTGTTTTCTTTCCTCTGTGGCCCTTACTCTGTGGAAAGTTCTGGATCAACAGTTCAGAGCCCTGGCCTCTCCTGAGTGTGGCTCGCTGATGTGCACCAGTGCTAACTTTCCAAGCACTTGAGTCACCTTGAAATGTACTGTCCTTGAAACACAGAACACAGAACAAAATAAAATAAACAAACAAAAAAAGTCCTCCTTCACAACCCATGGCCAGGACAAATACCCATGTGACATCCACAGGTTGTCAAAAATCCCTGAATTGTTCACAAAATCCACATCCACAAAACCACACTGTGAAGTTAGCGGTAGCTAATGGTACTCATTGTGGTACAGCTGCTTGGAGTATCAGGGCCCATCATGCATCATCAGTGAGTCTGTGTTACCAGGGGTGAAAGCAACATCCCATGAATCCTGTGTAATTGTACAGGGAATTGTAAGGTTTCTCAATGTTTTTTTTTTCTTTTGTCAAATATTCCTTCACTGGTCCTATGTGCTGCGGTAGGTCTTGATGATGTCCTTGATGGGCCTCCTGCAGATGGGGCAGCAGGCATTGGCCATGCGCTTGAGCCGCAGTCCGCAGGTGTGGCACAGGCACATGTGACCGCACGCGTAGATTACCGTGTCCACCATGTTCTCATAGCAGATGGAGCACTCGTCCTGCCACGTGCCCGACACCGATGGGAAGGTGGGTGACTTGGGGAGGCTGATGGGCGAACTAGGAGTGGTTCCTGGGAAGAGAGAGAGAGGGATGGAGAGAGAGGGGGAGAGAGAGAGAGAGAGATGAAAGAAAGAATAACAAATGTAAAGAAGAAAATGAGGGAACTGTTGACTGTCAACCACAAAAGTTATCAAGCTCTTCAAAGAGTCCTGAAGACCTAAATCTTTTGGGCATAAACAGTAAATTAATGGTACAAACAACACTGTTCATCAACAACAAAAAAAAAAACAGTAAATGTACATGAACTTCTTCCAAAACAAAGACCAAAAACAGAAGATAAGATGTGTCAGTGGTTTAAAAATGCTCAGTTTTATAGTCCCATTGAACTGAGCTTTGTTGTCCTGTGCTAACATTTTTAGCCTGTTGGTGACGTTACCAGTTGTAAACTTGTTTCTGTCTTCTGTTCTGACTTTCAAGACAGTGCTATGGTGCACACCTGTCTGCCAACACTTGCTCCTCTGGGTCAAATCACTTACTTAATAAAAAATATATATATATATTGTATTTTTATCAACAACTACAAAAATTGCACCAACCTCCAACGGAGTTACAGAATGCTCTGGAACATCCTCCGTTGAGCGTGGGCTCAGAGCTGCCACTGCAGAGGCCTGTGGGGCTCTGAGGGGACAAGGAGGGTGAGCCGGGACTGGACGGTCCCCGTGGGTCCCCAGCGTGAGTGGAGCCTGGAACACATCAAAGAAGACCAACACAAACACAACATTAAACACTCCCGACACACAGAGTTATACAAGAAGACCTACACAGCTTAGTGTTAGTGTTAGATCTCTCTTTCTCTCTCTCGCTCTCACACACACCCATACACACACATCACACAGATATAACTATATATAAAACTAACTAACTAGATACAATTAACAAGAAACATTTCACATAAACCTTCCACTATACATGAATTCATACTCCCCAGCATACAAGAGTTGTACGTGTGGAGTACATGACTATGTTATGGCCATGCTATACAGCAGATGCCCTTTCCTGTCATAAGACATCATGATAATCAGTGTCCATGTAACATGGTCAAGTTACCAATATCATTGGCAGTCCTGACAGGTCAGATTTTATGGGCAGCTATGGTAGCATATTAGTACATAACTTAAGCTCTAGTGTCACAAAATTCTGAGACCTGTACTAGAGGGGAATGTTGTCACTTGTGATATGTGATAGCAATGTGACTCAGCACTCAACACGAAACTGAAGCTACACACACGGGCCGGCAATTCTAACAACACATATGTGCTTTTTCTGTTCCGTTTTGTGATTGTTTTTGCTCTTTTTTTAGCATCCAGAGGTGAGAGGTGACATTTCTCTGATGACCACAGAGGTTTCTTTTGGAAGACTTCCTGCAGCGTCCCCCCTCTGTCTGAGTTCCTAGGACCCTTTTTTACATAACGTCCTCCTGATGGAAGAAAAAAAAAAACAGAAAAAGATTCCTCTGCATGCGTCCAAGTGTGCAGAGTTACAGGAGGGCCCTCGGGGGCACGGCATCAGTCACACACACCGCTTGGTGTTTACCGCCATCGATGACAGCTCACTGGAGAGAGGATCGACCATGGCTGGCCCTAACATCAGAGAGAAACTGAACCAGACACCCTCTCTCTCTGTCTCTCTCTCTCTCTCTCTCTCTCTCTCTCCCATTCTTTCCATCAACTCTAATCCTCTCTCCCTCTCTTTCTCTCTCATTCCATCTACCTTTCTCTCTCTCCCTCCCTCTCTCTCTTTCCATTGACTTCTCCTTCTGTTTCCCTCTCCCTCTCTCTCTCTCTCTCTCTCTCTCTCTCTCTTTCCCCATGTTTTTCTTCGCTGGACCACGGAGTAGCAGTTAACACCGACATCAGCTGACAGGGCAGGCTGGCCAAGATGCTCACTGTGGGCGCTTACAACCTTCCTACCTTCGTGCATGTGTACAAGTGTGTGTGTGTGTGTGTGTGTGTGTGTGTGTGCATGTACAAGCAAAGGACAGTTGTGTATGTATGTATGTATGCATGTGACACAAGCGGAGTCAGTGCAACACTTATAAAACATGAACTCTTTGCCACCTATCCCCCCCCCTCCACACACACACACACACACACACACACACACACACACACACAGAGAGAGAGAGAGAGAGAGAGAGAACATGGCAGCAGCACGTAATGCTGCGTAACCCTGCAGTTTCTATATCAGGATGCTGCTGCAGGCTGCAGAGTAAGAATTAACTGCTGGTAAATGAGGGTGTTGAGCTAGAGATATATCCAATACATCATGAAGCAGGTTGTTTTGGTTTATAAAATTTTCCCAAACCCTGTGGCAAATTTTTCCTTTTTTATGTGTATGTACAGAACATCTGTTCATTTCTATCAATGACAATATATTACAGTAGGAGATGGAGCAGGGAAGATGGACAGGGGATGTTTTCTTTTAGTTATTTTTGTTTTGGCCTCGTCTGATGACACTTAAGCCTGAAGTCAGCTGTGCTATAACTATTACTGTACATGTGCACATGCGCACGGAAGAAAATATCCTCATGCACGTGCAGTTTTGTCTTATATGTTCTGAATGTGTGTACCGTGTGTGTCTGTGTGTGTGTGTGTGTGTGTGTGTGTGTGTGTGTGTGTGTGTGTGTGGCAGTTTTTTTCTGGAATAAGGCTGACTGAGTGGGAGCGATTCCCCAGCAGTGTTGGGCATTCTGTCTCACAAGCATTCCATCATTCCACGCACAGATCCCGTCCTAATCCCTGCACCACCCGGCACTATGGGATCACAGCAGCTGAACCGGGATCACTGAGGTAGTCCCCACAAATACCACCAAATCAATACACACACACACACACACACACACACACACACACACACACACACACACACACACACAGCACTCTCTCATTCTGTCACTCTGCCACCCTCTTTCTTTTCAAATGCACTCTCTCTCTCTCTCTCTCTGTCTCTCTCTCTCTCTCTCTTACACACACACACTGACACAGTCACAATAATACACAGGTCTCACAGGCACACAGAGATCCAAATACCATGGAATGTCAGCTATGTTACATGGGGACTACCCTGCTGCAATGACAGTTAAATATATGAATGTGTGTGTGTGTGTGTGTGGAGGGGCTCTGCCCCTATTTGACATACTCTGCCCTCTTTAGCAAGATCCAGAAACACAAAGAAACATCATTCCATCACTGTCTCACACTGTCACAAGTCAGAATCCACACACACACATACACACAGACACACACACACACACACACACACACAGAGATGTCCCTGTCTTCTGCCTGCGGCATCACAGCATGAAGAACAAGATAGAAGCACACAAGCCCTACAGCTAATTTGCCATTTATGCACATTGTGTCTAAATTTATTTGAGTGACTGTGTGTGTGTGTGTGTGTGTGTGTGTGTGTGTGTGTGTGTATGTGTGTGTGCTAGAGAGGGAGAGAGAGAGAGAGAGAGCAAGAGAGAGAGAGAGAGTATTGATTATCTGATGAATGCTCACATTCCAACTGGCTCCAGGGCTTCCATATGAGATACAGGATATTGCATGACAGATGTGGTAAGGGACCGGTTGAATTATTATTAACACACACACACACATATACACGCGCGCACATACACGCACACACACACACGCACACACACACAGAGGCAAGCACAGATCCAAGATGAACACATACCCGTGACTAAACACACACGCAAACCCACACCCACATCCTGTAATTACACCCATAGCCATACATAGACCCACACACCCTCACACACAATATCAATTCACTTACCTGAATGTATGTGTGTGTGTGGGGGGGGGGGGCTCTGTCCCTATCTGACATACTCTGCCCTCTTTAGCATGATCCATCAACACACACACACACACACACACACACACACACACAGCAATCAGTGGAACAGTCTCTGAGAGATTTGATGCATCATTGCAAAGTTGTGAAAGCCAACATTTTGTGTGTTCAAAATCCAAGTTTGGGTCATTGGATCCTTTCCCAGAAAAAAAAAAAATGATGCAGTGGCCCTGAATCTGGCTTAGTCAATAACTTTTATTTTATAAATTATAAACATATTTATATTATAAATCATAAAATCATAATAATAATGATGTTACAAATTATATTACAACCTATAAACGCTTCAAGATCCTGCATGTTGACTTGATCCTCCAGATGCCCTTATTAGTAGTGAGCCTCATGTCTAACCTATGACTGAGGCTGACCTTTGACCTGAACCCTTTGATCCCCTCATTTCTCCTCTTGTTCCCTTGTTCTTGGCTTAATGGTGTGTTTACACATGTGTGTGCGTGTGTGTACGTGTGTATGTGTGGGCAGGAAGTGGGCACGTGGCTGTAACTCACACAGAATAATTGACCTTTTAGGGGTCACTGAAACCCTACACACCTGAAAAAAGAGAGGTATTGAGACAGAGTGAGAGAGAGAGAGTATCTAGGGCCATCACACACTGGAGGAGGCACAGGGAGAGTGACTGTGTGTGACAGGAAGAATGTAAGTAGGAATGTAAAAATGTGTGTGTGTGCGTGCGTGCATGTGTCTGTAGAGAGAGAGAGAGAGAGAGAGAGAGAGAGAAAGAAAATGATAGAGAAAGGGATAGAGAAAGAGATAGAGTAAAAGAATGCATAGGTGTGACTATGACAGAATGGTCGTCAAGAAGGCTCAGAGAGTTATTTGCGTGTGTGCATGTGTGTGTGTGTGTGTGTGTGTGTGTGTGTGTGTGTGTGTGTGTGTGTGTGTGTGTGTGTGTGTGTGTGTGCATGGCAGTGGAAGTAGACGAGTCAGAAATGCCCTGAGCAGCAGTAATGCAATCAAATGATGGGAAGAGGAAGAAACTGAAGAAAAAGGGAAAAGAATAAATCAGGAGAATAAGGAGCACAGAGAGAGAGAGTGTGAGAGAGAGAGAGAGAGAGAGAGACAGAGAGAGAGAGAGACAGAGAGAGAGACAGAGAGAGAGAGTGTGAGAGAGAGAGAGAGACAGAGAGACAGAGAGAGAGAGAGAGAGAGAGACAGAGAGAGAGAGAGGGAGGGGAGGCACATAACAGCTAAGGACTAGATGTGTGTGCCAATACTGCTCACTTGAGCGTGAAGACACTGACATTTTAATGGGGAGGCAAGACTGGCAGATGCACATCAGTCCCCCCCTCTCTCACAGTATGTCTGTTATTCCTTATATTTCTCTCTTGCTGGCTTACTCCATTTTCTTTGTCTCCCCCAGTCTATCTTTTCTTCTTTCTCTCTCTCTCTCTTCCAGTTTCCACTCTCTCCTGAAGCCTACCTCTCTCTTTCTCTCTCCCTCTCCCACTCTTTTTCTAAAACCTTTCCTTGGGTCATGACCTCCTACTGTTATACAAACCGCTCATATCTTGGGAATGTTTTACACAAAAAAATGAGCTGAGGGAATTCAACAAAAATATTTTTTGAGGAACACAGGGCCATAGAAAAAAAAAAAAAACAAGACCAGCAAAAACTCTGGTTGCCTATGGCAACCTTTGCTGCGCTTCCACATTTTTTTTTCTTCTTCTTTTTCTTTTTTTGTCTGGTTTTATAAGTTCTCACTTCAAGTGCTTAAGGCTAGAACACAATTATTCAAATCCGAAGCCAAGGAGGGAAAAAGCACATGTGTAAGCATCAATCCTTGTGGTTATTCAATTGAATAAACCCTTCCTACTTTTCATATACGTTTCTGCACTGTTTATGTCACCAGTCCTACAGGCATACTACTCAGCTGCTCTACACTTGTTTTATTCAGAACAGCTTATACAATATACAATATATAATCTATCTATCTATCTACTGTCATTGTTTGTGTTTTGTGTCTTGCGCCAGTGAAGAGCTTGTTACAGTAATGACAAGGTCAAAATGGTAAACATCCAGGCATGCCTGACGGGTAAGAATCTATCATGTGGATTGTGAACTATCTGTACGTGTCACTTTTCTCACTTCAATGATCTCTTCCTTCAGGAGCCGACCTTGCCCGATCGGGAATGCGGGTGCTGTAACTGTTACACAATACAAAGGTCGTGTCCAGGTCGCCGAGGGTACCATTCATTTTGACGAGACGTGATCCCTAAAATAGCAAAACAGGCGAAGAACACCCTCGGGCAGGCTAACAGAAAAGCTGCACTGGATACGTTACATATACGTTAATCAAACGTCAACCCTCGGGTAATTTTCCCCTGCCTTTAACAACCTGACATAAAGCACAGGGCCACACGACTCCACAGTGGTGGCCAATCCACCAAACCACTCTGTGGCATAAATATTATCTCTAGGGTGACAAAACATGATTTGTGAGACAAGGATTGTGCACATCAAGTGTCAGTATCTCATTTACAGTTTGTCATTTCATCAAACTTCCTACCCACCATGCATTTCAGGGAGTGTTCAAACAGGTTCTATTCATCAATCCCTTAGCCACAGAGGTAGAGGAAGTAACACCGAGCTCTTCAAGCTCTGGAGACAGTTTGATCAGAATCTCTTCACACAATTCTATCTTGTCTGCACATCATCACAGCTCAGAGTGAACAAATGCGTCTTTTTTTTTTAAGTACCTTAGTGCGTTGTAGTGTTGTTGGACTAGTCAAGCATGTCTGGTGCTGTCCTGGAGAGTTGATGATGGGTGGGGTGAGGTGGGGGGGTTGTTTTGAGACCTCTGACCTTGGGAGTTGAAAGGAAGGCAGGGTGCTTCATCACATGCCTGCCTGCCTGCCTGCTTGCCTCTAGGTGCCTCTTCAAGGTGGCAGCTGTAATGGGGCTGCTGCTTGAAGTACTTCAGAGTCATAAAACTCAATTCACTCTTACTGAGGAAGCCTGATTAGGTTCATTAGTAGCACTGGCTTGCTCCATCTCTTTCCATCTCTACGATCCCCCCGCCACACATACACACACACACACACACACACACACACTCTCTCTCTCTCTCTCTCTCTTCCCCTCTCTCTCCATCTCTTCCTCTCCTCTCTTTCTCGCTTTCTCTCACTGCCTCCTAGCTCCCTCTCAAATGAGTTGCCATGACTCTCTTAGTCACAAAGAGCAGTTTTAAAGCTGCTTAGCAACAGAGATATATTAAGACATTTTGTCCATACCAGTAAATAGAAAGTCTGTCATGAACCAGCGACACAGAACAAGATGCAAGACATCATGAGACTGTGAATCAGTCTTACTTCACTTTGTTTTGATTTTTGTAAACTCATCCTTAAGCCACTCCAACCATAGTTGGAGTGATAGCTAGTTAGCTGTTAGAACTGCTAAGCATTTTTGGCCACTCAAACCATAGTTGAGCGGTAGTTAGTTAGTTGTTAGGACTGCAGTTGGTTAAGTTAGCTGTTAGGACTAAGCAGTTTTAGCCACTCAATCCATGGTTGCAGTGGTTATTAGTTAGTTAGTTAGTTAGCTGTTAGTACTGCTAAGCAGCTGATGATGTCATTAATGCTTACAGAATGATGATTGGTTTCCGTGGGTGTGATGCTATTACCATCACAGACGAGCACAGCAGCCTAATGTATTCTGGTCATGATGTTGATAAAGAGACGCATGCCAATGTCCTACTTATCTCTCTGGCCTATGACCCCAGAAACTGCAATACGCAACCCATCATGGCAACAGTCTGGGAGGAAGACATCCGGCCACTGAGAAGAGCATATTCTCTTTTTCCTGTTTTGCTGTCTTTTGTTTTGTTTTCTTTTCATGTTCTTTCGCTCTCTTTCCTCCCACATCATCTTTTCGTTTTATCATGTATCTTTCCTTGTTATTATGTCCATATTACCTGATTCAAAACATTAAACTAATGAATCAGTTAACCTACAAAACACTCTATCTCTCCCAGTCCTTGACAGATGGAATATTTTTAGAGTCTTCTGTCCTGAGGTGGAGGATAGCTGAGATCATGTGTCAGTCTTGCCCTGGCAATTACGGCTGCTTTTCGATTCATAATTAGAGCGTTTCGTAATGAGACAACCACGACTGATCCTGTCCCAGCGAATTTGCTCCATCTAGGAATGACGGAGAGAGAGAGAGAGAGAGAGAGAGAGCGATAGGGCATTGCTGCTTGTGCTCCATCACAGGTTAGAGCGGGGTGAATCAGATTGAGTTGTTTGTGAGATGATTGAGAGGTGTAGCAACGCTGATTAATTAAGAAGCAGACAGAAACAGCTGCGTCACCTGGGACATCTGCTCTCGTACTCAACCCACCTGTCCCAGGACTGCAGGGCATGCAGCGTGTGTGTGTGTGTGTGTGTGTAATTACTGTGAGAGTGAGTGGGAGTTCTCAAGGGCTATAGAGGAACGAGACAGGAAATCGACAGCGCAACACTGAAAGACAGGCATTTTAATAAGACTGTGTGTGCTTGTATGTGTGTGTGTGTGTGTGTGTGTGTGTGTGTGTGTGTGAGAGAGAGAGAGAGAGAGAAAGAGAGAGAGAGAGAGAGAGAGAGAGAGAATCTGTGTGCGCCCACACACGTATGTGCACATATGAGATGGAGAGAAATGGAGAGAGGGAGGAGAAGGGAAGGAATAGAAAGGGAGGGAAGGAGAGAGAGAAAGAGAGTTTGAATGTGGAGTGGTGAAGTAGAGGCCACCCACGCTCCTCCGCTAGTTCTGAAGTTGAGAGAGAGGGGGGAGGGTGGGGAGGGAGGGAGAGAGAGAGGGAGGGAGGTAGGGAGAGAAAGAGAAAGGGAAATATGCTGTTGTTCACACACCAGATGCGTTTCCACGGAACCGTGGGTCACAGTCCTCCCACACACACTCTCTCCTCCATCTCTCTATCTCTGCATCTCTCCGAGCCTCTCCTCTCTAGCTCTCTATCTTTCTGCATTCCCCTGTGATCTACATTTTCTTCCCTCTTCCACCCTGTCTCTTGTTCACTCCCAATCGCTTAGTTGCCATCTAATATTGTACTTTCATTCTCAGTCTCTCGCTCTCTTGGTCCCTTGATAGCTGTCCGTCATGCTTGCTACCATTCCCTGATGCTTTTTTCCAGAGACATTTTTTTTTTTAAAGATCAATTTTCCATTCCATCAAGATTCATTGCATTCATCTTTCACTTTTTGAGTAGAGAAGAATGTTCCTCTGACTATTCCCCTCTCTCTCTCTTTCACAGCCAATGGTTACTCTGTAACTGTAAATAAAAACTGAATGATAATATTAAAAGAATAACTTTACAAAGCTTTAAAGGGGAAGTAAAAAGTAACAGTATAATAAAAGTACATTTTCTCTGAATTTAAATTTCAATTCAATTTGGTTATGTTTTAGTGGCATGACAAATCCTATGCTGCACTGCCAAAGCTCTCACATGAACAATTTCAAATTCCTTTTTCATCCTCCCCATGGAGCATCACTGACCACCAATCTCTGCAACTATCAGGTTCTCAGTGGGAAAATTCCACAACATGGTGAAGTTGCCCAGACTGCCCTGTCCCTCCTTCAGTTCTTGAAATGATTTTGTTTCGCTCGAAGCAACCCCAGACCCCGCATCTCTCTCTCTCTCTGTCTGTCTCTCTCTCTTGACTTTTTAAACTATTTTCATGTTTTCTTTAACATTTTGAATACAGTGCCAAGTTGATCTCGATGTATTTTTAAGATTGTAATAAAGAGATTTTGAAAATTCTAAATTCTCTCTCTCTCTCTCTCACACACACACACACACACACACACTACTCAGTCGTGTCAGTGACTTGGCTAATGAGAGCCATTCATCTTGAGCTCCAGCTATTTGGGCCCAGGGCCAACCCACACCACCCATTAGGCACAATTAGGCATGTAAGTAATGGAGGTCCCTGACCTCAAGCTTTGGACATTGAGACTTGTACATATACCGGTATGTTTAAATGACTGACCTGCCTTTTTTATTTAGGTATTTTCCCACTACACACACACACACACACACACTCTTAGGTACAAGTGTAGTATCTTCACTCACAAACCTTTGTTAGTAGGAGCAGACTCTATCTACTGGGATACCTGAATGCCCCAGGTATGTGCTTTAAGCCATGACTCACCCAGTATCCTGAGCTGAGAGATGGCTCCGTGCAGGCCGAAGAACATCCAGAGCGGGCGTGAGTTGTCCACGCACACCTGCATCCCGGCGCTTGTACCGTTGTGACTGAGCATCACCTCGCCGTCGGCCGTCACCAGGAAGCCCAAGATG
>JAIFZK010000168.1:4562500-4580000 GCA_027481765.1 Tenualosa thibaudeaui
GATAGCCTATAGCGAAACCTCTGAGGAGATTTGCTGAGAAGATACTTCAAGAGAGGCAGCGAAAATGAGAAAGCAAAAGAAAGATGGCTCTGGAGATTCAGTATGTAGCTTGACAAATCCTGTCGGGAGAGATAAATCACATACACACACGCACGCACACGCACACACACACACACACACACACACAGTTCTCCTTCCTTATCCCAAAAAACATAATTTCCCAGACAACACGGCGGAGCACCAAAGAAGCTTCAAAGTCACAACTTGTCCAGCCTGCTAATTGAGAACAACAAAAAAAATCTTCCTCTTCAACACCGCGCCAAACCCTAATTACTTGAATTGATCTTTTAAGAATAATAACTCGAAAGAAAGAAGCGTGTCTGGAGAGCCAAGCGTCTGGGAAAGCGAGGCAAGGCAATTAAGCCTTGCGCCTGAACACGAACACACACAAACACACACACACACACACACAGATGACTGAGCCTTCAAGCTGTGGCGTGGCACTGACTTTTTTTTCCTTGTTAAATCAAAGCTCTGCTCCGGAAGCACAAAAGACTTGTGGAGCTGGGCTCTTAGTGCGCTAAGCAACAGAGAATCTGGAAGTCAAAGAAGCCAAAGAGTTCCATAGACTTAAGAAGCTTAATGTCAGGTGAAAGGTCTAAAAACAGTCATGCTTGAATGTGAGACCAAAATGGTAAATGGACTGCATTTATACAGCGCTTTTCTACTCCTACGAGCACTCTACAGTACAGTGCCTCACATTCACCTATTCACACACTGGTGGTGGAGGCTGCACGCAAAGTCATGCAAGGTGGCAACCTGCTACTGGGAGCAATTTGAGGTTAAGTATCTTGCTTAAGGACACTTTGATGGGGTCAGGCAGAGTGGGGCTCAAACCTGCTTAAACCCTCCGGTTGCCGATAAGCACCTCTACTACCTGCACCACCATCGCCCCACAGGACACACACACACACACACACACATATTTTATTTGTGTGTGTGAGGGAAAGAGGGAATCTGCTGGGCTATATGTGATTATAGAATTTTTTTTTGTGTCGGGTGGATTTGGGTAACATAATGGTGAGGCTTTGTGTCAAGCAAAAAGAAGAAAGAGGGTTTGCATGTTTCTGATGTCCAGACAGGAAATGAATATGCGTGTGTGTGTGTGTGTGTGTGTGTGTGTGTGTATACACACAATCGTGTGTTTACCAGGGTCCATGTCCTATGCTAAAACATGGAGGGGGTGGGTATACTGGCACTCTGCTCAAATCGAATCACTCAGAGAGAGCGGCTCCATTACTCCTGCAGTGCACGCAACAAATCTGATTATGTCGCCAGCCACTATCCTCCTCTCTTTGTTTCTCTACCTCTCACTCTGTCTCGCTATTATTCTCTCTCTCTCTCATCCTCTCTCTCTCTCTGTCTCTCTCTCTGTCTCTCTCTCTGTCTCTCTCTCTCATCCTCTCTCTCTCTCTCTCATCCTCTCTCTCTCTCTCTCTGTCTCTCTCTCTCATCCTCTCTCTCTGTCTCTCTCTCTCTGTCTGTCTCTCATCCTCTCTTCCTCTCTCTGCCTCTCTCTCTGTCTCTCTCTCTCTCTCTCTCTCTCTCTCTCTCTCTGTCTCTCTCTCTCTCTCTGTCTCTCTCTCCCTCTGTCTCTCTCTCTGTCTCTCTCTCTCATCCTCTCTCTCTCTCTCTCTCTCTCTCTCTCTCTCTGGCTGCAAACAGGAACTTCACTGATGCTTAAGGGAGGGAATTGAGTTTGACATGTCCTGGGGGCAGAGGTGTGTGTGTGTGTGTGTGTGTGTATGTGGAAGGGAGCGTTTAACAGGATTGTAATGGTGTGGTTGGAGCTGGTGGCTTGGAGGGAGAGGAGGTGGGTCAGCCATGACAAACCAGCCTCAGATTAGGAACGCTACAAAGAACAAGGGTATCGAACGGAACGGAAGCCCCATCTACTTCAGTGCACTTCATTTCACTGTACATCAGCTCCCTACACACACACTCACACACACACAACAGCGAAACACACCCACACCCACACCACACACACACACACACACAACAGTGAAACACACACACACACACACACACACACACACACACACACACACACACAACAGCGAAACACACACACACACCCACACCACACATACACACAAAGTATTAAGACTACACAGAGTATTAAGGCAGCTACATGTCTTCCATGACTAATGGTATCCCCTTGTTAAAACAGGTAACACGATCTCAAAGAGGGGTGACCACAACCATGTGACAGAACATACATACACACACACACACACACACGTACGCAACCATGCGATGGGAGCTCAACCCACACACACACACACACACACACACACACAGACAAAAAAAAAAAAAACTATGAACTACTGTTTTTTGTTCTTTTGTTAAATGAGTGTGACAACAATGGCATTTTATCCTAACCTCAAAGAGGAGAGACTACAACAAACTAAAGGCAATGTACACACTGAAGGCAATGCTAAGGGCAGAGTCCCATTTGTATTTAAAACAGGGAAAGAAAGAGAGAGAAAGAAAGAGAGAGAGAGAGAGTAAGTGTGTGTGTGTGTGTGTGTGTGTGTGTGTGTGCGCATGTACATGAGTGTGTGTGTGTATGGAAAAAAAAGGTAATGAAATGGTAAAAGACTATGAGTATATAATGTGATCTATGCAAATGGGTCAGTGAGTGTTGAATGTTGTGGTGTGTGTGTGTGTGTGTGTGTGGCCGCTGGAGAACAGAGCAGGGGAGAGGCAGATGTGTCAGGTGAGTCAGGCACTCTGAAGGCTGTCTGACGTCAGCTGTGCTTTTGTGAGGCACAGAATGGGGACGAAAGGCACAAATGAATGCAATTTCTATCAGCCAGCTTTGGTTCAGCTCCACCTTGACCTGTCGTGTCAGTGCAGCAGTGTTCTTGTGTCCTTCATCAAATTCACCACCCCCCTTACCCCCCCCTCCCCCACCACCACCACCACCTGGATGTCAATCTTCTCCTATATGCACACAAAAACACAGTGTGACACACACACACACTCATGTACAAACACACACACACAAAAAAGAACCTTCTGAATAGGACCAGATTTGATTGTGAATGGATCCAGATTTCCATCTGTCTATCGGTCAATAAGTGCCGCAGACCTTTCAACCTCCAACTCTTAACAATGGCATTCAAAGCCCACTGCAGGGTGCGTTCATTACCTCGCTCGAGGGGCCAAACAAGACAAGGAAAAAAACAAACAAAACGTACAAACAACCGTCCATGCGCAAAAGAGAGCTATTGAAACCCCTGGTTATTTGGTCTGCATGAATAAAGTATGGAACTAGGGAAAAGAGAGCAAGACAGACAGACAGACAGATAAACAGAAAGAAGGAAGAAAGAAAGAAGGAGAAAGAGATGGTACTGTTAGAAAGATAAATACATAGAAAGAGAGAGAAAACAATAGAAAGAAAATACAGAAACAAAGAGAATGGGTTTTAAAAGGACAAGATCCGAGGGAGAAACACAGAGAGGAGAAAAAAAGACAGAAAGAAAAGAAAGAAAGAAAGACAGATTTTAAAATTGGAAGCATGAGAGGAGTGGAGTAATGTTCGCTGTGCCAAGGCTATCTGTAGAGCAGTGGGCAAAAGAGTGTGTGATCTGCACCAGCTGCAGCCCCCCTAATTATCGTGCACCTGCTCGCCTTGCGTGCGCCCCCCCCCTCCCCCTCCCTGCCATTGGTTGACTAGCAGAGAGGGCCCGGTCCAGCTGCGTGTTGAATGGCTGGATGCAGATTAAAATACAGTTGAAGGGGAAGAGAGGTGATGGCGATGATGGTGGTGTTTGGGGGTTGTGGGGGGTTTGGGGTGGGGGATGGGGGTGGAGGGGGGGTTGGGGAGGTGTGTGTGTGTGTGGGAGTGGTGGGGGGGGGGATGCTTTCTCTTCCCTAAATTTTAATCTGTCCCCGGTTGGAACTGGGTGACAGAAGTGCTTCTACGAATGCGACAGCTGCACATTAATACAGCCACACACACACACACACACACACACACACACACACACACACACCGACACACAAACACCCCGAATCCTCTTCTCTCTGGGAAAAAAAGTAAGTAAATAAATCTAATGTTTTTAATTCTGTGCCAACTGCAGCACCTGTTGGGATAAAATAAGCCTAAAAAAAGCATGGGAGGAAAAGAGAAGCAGGAAGGAGGAAGGAGGGTGGTGGAGGGGGGTGGCGGAGTGCGGTGGTTGTTCATTATTATTGTATGACCCCCCCACCAATCACACTACAACCTCTTCCTCCTCTTAGCGTTTTTTTCACCAAAATCTCAATGTGCCATGGGGGCCTCTCCAAGCTAACCATAAATGGTGGTGTGGAGCGGCAAGAAGAGGGGAGATGCAGAGAGGAAGAGGACAGGAGAGATGGAGGGAAAGGAGAGGAGATGGAGGGGAAGAGGAGAAGGGAGGAGAGGAAGAAGAGAGGAGATTTGATGGGGAAGAGGAGAGAAGAGAAGAGGAGACGTGGAGAGGAAGAGTAGAAGAGAGGAAATGCAGAGGGGGAGAGGAGAGAGGAGAGGCAGGGAAGAGGAGAGCAGAGACGTAGAGGGAGAGAGGAGAGAAAAGGAGAGCAGAGACGTGGAGGGAGAGAGGAGAGGAGACGCGGAGGGGGAGAGGAGAGAAAAGGAGAGCAGAGACGTGGAGGGAGAGAGGAGAGGAGGCAGGGAGGGGAGAGGAGAGAAAAAGGAGAGCAGAGACGTGGAGGGAGAGAGGAGAGGAGACGTGGAGGGGGAGAGGAGAGAAAAGGAGAGCAGAGACGTGGAGGGAGAGAGGAGAGAGGAGGAGAGCAGAGACACAGAGGGGGAGAGGAGAGAAAAGGAGAGCAGAGACGTGGAGGGAGAGAGGAGAGGAGACGCGGAGGGGGAGAGGAGAGAAAAGGAGAGCAGAGACGTGGAGGGAGAGAGGAGAGGAGACGTGGAGGGGGAGAGGAGAGAAAAGGAGAGCAGAGACGTGGAGGGAGAGAGGAGAGAGGAGGAGAGCAGAGACACAGAGGGGGAGAGGAGAGAAAAGGAGAGCAGAGACGTGGAGGGAGAGAGAAGAGAGGAGGAGAGCAGAGACACAGAGGGGGAGAGGAGAGGAGACGCGGAGGGGGAGAGGTGGCTTTCCTGGCTGTAGCCAAGCACAGAGACCCACGCAGGGCCAAGGTCAGGGCTCTGCAGTGAAAAGAAGGATTTGTGTAAGTCCTCCTCTCTGGCACTCATGTGTGTGTGTGTGTGTGTGTGTGTGTGTGTGTGTGTGAGAGAGAGAGAGAGAGAGCTTTGCCTTTATCCACTGCCTCTCAGGAGCTCATCTAATGTAAAAGCCTGGGAGGGTGGGAGGATGAAAGAAGAAGAGAGGAGAGAGGGTGGAGGGGAGGGAGTGTGTATGTATGCATGTGTGTCTGTGTGTGTGTGTGTGTGTGTTTGGGGGGGGGGGGTTCCACATCAGTGTGCACTTTAGAAAAGAACTGCACAGCTGAAGGGGAGGTAGTCTGACTAAGGGACAGATGGAATGGATAGAGGGAATGAGGGATGTAGAAGAAAGAATTGAACAGAGAACAGAGAGAGGGAGAGAGAGAGAGCATGTGCCTGGGTGTGGGTGTGGGTGTATGTGTGTCCTATGGGGCATAAGAGGATGGCAGGAGGGCATGTTGGTCCTGTGCCACGTGACAGATTTGACCCCTTGCTTTTAGATAGAGCTCTGCACGGGTGACTACCACACACAAGCCCGACAAAAGCCCAGCAAATGCTCAGTAAAGTCACTAAAAAGCCTCTCCCCCAACTCCTCTTTGCCATCCCCGCATAAAATAAAACCTCCCAAAACACACACACACACAATCACGCGCACACACACACTCCCGCGCGCACACACACATTCACGCTCGCACACACACACACACACACACACACTTACGCACGCACACACGCACACACTCACGCTTGCACACACACACACACACACCTAGCGCCAAACGTACATCAATCACATTACTCCCTGCTTGGACTACCATCTGAATTAACAGCTCTTTCTTGAAGTTCTTGGAATAAAGCTGCACTTCTCCCCACCTCCATCTTTCCCTTTGGGAAACAACTCTAAGGCCGTATGCTGGCTTCCCTTAGGCGATGATCAATCAAAGCTGGGACAGGCACTTCATCTGCTGACTGGTCGGCCGTAGCTGTGTCATAATATCTCACGTTCGTGCTTTAAAATGAAAAGCTTAACTGTGTCATTCAATTACACTTCAGGTTGTGTGCGTGCATGCATGTGTGTGTGTGTGTGTGGTCACCCAAAATCCAGGTTTAACTGTGGGATGTCATTGACAACTTGCGCCAAGATTAAATTCTTACATATGTCCCCCCACCCCCACCCCCACCCCACCCTCCCAACACACCACACACCCACCAATCTCGTGTCCACTCTGCCCTCCTCGTCTACCGGCTCTGAATCATGTAAAGTCCTCGCAGGGCCCAACGAAACCACCACGTGAGAGGCTCGCCCTCAGACAATAACGCGGCCGTGTGCCCACTTGCTCGGTGGGCATCTATTTAAAGGCGAGCGTAAACATATGAATGTTTATCCGAACTTTATAAACCCCTGTGTTGCTCTTGGCGCCCCAGTGGTGCCATGCCTAAATTTAAGATACGCTAGGCCTAGGCTGGCTCACTACGGTGTCCATTTTAGGACAATCACAGGGGGACATGAGAATCCGCAGGGGGAAAATGCTGGGGATTGTGTGAAGTATTGTAAGGACGCTTTGGATCAGCGGAGGACAAAGTTGAGTTTGGCAGCGCAGTCATTTGTTTCCCGTCACAATAAAAATCTTTCCTAGAACACTCTTTTGAAAAAAAGGAGCATGACAGAATGAGTCATGAGAACAAAACTACAGTATCCTTCTACCACTACAACTACTGCTACTACTACTACTACTACTACTACTACGACATGAGAACAAAACTACAGTATCCTTCTACTACTACTACTACAACTGCTACTACTACTACTACTACTGCTACTACTGCTACTGCTACTACTACTACTACTACTGCTACTACTACTGCTACTACTACTACTGCTACTACTACTACTGCTACTACTACTACTACTACTACTGCTACTACTACTGCTACTACTACTACTACTACTACTACTACTACTACTACTACTACTACTACTGCTACTACTGCTACTACTACTACTACTACTACTACTACTACTACTACTACTACTACTACTACTACTACTGCTGCTGCTGCTACAACAACTACTACTACTTCTACTATTAGGCACGAGGGCATATCATGTAATTGTAGTGGTATCTCATACTACTACTACTACTACTATTATTATTATTATTATTAAAGACATGAGCAAATGAGTACATGGCTTTTTCAGTTTGCTAAAGACTCCTCAGCAACAGCTAAGCAACATCTGCTAAATTAATTTTATTCATATAAGCAAGGCAGTTGCCCAGACAACAAAGATTAGTCGTGTTTACACTCTGACATTTCTTAGCACACTGAGACAGCTGAGAGCCTCCAGTGCCGGCCTTCACAACACATTTCCTGTCCGTCTGCTCGCTCCTCATCCCGTCCTTGTCTCAAAGCCTGTTATTGTTGGAGGGGTTCTGGCCCAGCCTTCAACTTCTCGGACCCTGCAAAACTGGCTTTACTGCCAGGTGACGGTTCGACGGGGGCCAAGTCCAACCGCGCAGTAAATTTCAGACTCAGCCATCGTGAGTAATGACTGACAAAGTGTGTGTCGGAATCATTCATTCCCCTCTTTCTTTTCATCCTCCCTTTATTCACTCTCTCTCTCTGTTTCCTCATTCTGTTTTATCCATTCATCCAAACTATACCTCCGTCAGTTTACACTTTAAGTGTAAGCAGCAAGTCACCATTTACACTGTAAGTATGAGCTACCAGCAAAAGACCATTGACACTATAAGTACAAGTAAACAAATGAGAGATAAATAAGATGCCATGTTATATTTAGAAAAGATTATTAGTTTAATTTAATTAACATGAATTATTAATAAAATGTAATTAACATTATCACATTACATCTATACGGTGTCAAATCCTCTCCCATTTCATGGCAGAGTCGGTGGAGATCACAGCCAAACTTTCTACGCTGGTCAGGTTTATTAGCTCTAATAAACCCCTCATTATCGAACTGCATTGAGCCGCTAATTACGCTAATGTTTATTAGCCTGGCGCGGCGTGTTCGGAGGTTCGATGTAGACTGCTGATGCTGGTCATTACAGGCAGAGCGAGCACGGTGAGTAATTGCGGAGCTTCAAGCCCTGAGGGAGAGGAGGCTGAGGTGAAAGTCAAGGAAAGAAAACACAGCGGTTTGGCATGCAGTCGCCTCTAGCTCTGCTCATTCTTCCTTTCATTCTATTTTTCCTTTCCTCTATTCCTTCTTTCTTTTTTCCACTTCAGGCTTTTTAATGGTCTAAAGTTTATGTTCTACATATGTGAATTCTCACTACAGGTCTCACTACGGATCACTTCACTAATCTAATAGAGTGGTTTACTGCAAAGACTCTATTTTTAAACAATTCCAGAACATAAAGGCTTATTCATTTATTTATTAACTTTTATTAACTGATGCATTAAATGTCATTCCAGGATCCATTTCAAGGAGACCTCTGTCACACAAGCTTTTAACACTAACTACACTGATCATGTGTGTTCCACTGAAAACATTACACCCTTCAATGACCTTCAGGTGTTGTCAGGTGTTTTTAGGGGTAATCAGGTCGATTATACAGTCAGATGCTAAGTAGCACAGCAATTGTCAGACTGACATCTTTGCCAGACGCTTACTGTTCCTGCTTACGTCAGTAAAAAGGCCTTGGCTGGGCAGATGTGAATGTTCAAATGTGAGTATTGTTGGGGATTGGCAGCAACTGACACTCTTTGGTGTAATAACACACTAATTATCGAACCTGTTGTTGCGACTCCATGTCTCTTTGAATACAAGCCACTGCTAAACACAAGTGACTTTCCTCTGAAGATGCTGAATTAATGATGAATTAAAAGGAAAGTTAACTGGTATTTAGCAGATGATTTTCTCCAAAGGGATACACACTCCCTACATAGGTTAAACACTGCTCCACCATGCCCAAATCAACAATGACTTAACGATGGACAGATTCTCTGTTCCTGTAGATGTGTGAAGTGACAAAATTTTGGAGGTGAAGCGCGAGCGAGTTTCCAGCTCCTCATGTTGCTATTCGTGTGTCCTGTTTGTGTGTTGTCTTTGAGCAATGGTGAGACATGCTGAGGGACACGAGCTGTCTGCATGCTTTGTCACCCTGTCCTGATGTGGGGAGGGGGGGAGCTCTGCAGGTGCCGCATGTCAGCGGTGATGCATTTGATATAAGCAGAAAGGAAACAAACCATCACACACACACACACATACATACTCTCTCTACTCTCTTTCAGCCAACATCATTCAAATCAGTGAGGCAAATGTTTTCCGTCTTCTCGTGGATCTCTCAGCCTCCTTCTTCTCTCTTCTTCTTCTAAACTTCCCTTCTTCTTCTTCTTCTTTCTCTCCTTCTTCTCTCTTCTAAACTCCTTCATCTTTATCCATCATAATAACCCTGCTCCACAGTAACACCTACACATTCCGCAATCACTGGCGAATGGGCCTGAAAGATGACAGATGACTGAGCGTGAGGGAGAGCCGGGGAGGAAGTAGGGAGGAACTGTGCTGGAATGAAATACGGCCAAGGGAAAAGGAACCAGGCTGTTTGTGAGAGCAGGATAACTGCAAGTGTGTGTGTGTGTGTGTGTGTGTGTGTGTGTGTGTGTGTGTGTGCGTGTGTGTTTGATCTCAAACTTGCTCTGACTAAAATGTGGGTTCAAGGAAAACTACAATCTTCAGTCTAAAGCAGAGAATAGACATGGGGCACAGATTGACATAGTTATCACATGCAACGCGGTGGGGCACAGATTGACATAGTTATCACATGCAACGCGGTGGGGCACAGATTGACATAGTTATCACATGCAACACGGTGGGGCACAGATTGACATAGTTATCACATGCAACACGGTGGGGCACAGATTGACATAGTTATCACATGCAACACGGTGGGGGTTGGAGGGGGGCATGGCCAGCTGGAACTGAAAATTGCTCTCTTTTGCAAATCATCTGGAGTCATTTGGCAGTGCAGCTGACCCAAGCCTTATCAAACTGACTCAGGTCACTCCATTCAGAAAACACATCTGCAGATTTTAATCACTGCACTTGCAGCTGCGCGTATGTGTGTGTGCGTGTGTGTGTGTATGTGTGTATGTGTGTATGTGTGTGTGCGCGTGTGTGTGTGTGTGTGTGTGTGTGTGTACCTCTCTATTTTTGGGATCTCACGAGCATAGGTGTGCTTAGCATCTGGTCTCTAATCTCTTTCTCTCTCTCTCAAAGAAGTGGTCCCAGTTCTGGGAGTTCACACTTCCATTTTCCACATACACATTCCATTCCATTCCATTCCGTCTCACCTCAACTGTTACTCCAAACAACCTCTCAAGTAGAGCTGCTGGTATGTCTTTGTGCTCTAAGCATACATTTCACTGTGAATGTCTCTTTGAATACAAGCCACTGCTAAACACAAGTCACTTTCCTCTGAAGATGCTGAATTAATGATGAATTAAAAGGAAAGTTAACTGGTATTTAGCAGATGATTTTCTCCAAAGGGATACACACTCCCTACATAGGTTAAACACTGCTCCACCATGCCCAAATCAACAATGACTTAACGATGGACAGATTCTCTGTTCCTGTAGATGTGTGAAGTGACACTGTGTGTAAACACAAAAAGAGTTCCTGCGCCTACAATGCCTTCCTGTTGCTTGTTGCGTTAGGCTTTCTGTTGTTTTAACCCTAACTGTAATTTATCTAGTGTTGCGTTATTGGTGGATTAAAAGATTATTTTGTAGACTGATTTATAACAGCTGTAGGATAGGTTAAATATAACGGGATTAAACAGCAAAAGAGAGATTGAAAAAGGGATGAGAGTGAGATTAATAATTATATATTGCGGCCAGCATGGTTTCATTCAAATATGAAAATGAATCATTTTAGTAAAATGTAGACATTACATTTAGCAGACGTTTTTATCCAAAGCTTGTCAACTTGTCAACCTCGTCAACTATCAAGTGTTCAGGACCAGTCTCCCCTAGAGCAACTTAAGGTTAAGTGCCTTGCTCAACAGTGGCAGTTGGGTAGCTTTTCAGGTTACTTGCATACTAGCCAGGTTCCTTAACTGCTACACTACCACCGCCCTAGACTTAGTCCCAGAGTAAAATAGAGGAACTGCTCTTGATGGATCACATATATGACTATGGGGAGAGAAATAAGAGAGAGACAATGTTAAGGTGAGCCAGAGGTGGTGAAGAGAACTGAGTGATATCTTCCTCCTGTCAGTGCGGTGTGATGCAGTATGTTTGCCCCCAAGGGCCCCTCCTATATCCACACACACACACACACACACACAAACAAACATGCACACACACACACACACACACACACACGCTAGGAGAGAAAAGGGAAGTAAGCCACCTCTGTTAGCGTCACGGTAAAGATTTATCATCCTTGTGACTTTATTCCTTTTTCCCCTCTGCTGCTCCTTGCTAGTGCCGGCCTCCCTCTGTTTATAAACGTCATTCGAGGCATCCGTGTGTGTGTGTGTGTGTGTGTGTCTGTGTGTGTGTAAATCAGTCGTGGCGTGTGAACTCAGCAGTACAACCACGCACCCTGAGAGGACAGCTCTCTGCGCCTAAGGGAGGTCTTTGTGGTGTTCTGATGGCAGTGGAGAGATAAGTGTTAATGGCCGCACAACGCTGAGTCCCATTACTGAGGAGGAGCACAGGGTGAGGGATGGTTACATTCTGTTCTTCGTCTTGGGCTAACGCTGGTGCCGTCCCCACCATGTACACACACACACACACACACACACACACACAAACACAGACAGACACACACACAGACACAGTCACACACACACACACACACACTCAGAGACACAGACACAGGCACAGACAGACACACACACACACACACACAAATGTGTGTAAACTAACTGAAGACTTAAGATTTAAAAGATCTAAGGCTTGTTTTACATTCTTGAGTGTATACGGTATCTGTCAGCAGGCTCTTTAAACCCTCAATGAGCAGCGTGGCCTGAGCAGAGAGCTGGAAAAAAACAAACAACTAATCTGCCTGTAGCTTAACCTTAAGTGGCTTTTCCTGTTCCAACAGGACAGGCAACAGTGACTTTTCCTCTTCCACCTTTGGCAGAGAAAGCCCCCGGTGAAGTGCTGACACATTCAGGGATGTATATTTAGACACGCACACAATCAAATTAGCCTCTTGAGATTTGGTCCTTTCTGACTGAGTGGGGCACCTGAATTCTTTGTGTGGGAATAGTCATGAAGAAATGCAGTGACAAATGACTGTTTTCATTTCCTTTGGTGCAGACAGTCTCAGGAAAAAGCCTGAACACACACGCATGCATATGCACATGCACACACACACACACACACACTTAATTACACACACAGTATATGGGGGCAAATTCTGGGAAACACATTTAATGACAAATGACGATTTTTTCCTAAGGTGCAGATATAGACACACTCACACACACACACACACACACACACACACACAAATACGCAGATGCACACACGCACACACACATACCCTTCACCCTTCACCCTTCACCCTCCGATCCTGTCAGACCCTCAGGGCAGAAAAAAAATAGGACTTGCAGAGTGCTCCGTCTGGCAACCAGGCAAGACAGTGGCAGTGCCACCACGGCATGGCAAACCTGTCCTGACATGCGGGCACGCCGTGACCATTACATGACATTAAGAGCTGCCACACGTGGGGGAACACACTGCTCTACAAGCCAGGGGAGGGGGCGAAAGCCAGGGTGGGTGGGCAAATGCGGCTTCATCCTCTGTGACAGCAAGGGTGCGTGATCTTCATAGAAAGTAAAGAGCTTACTAACATAGTTTTGTGTGTGTATACTAGAATATGTGGGCTTTAAATGTATGTGTGTGTGTGTGTGTGTGGGGGGGGGTGTATGTCTGTATGTACTGTATGTGTGTGTCGTTTGTATGTCTGTGTGTGTGTGTGTGTCTGTGCGTACGTGTGTGAACATGTGCGGATCGATGTGTGTGCCAGTCAGGCTTTAGAACTAATCATAGCACAGAATCAGCCCTAGTCTTCAATGACCTCCTTATTGCATCTGATAATGGATATATATCAATATTAATCCTACTGGATCTTAGTGCTGCCTTTGACACTATTGACCATGGTATCCTACTACACAGACTTGAACACATGATAGGCATCAAAGACACTGCATTAGCCTGGTTTAAATCATACCTCTCTGGTCGCTACCAGTTTGTACACGCTCATAATGAGTCATCAACCCATACTAAAGTAAAGTTTGGTGTACCCCAAGGCTCAGTGCTAGGTCCCCCGCTGTTCTCCCTGTACATGTTACCTTTAGGATCTGTTCTAAGGAAACATGGTATTACTTTCCACTCCTATGCTGATGATACCCAGCTTTACCTTTCTATGAAGCCTAATGACTATATGCCAATGACTAAACTTGATGCATGTCTCCTAGACATCAAAACCTGGATGACTAATAATTTCCTTTGTTTAAATTCTGATAAAACTGAAGTTATGATGATTGGCCCTAAACAGCTGACCAACACTCTACCCCATCACCAAAACTTACTCAGTGGCATGTCACTGTCATGTAAAGCAAAAGTTAAAGACCTCGGGGTAATTATTGACCAGGACCTCTCTCTAAATAGTCATGTAAAAAACTCTCTAAATAGTCATTTCAAAAACATCTTTTTTCCACCTACGAAATATTGCTAAGTTTAGAAAGTTCCTATGCTTTGAGGATGCTGAAAAATTAATACACGCATTTATTACTTCCAGGCTCGATTATTGCAATTACCGTGCACCCCTCCTGTGGAATAGTCCCCCCCCCCCCCCACATTCGACAAGCGGACACTCTCAATACCTTTAAGTCTAGACTTAAAACCTTCCTCTTTACTGTTTCCCATAGTTAGGGATGGTGCATGGCAAATCATCACTTCTCATGGGTCTTTTGGAAGGGACTGCCTCTGCTGTTGCCCCCACTTGTGAGGCATGGCAGCCACTGACCATCCCTGCAGTGGTGCTGGGTTACCATGCATCATACCTTAGTTATGCTGCTATAGCCTAGTGCCGCCACACAACCTTCATGTGTCATGCCGTACAACTCTCTCTCTCTCTCTTTCAGCTCTCTCTCTATTTATATATGTGTGTGTGTGTGTATGTGTATATATATATATTTATGCGCATATAGGTATGCCCAAATTACTGCTTTCTGCTTTTTGCTTCTGATGTGCGAGCCTGGCCTAATTCACTATTTTCCTCTGTCCACAATTATCTTTGATGAGTGTTATCCCTTCCTGGACGCCGATGCTGGGCCCGACTCCCCTTCCTGAGGCTTTGTGATTGACCCCCCCTCACAATGGCGCTGTCAAATGGACCCTTACTGTTACCCCCATGACCCATCTCATTCCTTTGAGTTTGTCACTATGCCTGGCCGCTGCTACATTGTCCAGCCATAATTCCTGATAACCACCTATAGACTGACTACCATGTATTGTAAAAGTGGGATAATACTCTATTATGAACTATTATGAACCTTAGCTAAAACCATAGGCAACTTATAGTCTGCCATGGTTACTACTGATTGTAATTTTTCTCCATGACCCCTGGCAGTTGGGTTAGCCCCTTGAGTCGTGGATCTGCCCATGGTTTCTTCCTAGATTAACTGAACATAAGGGAGTTTTTCCTTGCCCCTGTTGCTCTTGGGTGCTCCTTCTGTGAAGCGCCACGAGACAATACTATTGTAAAAGGCGCTGTATAAATAAAACTGAATTGAATTGAATTGAATTGAGTGTGCGGCGAACATCTCTGCAAGGGGTTCATCCAAATTCTACTGTTTCGTTTGGAACAGAAACAAAGGTTGCCATTCAAGAAAAGAAAGGAAAGGAAAAAAGAAAACAGTCTGTTCTTCTCAGATGTAAACCTTTTCTAAAGCTCACTTAAAAATGACAACCAAGCATTTTACACTGTGTGTTTCTCATTCATGAGCTATTGACTCTATGACTAACTACGACTGAGCTCACTGCACAGCCCAGTCTCCTGTTTAAAAGCCGCCGCTGTGAATGTGGTGATGGAACGAGGGAGGTTTTAGTCTTCGTGACAACAGCTAAGGATGGCAGATATCGGTCAGTGGGTGCCCGGGGATGGGATGCTTCGAGAGGGCACGGCACGCTGTTTCTCACAGTCACAAGGCCCTGTGTGTGCGTGTGTGTGTGTGTGCGTACCATATTAGTCTGACTTAACAGGGGCTGAATGGCTGAGCAGGGTGGGTGTACTCTGATGAGCACATGACCTGATTTTCACTCCTCTCCAGTTTACGCATACACACACACACACACACACACACACACACACAGACACAGACACAGACACTCGCTCACACAAACACAAACACACACACACACATATATAGAATCACGTGTGGTTGAGCCGGGGTGAATTAAATCAGCTACGAGTTGGCTAGGAGAGGACAGACTATTTTCACTGCCACTGGGTTGTTTTTGATCCCACCCCCACACGCCTCCACTCTACTCCACTCCTCCTCTTCTCCTCTCCTCTCCTCTCCTCTTCTCCTCTCCTCCTCTACACCTGTTCAAGCATCTTACTGGCATCTCTGGGTACACTGTCCAGCATACAAGGCCTTCTCTGTGGGGCTGCCGCCAGTGCAAATCTACATGTCCACGGACCTCCACCCACCCCTAGCTTGCATGTGACGCTGTCGAGGAATGTCATCACCTCAGCTCAACAGAACAGACAGGTGATAATGTTACTCTTTCTTACAAGCTCTCTCTCTGTCTCTCTCTCCCTCCCTCTCTCTCTGTGATAGCAAAGCAGAGGGACAGAGAGAGAGAAAGAGAAAGAGAAAGGCGAGAGCAGAAGGCATCTGTCAATTGGCACAGTGGACAATTAGGATAAATGGTGCTATCTATAGCCCATGTGACCCCGTTCTATATTTAAAGGTTGAAAGAGGATGACAGACAGCCTTAATGCCCGCCCCCCCAACCCACCCACCTGCCTTTTACATGAGCTCAGAGGCATCCACAGACAACCCCCCTCCACAAACACACACACACACCCCCCATCCCCCCACACACACACACACACCCACACTCACACTCACACATGCACACACACACAAGTATGGCACACATCAAAGCCCTAGGCGCCACATGCCACACAAAGCCAGGGTGGAGCCTGGTATGCGAGTCACCAGTACACAAGACTGCAGCTACGCAACCAGCACGTGTCACTGCTTTGTGTTGATGAGTGTGAGTGCCTGTGTGTGTGTATGTTTGTGTGTGTGTGTGTGTGTGAGAGAGAGAGAGATAGATAGTAAAAAGAAAATGTGAGAGAATATAAATAAACAATGCTCGCTAAGTCAAGGGGACTCCAAAGAGAGATGCAGTCTGTCTGCAATGAAGAGCAGACCTCTGCACATCACTGCAGTAGCACGCCTCTTCAAAGTGAAAGTTAAAAAAACACATTTTCTAACAAATATCAAAGGGTAGGCTACTGTGAGGTATGTTCAGAGTCAAAGAAAAGATCGGATAAAAGACATCACTGAGTGTTTTAAAGACTGAACTTGTAAAACGCAGTGAAATGCAAAAGCATAAAAAATGTATGTTATGAAACTGTGGTGTAGTGTAGTATATACAAAGGCAGCAAAGACAATAAACATTTACATTTATGCATTTAGCAGATGCTTTTATCCAAAGTGACTTACATTTTTTGTCAACTATCAATTGTTCAGGGCCAGTCTCCCCTAGAGCAACTTAGGGTTAAGTGCCTTGCTCAAGGGCACAACGGTGGGAACTGGGATTCGAACCCACAACTTTTCAGGCTACTTGCACGCTAGCCAGGTTCCTTAACTGCTGCCATATTAATGAAACCTTCAAACACATAAATCTAACAACACACAAAACCCCACCCTTGCTGATGATGACACTGAAGCTGAATTGACGTAATATGCTAATTAACTTACCCTCAGGTGCCCTTCTGTGCCCTGTTCAGACCTTCAACAAAGGCCCAACTGAATAGCACTGGCTATTGCCTATTGATTTATCAATAACAGCTCACTCAAAACCAGCTGATACACACCCAATCACCCTTATTCTGGCTCTGCAGAGAGGGTGGCCATTTTGTTTCACCCAGGCCACCCGGCCACCTAGCCACCCAGCCAACCCATTCCCAGCAACTCACCCAGCAGCTGCACCCCACGGGTGAGGCCGTAGACGTCGATCAGGGCCCAGAGGGGCTCAGCGGTGCGCACG
>JAIFZK010000168.1:4590000-4630000 GCA_027481765.1 Tenualosa thibaudeaui
ACCACCCTCTCGCAGAGAGAGAGAGAGTATCTTTTAATTTGACCAATTTTTTTATTTCAATTTATTTGACATTGAACACTGACATAAAGAATAAAAGAACACAAACGAATTTAAATAATCAAACTGATTGACTGATACATGTCTGGCAGACAGATGTATGTGTGGAGGAAGGGCATGTGCAGGTTATAAACATTATACGTGTGTGTGTGTCTGTGTGTGTGTATACAGACATACATTATCTATATGTGTGTTTATATCACAGCAGACCCAAGGGCAACAGTGTCAGACTCTGCGCTTTGGTGAATTCCATGACAGGACCCAGTGAGTGCTGAAGAGAAGCCGTTAAATGATGTCTACAAATGGAAACAAAGAGGAAGCTGAAACCAACAAACCAAAAAAAAATCTAGCATATCCCTCCAACCATTACACAGAGAGAGAGAGAGAGAGGGAGGGAGAGAGAGAGAGAGAGAGAGAGAGAGGGAGGGAGAAGGACAGAGAGAGAAAGAGAGAGGGGCAGAGAGAGAGACAGAAAGGTGAGAAGAAAAGCCCCCCAACCGTGGTGGCTCTGTCACTGTGGTAACCTGCTCCAGTGTGTGGCATGTGGAGTGTGTGACCTGCTAGCATTAGCTGGTGTTAGAGTTAGCATTTATTAACAGTGACTCTTGAGCTCTCTGTCAGTGGAAGGATCAGTGAAGTGGTTGTGTGTGTGTGTGTGTTTATGTCTGCGTTGGTCCTCTCCCCTCCCCCCAGCCCATTCTACATCACTCCATCAATGCCACTATACAGAGCCCAGATTAGTATGCATACACACACACACACACACACACCAAATACTGTAAATAGACAAGTCCTTTGTAGTGATATTTACATACACAGACACTACAAATAGTTTAAATAGATGGGTTCTACATATTGTTGATTGATGTACACACACACACACACACACATACACACATGCACACGCACACACACACACCCCTCCTCCACCCATACACATACAAACACACACACAAACACACACACACACATGCTCCCAGATCCAGGCCAAACATAGCCTCTGCGGATGGAGGTTTAGGCTTAGCTGAGTGATAGACTCACTGTCACTCCTCATCGCCATCACCACTGCCTCAGTTTGAAACCAGCAGCTTTCTCTGTGTGTGTGTGTGTGTCACCGGATACCAGCTCTGGTCTGCTGAGGACATCAGCTAATCGTGCACAACATTTTCCCAAATTGCAGCCACACATAAACACAGACACAAACCAACACACACATACACACACACACGCACACACACACACACACACCCTCCAGAACTGGAGCAGGTTTAATGAGTAAGGCGTGTGTCCACAGGGCCATTACTGTAAACGAGGCCTGGGTCTGATGATGGCAGTGGTGTTGATGGTGGATGCTGGCATGCTCATGCTTGTGTACGTGCACGTGCACGTGCACGTGCACACACACACACACACACACTTCTGACACAATAACATCACACTTACACAGAGAGAGAGGAGGAGAGAGAGAGAGAGAGAGAGAGAGGAATGACTCAACATTGCATAAAAGCACAGAGTCACATTAAACTTTAAACACAGCCATTAGTCAGTCAGGCAGTCATTCTAAGCGGCCGGCTGAGGCACAGCCCAGGAACAGCGTTCCAATTACAGCGAGCACGGAAGCGAGTGGATCGGCCGTCCTGTCGACTGCCTCGTAAATGTCAGCCTCTCAGGCTGCTTAGACCTGGATGTGTGACGCACACACACACACACACACACACACACACACACAGAGTTCTCTTCCATCATGCAACTCTTCTATAATGTCTGCTCACCAGGTCAGCTAACATGGTTACTACTAACACAATGTAATAAAATAAGTTTTAAGATTAAAGAGATCATTTCCTGTCAAAAACCTCATGGTACAGACCTCAGTTCTAGGGACATAAAAACAGAAGATATTGGATTATAATTGGGAAGCGTATCTTTAATGTTAATGACTATGGTGAAATAGAGAGTAATGGCTATCAGCGGGGAGAGTCACATATTCAAACGGCCATTACGCTTTCAACCCTGACGATGGCTTCATGACTGATGGGTGTCTGGGGCACACGGCAGAAAGATCTGTGATGAAAACCTTCCATCTGTTATGCTGGAGATATGTTATCTCTCTCTCTCTTTATCACTCTCTCTCTCTCTGTCTCTCTCTCCCTGAGATGACAGTTAAGGATTTGTGTTGAGGATTTGTCTTAAGGCAGGTAGCATTGGCCTACCACAGAAGATCACTCACATACACACACACACACACACACACACACAGACACACACACACACAGGCAGTCCAGGACTCTGAGGACTACGGGTGTGTGATGCTGGCAGGGGTGTCCTTTCTCTTCTAGTCTCGTCTCTGCTATGCATGGGTGCTTGTATAAGTATGTCTGTCTGTGTGTGTGTGTGTGTGTGTGTGTGTGTGTGTGTGTGTGTGTGTGTGTGTGTGTGTGTGTGTGTACCATGAGGGCTGCTAAACACCAGGCCCCACCTGACCCCAAACATATGTTTCTGTCACGCCATGGCAACTGTTCACGAGCAACAGCAAGTGCGGTCTGGCGCTAGTGATCTCTCTCTCTCTCTCTCTCACTCACACACACACACTTTCAAACACACTCTTTCTATTGTTCTGCTGATTGTATGTGAGGTTCTAAGTTCTCTATTGTTAACATTGTTAAATTTTCTTTTCGTAAAACTTTAAACATTTCTGATTAACTTGGCTGTTCTCTCTCTCTCTCTAGCTCTATTGCAAGTTGCTGTTTCATTTTCTTAAAATAGAAAGTATGGGTTTTTTTAATGTCAGCTTATTTAATGTCAGAACTGTCAAACCAGTTTTGATTGCGTCTGAAACTCCCTCTCTGCTAACAATTCCCTCTCCCCTTCATCTCAGATGTCAAATGTCATCAAAGCAGAAGCCAAAGGGTTAGAACTTGGAGCAACTTGCACATATACAGAGAGGCCTTTGAAAGACAATTCCCACACTTCAATGTAGAGGCAATCTCTGAGTTCATGCAGCGTATCCCCCAACCATTGCGAGCAAGTGAGTGTGAGAGAGAGAGAGAGAGAGAAAGAAAGAAAGAGAGATACCAAATTTAAAGTCAATTGTCCAATATTCTGCCTCTGAAATGATGAGTCCCTGGAAGAGTCTTGTGATGAAATCCAATTTGATCTGTACAGCACGGTGTTAACTGCCGTCATGGCTGAAGACGTAGAGAGAGGAGCCTTCACACTTGCAATCAACTCAGATGCCACACACACTGAGAGTCATTCAGTGGGCCAGGGCTGGGCTTTGCTTGGCTGACGGGCAACCAATGTTCTCTCAGTGCAAGAGGTGTTTGCACTCACACACACATACTCACACACATGCATGCACACACACACACACGCCACCCCACCCCCGTCTTTTTCTTTTTTTAGCCATCAACAAGTGAGTGATCCCACACACCACATAATGCTACATTACACAGACTCCTCTCTCTCTCTCTTTCTCTCTCACACACACACACACACACATAGATAGGGGTACGCCTACATCAGCAGATCTAACGTTGCACAAACACTGAAACAGTTTATGCAAGACACACAGCAATGCATGAAAGTCCGAGCATGAGCGCTGACAGTCTGAATAGAGGGAGGTGGATCAAAGAGGCTGTTACATCTTGCCACCATTCCCACAGATGCATTTTCTTGGCATCCGTCAGCAGTGCTTTCACTGGGCACATCGCTTGTAGGCTTCCTCGGTTACATCACCAACCTCTTCCTACACCACACATCACATTTCCTCAGTAATACAGTATGTGTGTAATGAAGCAAGGCTACTTATTCCCCCGTGATCATCCAGCTAGACAAGCATTCTATTTAAACAAAGTATCTCTCTCCACAAAACACTACGGGCATCTTTTGGTTCATGCATGGAACAGAAACAACTGTGGTAAAAGGCCTGCCCCCCCCCCCCAACCCCTCCCCTCCTACCCAAGTCTGCGGTGTCCGGGGCGGTTGCTCAATCAATTGGATAACTGTTGTGCCTTAATTAGAAGAAATGTCTGTACAGTTTAAATAGGATCTTTGCAAAGGATGAGACTCAAACTCAATGCCATTAAGCTTTGCTACCGACTTAAAACAGAGCTGGTGAGTGTGTGTGTGTAGGCTTTGCAAACATGAACAGCCGCACAAAAAAAAACATACACATACAACCACACTGAATTGTCAGGAATCATTAATTGGGACACATGACTAATAGAGAGTTCAAAGCTTTAAGTTAAACAGTTACAAGTCTACAAGAAAGATCACAGGCTTTACTTTCCAGTAAGCCAAGCGTCACTGCATTCAACGGCATCTGCTGTCATTAGAACTCGCATACTGAATCAATTATGATCCAGACGTGGCTCCCAAACTTTTTTTCTCTGCAATGACACCCCAGCTTTAGATTTACCTCATTTATTTGGTACAAGAAAGCTCTATTGATTTATTGGCTGACCTGGCACCGCGCACGCTCACGCCGTCAGCGAAAGCTGTGAACACACACCGAGTGGAAAAAAGCCTTCCAAAACGCACTTGCTCGTATTCGCGGCGGAAAAAAGGGAATCCCCACAAAATTCCCAGTCCTTTCTCACGCTCATGCCGTGCGCTGCCCGTTATGACGTCGGATGGGAAACATTAACGGGGGCACGGCAGGGTAATAAAACAAAAAACTCAACGTTATATCTCGGCGCCCCGAAAATTCTATTACCGACATTACTGACATGTTCTTTGTGGTCTATGAAGAAAACAATAATAATAATAAAACGTCAATTGCTTGCATTCTGCCATGATTCAGAAGAGTAAGCGCGCAGACTATAGACTGCACATCACACACAAAGGATATTTTACTACGAGTCATCACATACAGTATACACAGTATTGAATGCATTATTGTATTATGAAATGAATTCGATATTGTAGCCCACTATTCCGTGTCAAATCATTAACCCAAACAAACGTGCCCTGCGAAATACAGTGAACGTCATTCTCCTGGCTGGCAGTGTCTAGTAAAAGCCCATAGGTGCTTCCTTCCTGTGATCATTTATCGCTGTTGCTCACCGTACAAGGCATTTCGGGTTATCTGGCCTCCCATGGCTCAACGTCGGTTTCCCTTTTCACCGCTTGCGTTTTGTCAGTTCGTCGCATCGGTCCTGTTACAACCCCATGCCGACAGCATATTCGCCCATCCGAAGATCTCACTCGTCCTCCGATTAATGTAAACAGTCCAGCACTCCTCCTTGGCTGCGCGTACGGGCGGTGCGCTCAGCTCGCTCCTCATTCACTGCTTAGCTCAGAGGTACAAGCCTCCGAGACATTTACATAAAAGGTGGAGTCAAGAAATCCTTCATTTAACACAGTCGCTGCCAAAAACCCTCTCCACCATGTCTGTCGCTGCACACATGGAGCAACGAGGTAGTCATTAATAGCCCACAGTGCAAACAAACGTACAGAATCGGTCGGAAAATTTGTAGTTTTTTGGAGTGGGGCTTGTTTGTTGGTAGCCTCCTCTCAGGAAGTTGATCCCTTACTGAAAGCATAACAATATATTGGCTAGACAGTACCTTGTAGGGCCATTAATGATTTTGAATAGTCACATTGCCTTGCAGATCCATAGATAAGATTTGGTTGGTAGGCTTATCCAAATACTTCTTTGTTGTCCATTTTTTCCTCCACTGTAAGGATGTTTTATATATTTGTATGTATTTGTATGCACATTGGCTTTCACCATACCACCCCCCCCCCACACACACACACACACGCCCAACCTAAAAAACAAAAACAAACAAACAAACAAACGAAAAGGAATGCTGGGGAAGAGGAAGCCTCCGGTCAGTCAGTTCCTCGTGGCAGACACGCCAAGTGTCCCTCGACAGTCAGCCTCCCTGACTTCACCTGTCATTGCGTCGTGCCGGGGGCAGCCACAGGGCTGGAGGGTAGCCTACTCGAGGCAAGATTGCTTAGTTCAGACGGGGCCATGTTGTTCTCACTGTGCCTGTGAGCTCAACCCACAACATAACAAGAAAATTATTAAAATCAACAAGTGTCATGCAGGCCTAACCACGTACTGGAAGGTGTGTAAAGTATAACACTTTATATTAGCACACAGATCCACCATTTACAAGTTGGAACAAAACCAGAAGCTACCAAATAAGTTCTGATTACATCTTTTTCATTGAGAATAATTGTTGCTGTTGTACTGGCCCCTTATAAAGCTCCTTACTGAGCAAAGCATATGAATATCATAATTCATATACAACTAGCTTACTTACCATGAATAGGCTATAATTAGGAGGTAATACTGGAGAAATTCTTAGATAATGACCGATTATGGGTAGAAAAAGGTCATGCAGAATGAGGTATTAATAAGTGATGTGTAAGGACTAACAAATGTCTAGTAAGTTATTCATTTGCATGTTAATTAGCAGCTAGTTAATGGCGAATATGTGTGTGCTAATGCAAAGTGTTACCACAACAACATATGGTATGTATAGCACATTGAACTACATAATGTATGTCATGTAAATCCAGCATGATTTCTGATTAAATAAAGGACTGAGGTGTCATTGCACAACACCTACTCAATGGAGAGTATTGACATATATACTATATACATATTATACTCAATACGTACTATATACATACTCATATTCTATAATACTCAAGATGGCTGACGTGGGTCTGATTTTTCATTGATGGATGATGGCCAAATCAAAGACATACAGGAGAGGGAAAAAAAAGCCTTTTGCGGCAAAAATGCCTCATCATTGAAGCTCGTTAGCTTGCTGGCCTCTTGATTGTGGCAAGGATGGAGACGAACATTTCGAAACGGAATCAATCTTGCAATAATATTTATTCTGAACCACCTTCCTCCCTTCACAACCAGCAGTGCAAAGGAACCATAACAAACACATGCTGCTAATGGACTTTGATCAAAATGAGATCACTGGCACTGGTTCTCGACACGCCTGAGACCACAAATGAGGCCTTCCCCACACATGGCAGGCACATTTCCCTGCCGTGATGGGTAGCAAGGGTGCAGAACTCAGATCCAGAATTTGTACATCGCAATCCCAATGCAGTCATTTTTTTCTTTGTGTGAAATAAATACCATGTATTTATGTATTAATCATGAATTAGGTATGAATTATAGGAATAGGACAAGCAAACGGCAAACAGCAACAGTTTGAATAAAGTGAATAAAGCATAGCATTTATTTATTATGACCTCAGAGTTACTGAGACATTTTTCAACATAAAAAAAAAAAAAAATTGGACTTCATATTACTGTATGCCTGTTTCTTGTTAATCTGGCTACGTGCGGAAAGCAAAGCTGGGGCTCCTGTATTCGTGTTGAGTAAGGTTCTGGAAAAAGCTGGAAAGAGTCTGGTGTCTGCTGGCTAAATGGGGAGACTGCTATAATTTTAGGGGATAATTCATTATAATTTTCATCTCCTTAGTTCAGATATAACTGTTCATCATTAACTGCCATTTGTTGTTATTGTTTATTCATTAGTTTGTTCATGTGAAATGAGGCTGTGAGCATCAGACATTTCTTCTGTGATGTTTATTTGCATGTCACACTTGGTCTGCATGTCTCTATTAGTCTTCTGTCTGTAAGTGTGCGTGTCTGTGTGTCTTAGAACATTCTGGAAAAGGCTGTTTTGGTGAGCCATCTGCAGCCCTGTGCTTTCACACATCCTGGGCAACGCTGACCCCAACCTGGAGCGGTTGCCTAGGAGACGTCGCCAAGCAGTGTTGTGCGTCAGCGTGCCATGCAGCAGGCCCGACAAAGGAGACGACTTGTGACTCAACACTGAATGTGCCATCCTTATAAGCTCACTCTTCTAGCTGCTATACTTCACCAAACAAAAAAAAGAAAGAAAGAAAGAGGGAGAGATTCTACTCCAGTACCAATGGAGAGAATGAAGTAGAAAGAAGTAGAAAAATCATATAAACACACACACATATATATATATATATATATATATATATATATATATATATATATATATATATATATATATATGTAAATATAAAATACATAGGCCTGCAGTACTGTGTATGTTTTCTATGTACGTATGTGCAAGTGCGTATGTTTGTGTAATTAGTTGTATGACTGCTCTGGTAATGCAGCACAATATGATTCATCATGCCATTAAAACACATTTGAATTTGAATTCAATGACAGGAAAGCAAGAGAAAGCTTGAGGGATAAAGAAGCAGACAGACACACCAGACACACACACAGACAGACACACCAGACAGACACAACAGACATACACACAGACAGACACACAGACAGATACACCAGACATACACACAGACAGACACACAGACAGACACACAGACAGACACACAGACAGACACACAGACAGACGCACAGACAGACACACCAGACATACACACAAACAGACACACAGACATACACACAGACAGACACCAGACAGACACACAGACAGACACACCAGACAGACACACAAAGAATTAGAGTTAAAGTTAGAATTAGAATTAGAGAGTTATCTTTTGCTCTCCGTGTTAATAGAGTATTTACCATGACGTGCGTGACTAAGACGACCAGGATGTGGCACTTGAAAGAAAATAAAAATGATATATAATACTGTTAAGCCAAATGGACTTACATAACCCACTCAAACAAATAGATGACGCCTGGCTCACAATATGGCCAATTATATTACTCACCTCATGTCAAGATGAATCTATTAGATTGGTTTAAAAATGGAAACATTAATTACACCCAGGAAGCCTTCTGTGCTCCTCGCTGAGTGTGTGAGTCTGGGTGTGAGATACATTCACTTTCCCGTTGGGAAGGCTTAGGGATGATATAATCAGCAATCAAAACCCGACCTTCAAATAACAACAGCGCCAGTATGCAGTATGCAGTATGCATTCTGACTGCTACTCCCTAGTGCATTGCGTTTTTGCCTTTATCAACAGCAGGCCTTTCTCAAAGACTCCCATTCTTGTTTGGCCAACAAAGCTTGCTCTTGCTTTGCCTGGCCTGGCTACACATACGGAATAGGCTTGTCTTGCCTGCATGTCATCTACTCAGTGGTTGTCAGGTGTTGTTTTTGCCGGCGTCGTCTCCCAGGTGGAATAACATACCATAGAGCATCTGCCCCTCTGTTGAAAAAAAAAAAAGTCTCGGGTGATTTACGGCCTGTGTTTTCATACTCCCCATAGTAGTGCGGAATATCAGCTAGTCGCCTTCCAACCGAAGTTAATCGTGTCAGATCAGCTTCCTTGTTTTTCTTTCCCCGTCACTGTCTTTGTCCAAATATTCCCCAGGCTATTTTAAGTCAGGTAATTCCCCAGCGTCATCCCATAACTCTTGAAAGATAGCAGATTAAACAGACTAGTATTTTTCAGTCTTATCGTGTCATCGGAGCATGTGGTTGCAGCTATCTGCTTGTGGGTGCAGCTGTTCTAGCAGCTTGGAGCTCTAGGCCAGAGGTGCTTAGCTAACTGTCTGCTGGGGAGGTTGGACCTTAGGGGCATATGGCTTCATAGTCTCTGGCTGGTGCTTTCTCGTTTTCTGTCTCCTCTTCTGACACCCTCACCCACATACACTTGTCTACATTAAACACACAGACGCACATAATTTCTGTCTCGCTCTTTCGCTTTCTCTCTCTCTCACACACATACACACAGACACAGACACACACACACACCCTTTATGTAGCTTCAGGGAAATCATGAGGATGGAACCCAGGGTTTGCACATAAATATAGAGTTGTTGTATTGATCAAGGGCAGATATGGCTGATGGTTGCACTGCACTGAGTTTTGTGTGTGTGTGCATGTGTGTGTGTGTGTGTGTGTGTGCAAGCCCTGCTACCTTCAGCTTTTCATATCAACAATCCTCACAAACCACCACCACTGTCTGTCACCCCCCTCTGTACACCCACCCACACACACACACACACACACACACGCTCCAGGACAGTAGTGTGTTGCTGGCACCCGGCCCACCGGCTTCACATGGCAGCTGGACCAATGTGCAGGTTTCCAGGACAACCATGGATCCGGGGGTAGCAACAGGGCGTTAGTTACTCGTTTGCATGATCCAGCAGGCAGGCAAATGGGCACGCAGACACACACACACACACTTAAATACAGCACATTGACAATTACAGGCCCAGAGATGAGATTCACACATAAACATTCAGATGCCTGCTCTCACAATCAGTTCTTTTGAAGAGATTCATTAGAATTCATTTATGAGTACAATACCGCCCACTTTAGGATCCATGCCTCTCAGAGAAACAAGCATAAAGAGCCAGAAGAGGAAGGTCACACTGAGATACTGAGCAGACATGAGAATGACACACAGCAAAGATAACAAGGAGGTTTGTCTTTCTGGCCAATGAAAAATGCATATAGGAGCCTTACAAATACACATAGAGAAGACTGGAATAACAGCAATTGAAGCAGCAACAGGCACACTTAGAGAGAAAGAAAAAAAAAGTGTGTGTGTGTGTGTTTGTAAACGTGTGTGTGTGTGTGTGTGAGAGAGAGAGAGATAGAGAGAGAATCCTTTTAGTGAACCATAATGTGAACTGATGGCTCAAAATGCAAAAACCCATCTCGCCGGTTCACATTTACAAATGACTTGGCGTTAGACCTTTTTCCCTATGCCCTGTTTCTGTACAAAACCACAGCTAATATGATTTGTAAGTTGAGAGAAAGCCTATTCCACTACTGGGAGAGGAATGGGAGAAAAAGGATGAGGAAGGGAGGAGAGAAGAAGATGAGAGAGAGAATTGACAGAAGAGGTGAGGTTAGAGACAAGACACCTAGAGATAAGACGAGACATGAAAGACTGTTAAAAAAAGAGGAAAGTTACAGTGTTCTTTGTGAAAATCGAGCAGAAGGAGAGGTGGAGAATGTGAGAAAGACAGTGACCAAAAGACAGAGAACGAAAGAGAGAGAGAGAGAAAGAGAGATTGATGGAGGGAGAAGGGAAGATTCAAACAGACCAAATGACAATCAAAGAGTGAAAGAGAGGCAGGAAAAGAAAGTGTGTGTGTGTGTGAGAGAGAGAAAGCTGGAGGTAAAACCTGGCCCCTCTCCCTCCTCTTTTCCTTCCTGGAGGAGCAGCATGGGAAGGGGAGACATTAGTGGGGTGTTTTGGGGGTTGATAGGGTGTGAGGGTAGAGTGGTCTAGAACTTTTTCGTAACAGAGACAAAAAAGGAGAGAGAGAGAGAGGGAGAAAGACAGAGAAAGAGGCAGAGGAGAGACCCCGTCGGGCAAAAGGCAGAACAGCCCTTCGTCCTGCTCCTCTCATCCCTGAAAAAGCAGCAGGCAGTGTGAGTGTGTGTATTTGTGTGTGTGTGTTTGTGTGTGAGTGTGTGTGTGTGTGTGTGTGTGTGTGCACGCGCGTAGTCATTGTCATAGAATAGAGTAGGGTAGGGTGGGCTTTGGAGTGGGGTCCGGCACCTTCTCCTGAGTCATGTGTGTAATGAAATACAGAGGCAGCTGCTGGGGCCGTGCGCTGCGGAGGGTCCGGCGAGGACGGTTTTGTCAGCGGAGGGCCACGGGGCTCTGGGCCCGAACAAAACCCCCTATTCAGCTCACCGGCACGGGCGCCATGTGCAAGACATTACCGCAGTAACACTAGCGCACCATATTGTGTTATTGGAGAACAGACCAAGAACGGGGAGAGAGAGAGACTGAGAGAGAGAGAGACTGAGAGAGAGAGAGATGGGGTGACGACAGAGAGACAGAGGTAGAGAGGTGCCAAGTTTAGACCCTGGGGTTTGTTTACAAAGAACAAGGGAGAGGAGTGGAGGATCCCCTTTTATTAATGACACAATGCACGGTCGTATGGCGTCACCTGAGCCAGCCTCTGATTTCAACATGTCAGATACCAGATTGAGTGCATGGTTTTTCAGTTATGTCACAACCAAAACCTTTCCAGGTTGTGTATATTATGTTGTTTACATTGGTGAGTTTACATTATGAAGCCATAGCCACAAAGGAAACGTATATTCCAGTAATTTGCATTGTAACAGAACTATTCAGGACTATTCAGGCTCAATACTGTGATACCATAACTAGACAGACTGTCATTCACTGTGATACCATAACTAGACAGACAGCCAGTCACTGTGATACCATAGCTAGACTGGACAGTGCAGAGCTGGGAGTGATTACTGAGTCAGTGTGCACCATACCCTCCCTCCCATGTGCTCTTCCATGTGCCCACCAGTCATTAGAAAGGAACAGACAGCTATGGGTGTAGGTCTCCTAAAATACCTGTTTAATAACCTTTGTACACATGAATTAACTCATCATTAATTCTTTTTTTCTTTCTGTCACATTGTAATGAGACCCTTACATACTACTCTGCCTCATTATATCTCATAACACCCCCCCCTCACACACACACACACACACTCTCTCTTTCTTCTCTTTCTCTCTCAAGACAGTGGTATGTAACAATCCACAGTGATCCACATAATCAGTGAGTTTATGGCCTCTAGGAAGCTTATGGATCTTGTGTAACACATCTTCACAGAAAAGAGAGAGAGAGAGGGGGGAGAAAGGGGTGGGGGGCGATAATGAGATCTGTCATTCAGCTTTAATAAACCACAGACGGAGAAGGATTATAATTCAGTGGAAGCTTACTGGGCACTAGAGGACTGGACAAGAGGGGAAGCAAGGGAGAGAGGGAGGGAGAGAGAGAGAAAGAGAGAGACAGAGAAGGGGGAGAGAGGGGATGAGAAAGGAGAGGGATAATTCTACCAGAGGTACCACCAGGAGTAATTTATGTTTTAATTATATGAGTGAAGTACAGTATTGTGCTTGAAGGTGAGAGAGGTAGGGAGAAGAAACAAAGAAGAGCCGGAGAGAGGGAGGGATGAAGGAAAAGAGAACATAAAAGGAAACAATGAAAGAAAAGAAAGTGGAAATAAGTAATTAATTGTCACTCAAGGTGAGAGGTGTGTGAAAAAAACAACAATAACAACAAAAATAAACAAAGAGGGGCAGGAGAGAGAAGGAGGGAAAGACAATAAAGTAGAAAAAGAGTAAAGAAAAGGAAAGAAGTAATGAATGCATGAATGAATGAATTAATTAACAAATTAACATTAGTTATTTTGCCAACAGTATGGAGAAAGGATACATACTGAAGTGCACGAACACATAGCGAAAAAGTCCATTATCAAACACCATTGATCTCCCATGGGTCAAAGGTCATTCGAAAGTAAAGTTATCGAGAGGCATCACGCGTGACACTGAAGAGACACTCTGTCAAAGACAAGTTGACACAAGGGCTGGATCAATGAGACACATTCTGCCCCATCATGGCCCTTTCGACTGCTCATTCAATTACAGCACGTACTGCTGACAGGACTGAAGGCAATTCCACTTGATGCCGTAACACGTACAGCATCCCTGTACTCCGATGGTCATGAGAGAGAGAGAGAGAGAGAGAGAGAGAGAGATCATCTCAGGTCGATGCTAGTCAGAAGTCTCCCACGTACATGTGGTTGTACTCTGATGAGGCTAACGACGGCTTTTAAATTGCAGTTCCGTTTGCAAGGAGGATCTATGTTTATTGTTCATTGCATCAAGAGTAATAGTCCACAGCTGGCCGTGCCGGGAGGAAAAAATAAATACATTTTTAAAAAGTTATTTTCATAAATTTGTTTTTGGGTTGCCATTCATCAGCAGAACTCCACTGATTTGAAACATTAGTGGTCTGGGAGTCCGGGTGTGGGAAGTGGATCCGGCATCCTTTCACGATTAAGTCAGTATGTGTCTGTTTGAGCTCACTGTAACGCTGTAAATAACACTGGGCCTCATTTAGCAATACCTTCCTAAGAATTTTCTTACATTTCTTCTTAAGGTCTCACTTTAAAACTTATATTGGGAAATACATATCTTCTTGAAAAATTGTGGGTGGGTTTTAAGAACAAAAGTGGGTTTTAAGAACAAATTTCTTTGCAAGAGTGGTTGGTGATTGAGGCTCAATAACTCTCTGTAGTATGTGTGTACTAGTGTACTATAAACTGGCTGGTTGCCCCTTTCAATGTTATGCTTGCTGTTCTTTGGATTTGCGTTACATTGCTGCCATCTGGCTTGATGTTTTAGCAACAGTGTTGTGTTGCTTGCAACTTTGCTTCTTGTTTTGTTGGTTTAATGCCTCTGTCGATCCCTAAACAGCCTGTGCATGAACCTGCACTGTTAACCGATTATGACTGGCAGGCTTTTTGCATTAAGCTTACTCTTGAGCAGCCAGGCACACACACACACACACACACGGCTACCAACTCACACAAAGAGACAGACATGTTCGAAATTGGATATGTGCATCAATTAAAATACTTTATGACAGGTAAATGTGTGTGTGTGTGCGTGTGTGTGTGTGCGCTGTATTGTGCTTGAACCTGCAAGTTCTGGACAAGGTTCATGGCCACAGGCAAGAATATTCTCCTTTATGAAGTCATGAGAACATCTCTCAGTCTGCTATATTCTGAGACATGTGTTTGCGGACCTTTCCCCTCCCCTTCTCCCCGACACAAGAAGCACTGAACACAACACATATAGGCCTAGAGGTGAACAGAATATTCTGGAATAATATGTGAATATATGGAATGCTATACATGGAATAACATAACTCAGTAACCCCTCAGTGATGTTCTGTTTTCCATCTGTTCTCCTACAAAAAGATACATTATAGAAATAATATATGGGGACTTCTATGAGCCTCACATTATGAGATGACACTACTATAGACAGATAAGAAGTGTGTATGTTTTCACAGATGGGTTCTGCTGCGCCATGACCGACTGAAGAGCACATAGGAGGGTATGGTGCAGACTGACTCAGTAATCACTCCCAGCTCTGCGCTGTCGGAGAGGGAGGACTTGCGGGGACCTGTGGGGGTAGTTACACAACTGGTGCGGAGGATGAAGTCCGTGCCCACCGGCCGGCTTGCTCACACACCCACCTAGTCTACCCAGTCTACCCTGTCTGTCTGTCTGTCTGTCTCTCTGTTGGTCTGCTTGTGTGTCTGTCTCTGTTTTTCGGTCCACCTGTCTCTCTGCCTGCATGCCCACCTGTCTCTCTGTCTGCCTGCCTGCGTGTCTGCTCCTGTGCCTGTCTAGGTGCCCAGGGGCCCTGTAGGGGTGGCTGTGGAGGGCGGGCTAAGCCAGGTCCTGAGCTCACTTTTCCTTCCCTAAAAATATGCCACCTGTGCTGGAGCCCCCCCTCCCTCTGGGCGACACTCTGTCATGGGCTAGGCTGTAATCTTGACATCTAACTGACAGCCAAGTGGATTTCATCAGTAGTAGCCGAGGTGGACATTAATCACCCTGGGATAGATAGATCTTCTCTGGGAACAAAAAGGCAGAGAGAAAAAAATGAGGTAGGGTTTGTGTGTCAGTCTGTGTGTGTGTGTGTGTGGGGGGGGGGGGGGGTCATTGGGGGAATGGTGGAATATAAAAAGAGGATGTTGGGTTTGGGTCAAGTTGCATATGAGATGTGATGTAAAGGCACACACACACGCAAGCACACGCACACACACACACTTTCTTTCTCTCTCTCCCATACACTTTCTCTTTCTCCCTTCTCTCTCTCTCTCTCACACACACACACACATTCACAATCATACACAGAGGCACAGACGCACTTTCTCCCTCTCTCTTGCCCACACACAAAAAATGCATAAACACACCAACCAACACATAGCTCACACATACTCCAGTGTACCCAGACACGAGCATATACTAACACATACACACACACACACACACACACACACACACACACACACACACACACTGCAATTGTGCCAGGATTGAGACATTAATCAGTCTCGCACTACTCAGACATACATGCACACACACATTCTCCAGCCTCTCTCTATCTCTCTCTCAATATCTTCCCCAATCCCTGCAGCAGCCTGTGCTCTTAGGCCAGAGATCTAGAGCCCCCAGCCCCATGGCAGATGGCAGGGCTGGATCAAAACTCCCCAAATAAAAATGTAATCCTGTCCTCACATGCTTACAGCCCAGGCCACCCAGATTATTCCCTTCCTACACCAGCAGAGCAACAGAGGGAGAGAGAAGGAGAGAGAGAGGGAGAGAGAGGGAGAGAGAGAGTATAACAGCATAAAGGACGAAAAATCTTAAGTGAGACGGGGAACGCATGTGTTTCTGTGTGTGTGTGTGTGTGGGAGGGAGAGCAAGAGCATCAGCACAGAGACTGTAAGAGCACTTCAAAGACATCTCTGTCTTTCTGTCTGTATATCTCTTTAGGCATGTATGTTTGGTGTTTGTGTGTGTGTATATGTGTGTGTGTGTGTGTGTGTGTATGTGTGTGTGTGTGTGTGTGTGTGCATCTCCTATAGTGGGCTGCCTGTATAGACTTGAGTGTTTTTTTTTTCCTGATTTATTTTATGCTTTTTCCCCCCAGAAACCTGAAGAGCTTTCAAGCTCATGTGCTGATGGCTGTCTGTCCATGATGCATAGTGGAACCGTGAAACAAGCTGTTACTGATAGCAGAGATAGTTCTGGAGAGGCCCACTCGAGGAAATCAAACATCAAAAAGCAGCTGAGCCTGAGGACCACCTGCCATTACGCATAACATCATATCTCTCCAAACTCGCGCCAGAGGGAGAGGAGTAGTATTATAATTTTCCGTCTTTAATCAGTTGGGATCTTGTAATAAGTTGGACATGTCTGTTTGTAAACAGATACTATCTTTGTTTTGGTCTTGCACAGATGCGTATACAGAAACACAAACACACCTTGTCTCTCTCTTTCTCACGCTCTCTCTCTCTCTCTCTCACTCACACACACACACGCATCTGAGCGCACACAAACTCACAGTGAAAGGCATGCACAGACAGAAATGCACATAGCAAGTGTGCACACGCGTACACACACACACACACAGCTGCGGAGGTAGTGGCCTTGCTAAGCTTCCCACACAGTAACCTCTTTAAGCCTGCAGGCTTTCCACATAGAGGTGGACTGATGCTGAAGTCGATGAGATAAGGTAAATGGGGGGGGCAGAGAGATAGAGAGAGAGAGAGGGAGAGAGAGAAAGAGGGAGAGAGAGAGAGGGGACAGAGAGAGAAAGAGAGAGAGAAAGAGGGAGAGAGCGAGAATAAAGGCAGGCACATCCTTTTCCCTTCTCATGAAAAGATTTACACAAGTCACATAAGCCATAACTGAATACAACAATGCACTTAGTCACATTGTGTGCTTTCATAACTGAAGCACCACATCCTATCCCTGAGGCGATGTCCATTAAAATAGGCCTACACTCTTTTGCTGTGTCCTGCTGACCTGCCAATCAACAGATCAACTGAATGTGGGCTCTCAAATGATACTGTTTCTCAAGGAGAAGGAAACGTTTACAAGCTCTCATTAGCTTTGTTGACGTGTTCCTGCTTGTTATTTTCTTTTGGTTTTGGTTATTCTTTTGGTTTTAAAACAAAGTGCTTAGAAGCTGCAGGAGAGAATGATTCAGGAGGAAAAGAAAAACGTGAAAAATAAGAAAAAAAGAATAAAAAACAGATGATGGAGGGGAAATGGATCAAAGTGCATGTTTCCAGGAACGTGTGGACAGCCCCCACACACACAACCAGTTAGGTCACCTCTTAGTCCTACCGTAATGCTGAGAGGCTGAGAGGCCCTGGCTGCCATTCTAGTGAAATGATGATGGGGCTGGGCTGGGCTGGGTGAAGATCTACCGTCTTAGCAATTCACCATAAATCAGAGAGCCTTGGGATGCATGGAGCATCTGAGCAAAAAAAGGCCTCCTGGTCACCAGAAAGGTCTCTCTGCCTCTCTCTCTCTCTCTCTCTCTCTCTCTCTCACACACACACACACACACACACACGCACTATCACAATATCCTATAGACAAAATCACCACAATGCAAAGAACACCTTCAGCAGATGATGAACTTAATGACCCCTGGAGTTTTACCTCTCTCTCTCTCTCTCTCTCTCTCTCATTCACTCCCAAGACAAGACGTGGCGGCGGTTGCCGTTGTTGATGTTTAAATTCTTTTCGTTTGTCTCACAGTCTGCAGACCGTGGGCAGGCAGGCGCAGGCAGTGAGCGATCTCCCCCGGAGAGTGTGGTGTAGTCATGGGCACACAAACAATGACGCGTTGGGACTTCCCCCCCATTAGCCTGGACAAACTGGCAAAGTGGGGCCCCAGCGTGAGGCATGACCATTCAGAGTTAATCATTCCCTCACCTCCATCCTCCATTGCCCTCGACCCCCTCCCAGTACATACTCCATGATCCATGATTTCCTTTTCAATGGTCAGAGATACAGATAAATATGCATAATATGCAACATATCGCAAGTTAAACTTTTTCAAAAACAAGGGCATTCTTTCTACCACTGGGCATGAAAAAACAAGTTAGTCAGTTAGCACGTCACCTCAAAATATACTGAGACTTTTAACAAAATATTACGCAATGCAACCTAAAGTAAACTTTTCAACTTTTATGCAGATAAGTTTTATATTTTCATTGATACTGCATTAAATAACATGTTAAACTTTCCAATAAGTGCTCAATCTCTACCATAAAGTGGACATTAAAAATTGAAAGTTACTAGCCTAAATGACAATATATTTTAAATATTTTGATAGGTTTCTAATGAAACACTATTGGTGGAACTATTGGTGGAAGTTAAACCAGGTTAAGACTTTTCAAAAACAAGAGTGGCACCATCTTGACCTACATCTGTCCTGGGCCCTCACACTGCCAGCCATCCAGCTGCTGAGTAAAACACAAGATCAGTCAGTGCCTTCCCACCTTCTGCATCCCCCAACCCTTCTCCAGTACAGCTGTCTATGGGGCAGAGGCCTAGAACAAGCCTCTATAACATAGACCCTGGATGAGATCCAGCTTTTGATTTGATTGAATCCACAATGGTGCTTTCGGTTGGGTAGTAGTTTTGGGAATTTGTGTGTGTGTGTGTGTGTTTATGTCTTTGTTTGTGTGTGTGTGTGTTGCTGAGCAGAATATTCAAGAGTCTCGTGTTAGTTTGATTTGATCAGAGTTCTGCACTGGGGCCCCTTTGTGAAGACCAACTCATCTGCTGTGTATCACCCCGTCTGCCTGTCTCCCTGCATACTGCCTGGACAATATTGTGACCACAGCATTCAAATCTTCCATGATTTTTCCTTTTTGGGGGGATTGAAGTACATCAAACAGACTCCTCGACAGTGTGAGTACTCCTGTGAAATCCTTCATCCTATACACAATATGATTCAGGTGAGCATGTAGAAATGTGTCGCATCTTAATCTCCATGAATGACCCTGACATTCAAAATCCTCCTTGATTTTTTTTTTTGTTTTTTTTTTGTCTTCTTCTCTGATTTTAAAAAGGCCAGACAGCTTCCTGAGGGCAAATGTCAACTGCTTCATCATCCTGCAGTTTATGGCTCAGGTGTTCAGGTGCCTACATGTTTGCGATATGAGTCTGACATTTTGGCAATGATGAACATCTACAGTTCCAAAACAACACAAATTCAAATGATTTTTTTTTTCCTATTTATGAAATGAAACACAAAATGGAATGCAAGATCTTCTGTGGCAGTAAGAGCACAAGTCTTAAGATCAACATGACATTTTTAAGCTATAAAATATGCATTTAAGCTAAAAAAAAAAATAAACTGAGGTCAAGGTCAAACTAAAGAGTGGTCCAGATCACTGGTCCAGACCAAGTATGACTTGCAGAAGATGTAATTCTGTAAGTCATGTGCTTTGAACATTTCGGGAATCATGTCTTAATCTTAAAATAGAGGTTAAGGTATAACTTAAGAACAACTTAACGTTAAGAAGGTTTCAGAAAACTGGCCCCTGATCCATGACAGGAAGAATGGACAAACATGACTTTTTATACTTTGGTGTCACTTGCACAACTACATCTAAATCAGGGTTTTGATAAATGTTTTGTATCTTCTAATAGCATCACTATAGGCTTGGTTGAAGTGTAAAGTATCTGAAAACAGTGTGTATTGGCCTAAACTGGACAAAGGTAGGCGGCTAAAATACACACAAAACTTTCCTGAACCTTCGCAGTGGTCAATTTTGCCCCCCCACAAACGTTTTTTTGTCTCAAACTCAATCTCATTACCAGTGGCAGACACTGAGCACAGTAGGCAGAGGCTGGTGCGTGTGTGTGTGTGTGTGTGTTTGGGTGAGCAAGTGGCAGAGGGGTGGAGAGCATAAAACAAGATGGTTCATCTTCCCCCTGTCAAAGAGCAAATGACTCTATTACAGGATCACAGTGTCAGAGCAAAACAACATATGTTCCCTATTAGGGTCACTGTAGGTCAGCTGAGAGCCTTTTCTGCCAGCCCATCACACACACACTAACACACACACACACCCACACCACAAGCCCTCTCCGTGCTTCCCACAATGACGCCACAGTCCCACTTTTCAACGATAATCGGCTCCTTGTCCAGATTCTGGATCATCATATCTGGGCAGACACACAAATGTGGGGATGCGTTGTGAATCAGTCATCTGTTGTGTCTCGACAGCCCCTGGCAGGGCAACAAGCAGCTTCTTTCCCGCCCTCCAAAAACCACTGAGCACCCAGAGATTTGAACTCTTCTTTTGAGTCTTGTTTTCTGGTCTATTTTTTTTCCTCTTCATTTTTGGCTGAATTCAGGACTTGACTGTTTCATCCAACATACAGTACAGTGAATCTTTGTTTGGACAAATGGTTGTGTTTATAAATGCGTGCGAAAGGAAAATGAGGCTAAGCACTGAGGATGCTAGGTTTCGGTCATTTAGGTCTATAGATCACATTACAGCTTCTCCTGGCACAGCTACCTTCATGTTAAGATGGTTTTAATGGGTTTTTAAAATGATTTTCAGAGGTCAAATGTTGCATTTAATTACAAGTACTTAATTCATAATTAGGTCATTTTCCACTGAATCTCTGCAAGAATCTAAATAATTGTCCAAATGATCAAGGCGGAGTGTTGATTTCTCACTGATAAACTCCACTGATGGTTCTTCAAGTTCAGCTTATAAAGGCAGTTTCATCCCACTTTTTCTGGGTCAGTGCTCATAGCCGTGCCCACAGTCACTGTCCCTATTATTCTATCTGATAAAGAAAAAAGGAGAACCCAAGTGAGCCAAGTAAAAAAAAGTGTTTCAGTGGCAGACACATAATCCACCCAGACCCAATACTGTCCTATCAAATGCAACTCACTACCACGCGCACTTCTTCTTACACTATTGAGGCAGTCTTTCTACATGGTCTTGCAAAGTCTGAGCAAACAATATATAACACAAAGGAACAGGAACCAATAGCTAATGTTCCTGTTTGCCTCGGAACAGGCCTCAATGTACTTCTTCTGGGTAAACAAAACATGGCAGTTATCTGTGGCTGATGGGCAAACAGTGAACACCTGCTTCTTAACGGTTGCTATGGACACAGCAGAGGCTTTATGAGTGTGTCCATGGTTTCTGATAAGCACAACACACAGAGTGGCGACTGTGTCTTACATCGCCTGATGGGAACTGTAAACTAGAGGAAGACAGAACAATGTCAAGCTGACAAGGACAGCATCCATTAGGCAAATAAAATATCAGAATGGACCCCATCAAATGATATGCCAAAAGATCATTGAATACTGACCAAGATACAGCAACATAATATGTTACAATGAGAGTAAACTTGAATAATTCCGGTCTGGATAAGTGGGAGTGTCACATAATGTCACAATACTTTTCAATGATCTACTGCATTAGCATATGAGAGATCAACTCTGGTCTGTATAAAGAGGGATCCCCCCCCTTGCGAAAATGGAACCAGGAACTTAACAAATGTTTGTGCCTCTCGCTCTACTTTTGCCCTCTCTGATACGCCCAATGACCAACCTCACCCTCTGACTTCAACATCTGTCTAGCTGCCAGTACGCTGTCCAGAAAGATTTATCACATATCACAACTATCATGTAATGTTGTGGAACAATATTCTGGAATCATGAAGATGCTTGGTAACTACTGACAGTACATTTCCTGCATAGCCCCTGTCATGGGGGTCGGTCCTTTGAGCCGTGGACCTGCCCAAGGTTTCTTTCTTTGAAATCACAAGGGAGTTTTATGTTGCCCTTGTTGCTCTTGGCTGCTCCATGTCAATGTCTATAAAGCGCCATGAGACCAATGTATTCCAAAATGGCATTGTGTAAATGTATTTGAATTAAAATGTCACTCTACACACCACTATATACACAGGGAAGTTAGTAACCAGCCTTGCACTTTTAATAAACATTTTACATTTAACTCTTAAAGGGATATGCCACTGTTTTGGCCAATTTACTCATTTTCCACCTCCCCTAGAGTTCAACACTTGAATTTTACTTTTCTTCAGTTCATCCAGCCGTTGTCTCTGTCAGACGGTAGTGTTTTTAGCTTCATGTTAGCATCATTAAATCCTTTGGTAGCCAGTAGCATCAGAATTCTGGTATTCCTATTTAAAACTTGACCCTTCTGTGGTTACAAGGTGTACTAAGGCCAATGGAAAATGAAATGGTGGCGTATCCCTTTAAACTAAACCACCAGTAAATCTGCATATACGCAATATACTCTCCTAAATATAATCAGACAACGCACAATAACAATAACAATAACAATTTCAGACCAAATGTATTATTAAATTCACATTAGTGCAACGTAAGACTGTTTACCTTAGTTGCCCTTGGACCAGTAATTGTCATAAAAATAAAATGTAATGGAAATAGTATTAAAGTGGTTAGTGATTAAGAGATAAATCTGGGACAGTGGATAAAATACATGGTGACTAGCCTTTGTACTGCATTCAACTAGCATAAGGACAACAATGTCAATAGTAATTTTGGTCTCTCCTGCCAGGTGTGGTGGCCTTATAATCTGATCAAAAATCCTTTTGTGAAATCCTGTCAACAGTTTGTGTGTCTCGGTTATTTATAGGATACACAGAGTTTGTGGTACTAGTTCCCCTTTACATGTCAGTTGGTTGTTTGCTTATAGTGAAGTTTAATGTTTGAAGCTTATGGTGGGTTTTATGTCATATAGTTATAGAAACGAAATGTATATAGCCATATTATAGATATAGATTACAGACTACAGAAAAGATTAGACATACATGTATATAAAGTAGAACACATAAAAAACAGGTAACTAGGAACTACAATTATACTGTAATTTAAAGAGTGTGTTAGATTGGAAAAATATCTTTCCTCCTAGGAACTATTGTTAAAGGTCAATTAAGATCTATTTATTTATTTAGTAATCTTCATCTTGACTGACACCATGGGCACCAATGATGGGTGAAAAAAAAGAATGTTTTTTTTGGTCACTTTGCTGTTGTTTCGGGTGAATATTTTCGGGTCATCCGTGCAGCAACAACATTAATGCTATGTGATCGGCCAAGCATCCACTTACATAATTGAAGCCGATTTGTTATTTTGCAAGGGCTGGCTGACTCTGCAGGGCACACTCGTTGACTCCAAGAGCCCCTGTATCCAGATCACCACAGCTTGACCTATCATATTGTTTGCGTTTAAGGGGTCCGCTGCAAAACAAGTCTTAGTCTTGTCTTGGGTTGGCAAGAGGGTGGGGCTATTTCTGAGGAAGACATTTGACTTAGACTCTTTGTTGGACCCGAGGGGACAAGATTGGGTTGCCATTTAAATCTGTTGAGGCTTTGGGATGTCTCAAATTTTACTGCATATGGAACTTTTGACCGTTCAGACAGATTTTTTTTCTGTGTGATGCACGTATGGGATGAAGCCATTAACTTGCTGACAGTGCAGATTCAGTGTGTGTGTGTGTGTGTGAGAGAGAGAGAGAGAGTGAGAGCATGTGCATGTGAGGAAGTATAATTATTTGCCGATGGTCTGTTTCCAGAGCTGCATCATGGCTGCATGAACCAAGCTGTAACCTTGATTCACTGTGTATCTGTTTTAATTCAAAGTCTTCCATCTTTAACAGATGACTTTAGGCTACATAATCACAAAAACAAACATAATTAGGCATAGTGATGCCACTCCAAGGACCATGAAAGGCAAAACAAAATAAAAGAAAATGCACTCGTTCACTCCATGTAAAGCACGCCAACCCATTTATTTTTCCACAGATGGAGCCTTTACTGGAACTAGAAAATAGTGAATTTCAAACTGTTTATTACACACTTCTCTGATATGCAACACAGAGGAGAAATCCACTAATTTATCATTGTCTCTTACCACGGTTTTATGAGACACTATCCTATTTTGTGGCTACTGTGCGTATTGTATGCACTAAGAAGCCTAAAATGGTATCATAGAATGTGTTTTAGAAGGAGTCCTTGTTCTATGACTGACCTATTGTGTCTACTCTCCTTCTCCTTCTTTCCCTCTCTCTCTAAGTGCAGTGGTGCCAGAGGCCTTGGCCCCAGTGATTATCAGGATCAGGCTTGCAGGCTCAACGTACAGGAATGAAAAGGCGATGAAACATGGCCCATTCTATTTTCACTTTGTCCTCTAGAATACCTCTGTCCTTCACTCTCTGACCTACGTCTCCAGGATGCTTTCTCTATCTCTCTCTCTTTTCTTCCCTCCCTTTCACTTCATACCCCTACACTACCATTTGTACCAAACTCTATTATGTGACCTTTGACCTTACTCCCTTTCTCTCATGCACACATCCTGAAGGCCTATTGTGAGAGGATAGTAACAAGAAAGCACCTCCATTTAAAACAAGCAGCAGTGTATTCCTTCTGTTCATGAAGAGTATGTCTTTTTGAGACTTTGAAGTCTTCCCAACTAGTCTGTTCTTTGTGATCTCAATAAAGGTCTATGATGACTGTCTTTTGTTTTTCTTCTGAACTCTTCTGTTTTGGTTCAGTTATATGGTCTGTACCTTTGTGACAACAACAGGTTTTGTACAGTGAATAAAAGGAGTCCTCTTTGTCAGGTCAGACACACCTTCACAGAAGTTTTCTACAGTCCAGTCTACCTGTGATGGTCCATATCTGCATTAGCATTAATTACATTAGCATTAAGCAACAGTAAGCAGAGAAGCTCTCTCTTCCAAATCGAATTAATCTTTATCTTTCTTTCGCAAACTTAATCTCGGTCTTTGTCTCGGTTTTGCTGAGCGCGAAATGTAATGCTGGCCACTATTATAAGATAGCACCATTACTGACATCATTGAGCCTTTCATTGGCACAATGAAAGGGGGCAGAAATAGAATGGTAATATAGCCGTGACAGTCTCCGTGGTGATGTCTCTATTGGACGGCATTAGAGGGATTATGACACACGCGCGCATTACCATAAGACGGGGTGAGATCACCAAGGAGGATTAGGCTGGACGTGGGGTGATATAGGGGAGAGAGTGTGTGTGGATAGGGAGGGAGCGCTTGCATGAGAGTGTTAGAATGGATTACTCAGGACATAGGTGGACATAGGTTTGTGGGTGTGTGTGTGATAAGAAGACACACACAGAGAGAGAGAGAGCGAAACAACCATAGCTTATGTTCATTTTGTCTTGCTTGCTGTCATTTTCCAAGATTGTTCTAAATGTACATGTAGCCTTATTGTAATTGTGTGAGTCCACTTTTCTGTGTATATACCTGTATGCAAATGAGCTTGGGAATGATGTTATTGAAACATTCATGCCAATAAAGCTTTCTTGAATTGAATTGAATTGAGAGAGAGAGAGAGAGAGCATAATAAGATGTGTTTCACTAGCGAGAAAGAGAAGAGGGATGAAGAGAGATTGATGAATGAGGGAGGGCAAAATGCTAAATGGGAAAAATGAATGCATACTGTGCGATAATGGGAGGCCAATGGTTGCCAGACTCATTAGACTATGACACCTTACGCTTTTTTCTGAGAGGACGCAAATTCACTAAGCCCTCTCTTTGGGTCGCTTAATCAGACAGTTGCCCCAAACCTCTTCTCTCGCTTCCTTTTTTGGGTGCATCTGGTCCAAATTCTGTTTACCATTCTTCCCGTCTAAAACATAACAGCACCTGGATGAAATATCTGCCCCTCACTCTCTCTTTTCCATTCCACGAGCCGCGCTTGCGCCCAATGAAATATAAGGAGCCACATTAAGCTTTCAAACACCCGGCTCCCTTCAGCTTGGCGAACACAGCTAAACTTGCCGTCAGGAATTAGTAACAAGCCATTATTCATGCAATTCCAAGAGCTTGTTGAATTTCCCTCCCTCTCTCTCTCTCTGTCTCTTTCTTTCTTTCTTTCTCTCTCTCTCTGTGTTCTAGCCCTTTACTAAGCAAGCAGAAATGGACCAGAACTAAACTGTTGTTTCTCTCAGGAGACTAGACTCAGCTTGGGTATTACTGAGGTCCAGAATATATTTGCATTTCATGGATGTGTAGATGCGAGTGTGTGTGTGTGTGTGTGTGTGTGCATGTTGGCTATTAGAGCATGCGTCTGAATGGCTGTGTCTGCATGAGTGCATGTGTAATATGAGTATCTGTCTGTGTGTATGTGTGTGTGTGCGTGGATGGATATTTTTTGTACATAGATAGTTGAAATAGCAATCAGTGATGCAATCGTGCCCCAAAGGAGGAGAGCTCTTCAGCAAATCATCACATAAAGGCTCCACTCTGATTGGGCCCATCCTTTCCTCTCCACAGTGCTTTGGCTTACCAAAAGGCACCACACAGTACCCGTGGACAGTAAACAGCTATGCTCGTAAACTCAGTGTGCACCAGGCACAGGCTCAGATTAACAGTTAGAGGTGTACTATTCAGAAGTGTTTATGAAGTGGATTTCATAGACATGTGCTGTGTCTTTTGAAATTGCAACACGTTTGTCTCTTGTGCTGCAATCAAAGTATTTTAATGTAGGCATTTGGGGGGGGGGGGGGGGGGCTGGTTGAAGGGAGCCTTTAAAAGGAGTCCTTTAAATTCATATTCTTTATCTAGTTTTGAGATGTTTTTAATCCAGCCTCTTGACTTAAGACAATTGACAATTGGAGTCCTCCACATAGATTTTTCACCCTCTAGTTGTTACTGACTAACACACTCCTGGATTCTCTGTGTTGTGGAATAGTGTTGCACCAAAGGAGGGGAACGTTTTAGTTAAACCCGAAAGTCTTGTTCTGTAGTCCGATTTATCCATCCTAATGGAGTAAATCACACTGGAACAGCTTTTGATTGTGTTTTGATGATATCGTGGAACAGAACGGATTGTGCTTGACTGTGTTCTGTGTTCTGAGTCGAGACAGCCGCATTGTATTTTGTCAGGCTAGTTAATACTAGTCACGCAGTGATGACTTTTCTTGACAGTTGCCAATTTTTTGTCATCTCACCATTACATTGTGAAAAATGTGCTTGTTTGAAAGCAGTGATTTATGTTTAAGCCATAATAAAGGCAGATGGAAAAAAGTTCCTAATGGATCATTTGTCTTAGCACAATGCTGTAAAAAGGGCAATTATGATATATCACAAGTGTGCGCTACCCTCTCTTCCCAAAAAGAATGAATGAAAGATAAAAGACAGAAGACTAAAACATTTTGGATGATTACTATCCACCACTGATAGCACACTTGGATACAATTGCCATGGGAACAGTTTACATGTTATGTGCAGTTGCCAAGGAGACACATCCGACATAATAGTTTATCACGCTTTTGCTCAGCCTCCAGCCTCCACACACACACACACACTTGCAAATATCCCTCAACAATTTCCTTGTGATTCCAATGCAGCACTAAATCATGCTTGAATTGAAGTGTTTGTCAAGACCCTTGGAGCCAGATGAGGCCATTTCCAACATCACCATGCCTCCCACTGATTAACATTCAAAACTACAGCAAAAGAGAAGGATCAAAAGAGACCTCGTTACCTCTACATAAGCTAGCCATATTGAATACATTAAATATGAAGTAGACACGGAAATTTGCATGTGTTCGATATTTTTTTGAACAAAAGCAGGATGCAAGTGGCAGGGTGAGGCAAATGCCTGGTGGTGCTGTGAAACAGATGACTTGACTGTCAAACCAAGTCTAAGCTGCCATCAGTCATTTGGTTCTTGCATGTTTGCTAACATATACCCAACGTATCAAAACAAACATCAAGTTTAGATGGGACTGGTAATGTGTCTGGCACGGCTTCACTTTCACTTTTTCCAAGTGTCTCTATAATCTCTCTTGGATGGAAGTCCATGAAACAAGATTTGAGGTCAGTGTACTGTAACTCAAGTGAAAGCATTCAAAGAGAGTGAAAGCTAGTGTGCTACTAAAACAAGAAAAACAATTACATTTACTTCATCATATCAGCACTCCTACATGGCGACTGAATAAAATGTTGAAACAAAATGCTTGGCTATGAAGCATGATAAATTATATGCTCTGCAATGTAAGCCTTGAGGGCTAACTGCAAATGCTATGGAGTTGATGTCTCCAATGAATTTCCCTCATATGCTGTCAGCCTTTATTAGGGGTTAGTAGATATTGCTGTCAGAGGTGCATACCTTTTTGTTGAATATTCTGTCATGCTAGACCATGCATCTGCCAGAACTAATTTTATTCATGTGATTCTCGTAAGCCTAATGAAGTAGGAGGCAAAGCCTTTGACTGGCGACTATGTACAGCGCCTGAGGGCAACATTTGATAAGTCTTCCAAAGTTACACAATGATTTCTGGCACTGACGTGCAGTGGTTGCACAGACAAAAATGTGATGTTAACAGTTTTTAGCAGTGCAATTTGGTCGTCTGTTCAGATGTGGTGATATTCTAGCATTAATTTTGATTTGTGTGTGTATATATATATAAACAATTATAAACAATTAGATTAGTGTTCATATTGCAGTCTCTTATTCCAAGTGGAGGATGCAGCGGCATCTGCGAGTTTTGAGCCTATGAACTGCTTATAAAAATACCAGAAAGTCAACTGGGTAACGGATTCATGAATAAATAAAACGTTGAGGTGATTTGATGGCAATAACAGACCTTTCTGAGAGCTTGGTAGCCTTTGAAATCTGTGCTGTGGTCCTCTGTGTAAAGAGATGCCTGAGACACTGTTGCCCATGACTGATGCGGTGCTGCTGTCCCGGCCAGATGTTCTTCCTGCGCTTCAACGATTTAGCTTATCCAAATCACCATTCTCCCAAGCACTGTGAGAGGACACTTTCCCACATGCCCCGCTTCTCACAAAATCGCACAAAATCTTTTCGAGAAAACTCCAGTGACTTGAAAACAGAGGCGACGCGAGTTTTCATAAAGTCAATATAAATTGTCAATTCCTCTAAGCTACAACGGAAACCAACCTTAACGAAATTCAACGCAGACCAACATTTCTAGAAAAAATCACATTATTCATTTGTGGGCTAGTCTAGATGTAGATTGCAGATGTTGATGTTTTTCATTTTGAGTTAGCCTGATCCCCAAAGACGGTGGCTATCGCGTCTCGCACATGTCGCGGTTGAATTCAACCCAGCGCTGGATTGGATTATTATTGTCCACTGCAAATATCCTCCCACAAAACAGACTATGAGATTAGCCTATATGATTATCCGAGGAAGACAATGGTAGAATTTTTCACAATAAAACGAACAATCTATAGACTGAACAGTTATTTTAACTGCTGTATTAAGTTTTTTTCACGTACCAGCCACTTACAAATAAAAGTACGATATAATTATTTAGGCAATGTTTTAGTCTATTGGCAATTTGCAGATCTCGCAGTTTCTCTCTCGAGCAGAGTCTGTGTTATCAAAGTGAACATAATGTCATAACTTAACCAATATTGTTTCTCTAGGGACTCTAGGGACCTGATCAGAAAAAAAAAACGCTTGACAACCAGATTTAATCAGACAGGCTGTTTGCTCACCTGCTCTTACCATCAGGCTCAGTGCAAACGAGCGCCACGGGACATGATTTGTGTAAAGCTGCCATCTAGTGTAGTACAAAAAACAACAAACGGAATAGGTTGCAGCATGTAACACGTCTTCAAAGAAACAGCCAACGTGTGCCTCTGTTTATCATGGGAACTTTATAACTTTTGAGCTGCGACATTCTTATAGCAACGTCCTCACCTAGCCTACGTTTTTAAATCAAATACTCTCGTGCATCTTCTTTTACTGTCTAAGCTTGTATCCAATCACCACATTCTATCCAGGGAGACTGCGTCGCGTTGCCATGGAGTTTTAGAACAACAATCAGCTAGAGCAGGAAATGAAGGAAGTTGCGCTGTGTTTGAAGTTTTTAGGAGCAAGTGAAATGCCTGGTGATTGGAATTTAAGTCTTTAAAACTTTCTACTAAACACTTGGAATTAACCAACATCGAAATCAGCGGACAAGCGGCATGATGGAGGTGTGCGTTTACTGTCTTCTATCAACGTTTAAGGCATAACCTAATGTTAAGCTGATGTCGCTTATGATGTTCATAGTTGCTATAGTTATTGATAACATTGTAGCTTTAGTGAGGTAACCTAGGTTAATCATTTCTTTCACTCAAAGAACAGTCTCAAAAAAAAAAAAAAAAAAGTTATGCCACTTTGCACTTGTTGCAGCGATTGTCCAACAGTGGAACAACTGTAACGCAACGTGCTCACTACCGGACCTGTGGTCATCTGGCAGCACACATCTATACAAGAGTTGTCCTAGGCCCGCGATATTTCCGTAGAATAGCTTCTCATAGTTTTCTCGCAGTGACCCTCGGCCCTGATCATGATTTCTTTTTTTTCCTGTATGGCCAAGATTTAACTGGTAGTCTGAAACACTGTGCTACCATGGCTTTGCTTATATCTCGTTGTCTCTTATATCTCGTTATATGTCGTTTTATTGTAATTTTACTTTTGCAAATGCCCCTGAATTTATTTTTATTTCTGTCAAGAAACTGAGACAGAATCTCACCACACAAAAAGTCACTTATATTGCATAATTTTACATTCTATTTCTGCAGACAAGCTCACAGCTGTAAGACCATTAGTTATATGTAAGATGGCCTGTTACCATTAACATTCTCTGTCCACAGTCTCACAAGGTCGATGTGGAGGAGAGTTCCTTTGAGGCCCTGGAGAAGGAGTTCCAGGAGGTTCTGAGTGAACTGCTCGGGGACAAGAGCTTGGAGAAGTTCCGCATAGAGTACGAAAAGCTGACCAATGCCTTGAAGAAGTCACACGAGAGCGAGAAGCGGCTGATGACCAAATGCCGGGAGCTCAATGCAGAGATTGTGTCCAACGCTGCCAAGGTGTCCACGGCACTGAAGCTCTCGCAGGAGGACCAGACGACCATCACCTCCCTCAAGAAGGTATGATCTTACCCTTTATCCTCCTCAACAAGCATTGAAAAAGCAGTGTGGGATCTGACATGGGTAGACTCAAGTCACAGTTTCATATCAAGACATTAATTTTAGTAGGCGACATCTCACAACAATGCAGTATGGTAGTGTCTGTTAAACCTCCCAACACCAACACAAAACTTTGCTTCAAGCTGCTCACACCACATAAACGAATGTTAATGCTGATGACCAGGGGTCAAAATCAACTTGTAGTTAATTGATAGATAAATTAGTGAATTTCACCAGCCATTTGATGGTAAATTAGCATTTTTGGTGTGAAATTTACCAGCCACATTCAAAATTAACCAGCTTTTGCCTGGTGCTCATTTTGACCCCTGCTGATGACAGAAAGGACCCATCATAGAGCAGTCATTGGAATAGCACTTTCTATGTGTGTGAATCAGTGAACTGATAGGCCTACATATTAGATAGGAACTATAATTTCAAGATTACATGGCAAATGGCAGAAGTGCATGTAGTGAAGCTGAAGCTGAAGATTGAGGTGATGGACTGGCCAAGTACCTAAACCCATTTGAACACCTGTGGCACATCCTTAAGCAGAAAGTGGAGGAGAGCAAGGTGTCTAACATCCACTATCTCCATGATAGAATATTTGCAAAAATGTTCTCACTTTTGTGATATACTGTATCTGACTGTCACTTGTTTTTATGAAACTAAAAATAACCGTACACTGTTTATGCTCCCGATTTATTAAACACAATGTTTCGACTGACTTGGTCTTCACCACTCAGTAAAAGTTGTTGTGACACAGAGCTTTTGACAGGTTTCTGGAGGTAAACAGCGACTGAGTGGTAATTGAGAAGAAAACAGTAATTAAATGATATGAATTTGGAAGAGCAATGCTGTGGCAGCAATACCAAACTGGTATTAGACATATTTTATTGGAAATGTCAAAAAAGGCATTTGAACACTTTTTTTCTCTGTAGGCCTATGTTTTGGATAACTATTTTGTTCATCATTTCTGGAGCCATTTGACAGGAGAATGCTAACTGAACTGGAAAAGATTCTTGAAGAAGCAAACTCTATGATCATTCTCTGTCAGGGAAGATGTCTTTGAGTCAGTTTCTACAGGCCATCATCAGTGTTTCCAGATATTATGAAAATGTAATAAAAATGCAAATGGAAAAGCATTTCTTATACAGCAGGTACAACCATAGATATAGTTTTTATACCCGGCTATGTGTAAACAGGATTTTCATTCCTTGTGTGAGAATGAGGAGAACACAGACCATTTTTTCCTCTGACAGCTAAGGCCCTTATTTAACTTAAATGAGAAACCCAGTGTTTCTCATTTAATCTATGGTCCTGTTGTTTGAGGTCACTGAGATGATGATGTTTGTCTGAAACACTGTTCTTCTCTAACCTGGCAGCGCCTTGTCCAGATCATCATTAGATCACGTTAACTGAATGAAGCATTGGAAAATGTAGATGAAAGTGATATTCAGTGCCCCGTTTGGTTAGTGTTAGCTGCCATTCACCATTGAGTCCATGTTGTATGAAAATTTTCTCATTTTTTTTCCTAACAGCAGCACTCAAGAGACAAGAGAGAAAGAAAAGGGCTGTGGATTGATTTACATCGGATTTGTCCTTTAACCTCATTTCTCAACTGTAACTTTTTATCCCAGTTTTCCTGAATGGGTATTTGTAGCAGCGTGCATTCATGTGTGTATGTGGGCATATATGTGTTAGCGTGAGTCTTTATGTGTGTGTGTGTCATTTCCTGTTCTCACTGGAGCTGTCTCTCTGCAGGAGATTGAGAAAGCCTGGAAGATGGTGGACACTGCCCATGGCAAAGAGCTGCGTGCCGAGGAGACCATCCAGACGCTGAAGCACGAGATCACCAACCTCACCAAGTTGGTGGAGCAGGGCGCTGGCCTGTCTCTGGGACAGGAACAAACGTAAGCCATAGAGGGGTTTAACGTAGCAGCTTCTGGATAATTTTTATGCATTTTTTAATTTGACCTCCTCAGAGCGATAGTCCCGAGTACTTCTAACCATAGCTCTGTAGCTTGAGGTCACCACATGTTGTCTGTAACGCTAGGGAAAAGAACGAGAGAATTTGATATGATATACTGAACTGAATAGTGAGCCGGCTGAACAGAATGGCATCAGACACTCATTTTCAGTAGCTGCCAGTTACACCGTTTCAAGAAAGCCTCTGCAGTGGGTTAGTTTAGCACTATGTGTAGCCACCATTACATCACTTTACTGTTTACAACATTCACTCTTCAGTTTTAAATGTCCTGTTCATTTCACTTAAAATGCTATGCTGAATTGCAAAATTTTCGTCTTATCCGTAGTATTCATTTTCTTTAGTTTGGTTTAAGATAATGAGTGGCGCTCTCCTCCTGTTTAAATCACTTCTGTGTCCGGGTCAACAGGAAGTTAACCTAATGTTGATGTGATGCAATGTGGTTTTTGATTTGTTATAGCTGGCTATGTGGTGGATTAAGTCACAGGAGTTTCTAAAGTTTTATCTTCTTTGTGTTTTGTGCTACACTTCAGACATAAGACAGAAAATAGCCTGCTGCAGTTGGTTTCTACACACACACAAACACAAGAGACATAGGAAGTAGCCTGCTGCAGTTGTGTGTAAGCTGGCCACTTATTATAAATGAGGTTCGCCATGATGGAAGAGTGGCTACATTATTATGCTGTTTAAACAATGTAACACGAGTCGGAGTGGGGTGGTGAGCAGATTTTGGGGCACAAGATCAAAGCCTTTGTTATGTTAAATTATGCTGTTGGATAGGGAAGCTCTGACGCTACATGTTTAGTGATCCTGGAGGGGGTTGTAGTCAGGTGACCATATCCTTAGAGGGATGACCTGTTGTCATGCACTGATGGTAATACTGACAAAGAGACTCAAAGTTTACTCTTTTTTTTCTTTCTTTCTTTCAACTTTATATGGGCACTTCTCCTAATAACACCTGAGATTTTTTTAATTGAATTGTAAGCTCTGTTCTTCTATCTCTCTCTCTTTCTCTCTCTCTCTCTCCCTGTGTTTGTGTTTTGTCTTTCTCCTTCTCCCAGCGTGGGCGATCTGTTGAAAGTCAAAGACGAGCTGACCAAGGAGCGAGATGACCTGCTCAAGGAAGTGGTGACCTTGCGCCAGAATCTCACCCAGGCCATGGCGTCTCAGCAGGAGTTGGAGTCTGAACGGGAACAAGCCACAGAGGCCATAAACCAGGTAACTGCCTGCAGCCTTGGGTTTGCTTCTCCAAGGAGCAGCCCTTGTAGTGTGTCACAGCATCTCCCTTATTGGATTGCATAGGAACGGACTATTCTCATACTGTATGTGCAGACTGGTATCACGTTCATGTTAATGGTACTTTGCTGATACTTTTTGTCTGAAACAAAGTACGTGTAACAATAAAAGCACTAAGCTGAAAAGAAATTAAATAAAAGAAAAAAGAATGTATGTTAAGGTAGGGATAACGACCATCAAGGTGTCCCGATATAGGGGAATAATGGACGAGGCGTGGCCAAAGAACAGCACGACACCGGAGGCGGAGGCCTACGCCAAGTCCATTATTCCCCTATATCGGTACACCTCGAAGGCTGTCATTGCGCTTATCACCTGGCTTATCAATATGCGGTTTAGTTAAAGAAACAAACCTGTTCAGTTGTTATACTATTTTCTTTGGTTACTGACCACGGTGAGCTTCATAACGACTCAAATGGTTGTTATAGTTACCATTAAAAAAAGCATTGATATGGAACGGTGATCCCATCACGATCAGTTTTTAATCAGATCTACGTCATAGGTGTCCCGTTATTGAAGAATAACAGACTTCCTGTCAGTCAATCAGAAAACAGTACTTGGCTTGGCATGTCCTTCACTTTGTAAATAAACTGGTCAAGATTAAACACATTTACAAAAGGCACTCCCACAATTGTGCAGTTTTGACTTTTTACTGAAAAGAATCACTATACAAATATTGGTAGAAAGGTTTTGAGCTGATGTTGCATTAATCAAAATTTTTTAATAGAAAAAAAACTGAACAGGGATGGCAAATCAATACCAAAACAGACTGAGAGAATAATACACAAAATAGTGTTACACTAAAAAAGGAATACTGAATGATGATGAAAAGAAAGAAATATGCATCCAAGCATGCCAAGTTGCTGTGCCGTGCCAAAGCATTTTCTGAAATGAATTGCCATGGGTTTTTTTATGGGTGTTTCCAAGCAGTGCGAATGCGCCATAAAAATGTCTATTCCTAAGGCTAATGTCTGCAGCACTGCCCTGTCCTGCCAGCTGTTGAGAAATGGGTGATCCCACCTGACAGTCCTCTGCTAGAAATAATCCTGTTATGCTTTGCTAAGGGAGATTTTGCCTGTATGGAGACACCTGGTTGGAACTGCAGGTGTGTGTGTGTGTCAGGGTAAAGGTGGGGATTATACACTTCAGTTGTAAACACTATCACATAAATACACACACACACACACACACACACACACACACGCACAGCAGATGCTTGCACTTGAGAGAGAGCTGAGGTATACAGTTGCCATATGTTTGCCAAGCTCAGGTGTGATTTCTAGACACATTGACAGACATAGAAGTGTTTCTAAATGTATAGACAGTCTACATACTGTGGTGACAAGCCATGCACAGAAAAGCATCGTTTCCATGCATTTAATCTATATATGTGTGTGTGTGTGTGTTCAGATTTCATATATATATATATATGAATAGACATGATTGAATAGACACACACACATACACTTGCTCAGCTATAGAGTTTAACTCTCTGTTCTCTCACTCCTTCTCTCTCTTATCCCCCAGCTGCAGCAGGACATCCAGGTGCGTCAGAATGAGTGCGGACGGGAGCTTCGGCGGCGTGAGAAGCTGGAGAAGGAGCTGCGTCAGCTGCACACCGACCTGGACTCCAAGGTGACTGACATCAAGGCCCTGACCCTGCAGACACAGCGCAGCAAGGAGGAGCACCAGCGCCTGGAGCAGCAGCTCAGGGAACAGAAGGTGGGTGTTGGAGGCCAACTGACCAGAGGCACTGACATACTTATGATACATGATACTTAACCCACTTAATAGAAAGCTACGGACCGAAATTACTCAGTGACTAGCTCACTGACCTAAACGACTCACTGAGTCGTTGTGTGACCAAATGGCTCCATCAGAAACACGGACTGTCAGTGACCTGTTTGATCATTTAGTTTCCCTTGATGACACACTGACTAGCTCACTGACATAAATCACTCCCTGGTTAGCTCACTCATCTAAACACCTCAGTGATGAAGCCACTGATCTAAACCTAAACGACCCACTGATGAATCCACTGACCTAAACTACTCAATGAATAAAGCCACTGATCTAAACGACGCTCTGATGAAGCCACTGACCTAAACGACACACTGATAAAGTCACAGACCTAAACGACTCACTGATGAAACCACTGACCTAAACGACACACTGATAAAGTCACAGACCTAAACGACTCTCTGATGAAGCCACTGACCTAAACGACACACTGATAAAGTCACAGACCTAAACGACTCACTGATGAAACCACTGACCTAAACGACACACTGATAAAGTCACAGACCTCAACGACTCACTGATGAAACCACTGACCTAAACAACACACTGATAAAGTCACAGACCTAAACGACTCACTGATGAAACCACTGACCTACACGACACACTGATAAAGTCACAGACCTAAACGACTCACTGATGAAACCACTGACCTAAACGACACACTGATAAAGTCACTAACCAAAATGACTCTCTGATAATGAAGCCACTAACCTAAACGACTCTCTGATGAGGCCACTGAGCTAAACAACCCACTGAGAAGACCTCTAATCTAAACCACTCACTGACTCTTTTACTGACCAAATGACGCCTCCACCAGAAGCACAGACTGTCAGTTACCTCTTTGATCAGTTGGTTAGTCAGTCATTTGCCTTAATGACTTATTGACTAGCTCACTGACATAAACCATTCCTTGATTAGCTCACTGACTTAAACAACTTAGCATAGACTGACTAATCCATTGATCAAGCAGGTCACTTAATAACTTGCTGACTACTGACTGGCTCACTGACATAAAACACTCACCGACTAGGTCAAGTAGCACAAGCGACTCACACACTAATCGGACCATTGGTAAAGAGTTAGTCCATTAGACTTACTAACAGACAGACACAGACACACACACACACACACACACACACACACACACACACACATACACATATGATCCCTCTCTCTCTCTTTCACACACACATACACACACAAAGCAACTTACTTGCTTCTCTGTGCATACATATTGTATACTTAAACCTACCTTACAGCTGTTGTGCTTGATGTGCAGTATGGTATGATGTGTATAATGAGGTGTATAATGTTATGTGTGTGTGTGTGTGTGTGTGTGTGCATGTTCTGTGGGCAGATCCTGAACGAGAGGGCCACCAAGGAGCTGGAACAGCTGCAGGTGCGCAACACTAAGCTGCAGCAGGAGAATGAGCAGCACAGCCTGGGTCTGGAGAACCTCACCATCGAGAACCAACAGCGCTCCTCTGACCTTAAGGTACACACACACACACACACGTGTGCTTACTCTCTCTCACATAGACAAACCTACACACATTAATTCACATGCACACAAACTCAGACAGAGGCAGACACACACACATTCACACACACACACACACACAGTGTCCAAGCGTAACACCATGGCAGTGAGGTCAGTGGCCAGCCCTCAGGGGCTTTGGACTGAAATCTCTGTCCAGATTTTGGCAGCGGCCGATCGAACCCAACGCGTCGGCATGCCTTTTGTAATAAGAGTCCAGGGAGTGGAGGACTGCTTGAAAGGCTTTCGCTTTCTCTTTCTCTCTCTCTCTCTCTCTCTCTCTCTCTCTCCCTATCTCTCAACACACACACACACACTCTCTCTCTCACACACACACACACACACACACATACACACCATAATTATAGTATACCTACAAATGCACACAACACACATAACCTCCTCCACAAATAAAATTTGAAAAATGAATATTTCTTTAAAATCATGTATATCAGGACACTGGGAGGAAATGGGATTTAAATTTTTTTACAGGATATTTACACACACACACACACACACACTCTTTTCAAGGACTTAGCTGATCTAATTACTGAATCTACTCCACTATATATATTGTCTCTGTAAACCATGAAAATCATGAAAGAATGATGAGGGGGAGAAATCCATGCACCATTTCCCCTGAGAAAGAATCACAAACAGTTTGTGTTTTATCTGTTCAAGGTTTATACAGCAAGCATGTCTACGGTGGCCCAGGGCTGCCAAACCTCCTAAATGTGAGTGAAGGCAGGAGAATTTGGACTTGACAGGGTTCCATTGATTGTGTAGAATAGACCTCCCTAGAGAGCCTAGCTTCACAATGCATGGCACATACACACACACACACACACACACACACCTCAAAGGAGTGTTTGTGGGAGTTTGTGTCCAACTCATTGAATCTGTCCTGTGTAGAGGCGCTGCCAGACTGAAAGAGTAGCCCTGTCCAGTGCCTGGCTTTGAAGTTGTTTCAACAGCAGCCTGGCAGAAAAAAAAAAAAGATAAAAAAAAATCTGTGAGTTTTGGGTGGAAAGCATTCAGTCTAGTCTAACCCGTCAATGATGTTGTGCACACAAAAATAGAAAACAGACCACACGCACACACACACACACACACACACACACACACACACGCACACACACACACACACACACACACGCACGCACACGCACACACACACACACAAACAATCACACACACACACACAATCACACACACACGTTTTTTTAATGTCATGTTTACCATTGTGTTCAGTGGTCAAATAAATTTTGTGAAATATTGTTCGTCACACATTTTACTCAGGCTGGATTAGTTTCCCTTACTCTCCCACAAGGGGGCACTGCATATACACAGTAGACCCACAGTAGTCCTCAGTTCCAGGGCTGTGTCGAGATGGTCTGCGTGATTTGTTCTCATCTAGAACATGGGTGCTGGTGGCTGGTTAGTTTGTGTGTGTGTGTGTGTGTGTGTGTGTGTGTGTGTGTATTGTTATTTTCCCATGTGTGGACCATTTTGGGGTTGACAAGTGCGTGGAGAATCAAAATGAATGTGTGAGGGGAAAAAGATGAGGCGTTTGCACGGGTCCCCATGCGTGCTGTTTTTCAAATGGAGTGAAAACAGGTGCCATTACTTTCTCCCACCACTCACACACACACGCACACACACACACACACACACACACACTCACGGTCTCTCTCACTCTCCTTCTCCTTCTTTTTTGTTTCTCTTGTCTTTTCCCAACACACACTCTCTCCCCCTCTCTCTCTGTCTCTCTCTGTCTCTTTTGTCTCTTCCCAACACACACACACACACACACACACACAGGCAGGCAGGTGTGCACACACACATAGAGACGTGCACGTACATCACACACACACACACACACACACACACACATACACACTCACACACACACACACACACACACACACATACACACACACACACACAAACTAAGGCTGGTGGCTGGCTTCCCTTTTTCCTGTGGCACAGTGGGGGTTTCTGTGTTGAGCTGCCAATGG
>JAIFZK010000168.1:4640000-4660000 GCA_027481765.1 Tenualosa thibaudeaui
TGTTGCCTGCTGCTGTTTCAAGTGCCGGTACTCTCTGTTATGCATTTATGTGTGTGTTTGTGAGTGTGTGTGTGTGTGTGTAAGTCTGTGTTTTTTGTTACTGCTTGTGTGTTTATGAGTGTGCGTGTGCAGGTGTGTGTGTGTATGTGTGTGTGTATGTGTTTTGTCAGTGTTTGTGTGTTTTTATGTGTCTGTCTTGTGTGTGCTTGTGTGTTTCTGTGTGTGTGTGTTTGTTTTTTCTGTTTGTTGGTGTGTTTGTATGTGTGTATGTTTTTGTGTGTGTGTATGAGTGTGCATGTGTATGTATGTGTGTGTGTGTGTGTGTGTGTATGTTTTTTGTGTGTATGTGTGTGTATGTATGTGTGGTGTAGAAAAAAAAATTCTGAACCTTCCAGCAGAGTACAAACGAGGCTCAATAAATCGATGGTGTCTGCTTCCCAATCAGCACTGGGCTGCTGTGGGCTGGGCTGGGCTGGCATAGAACTGTGGCCTATAGGCCCATTGAGTATTCCTCATTCATTACACACATTATTCAGCCCAAGGCCTCCACACACACACACACTTGAATAATTAAATCATACTGTGCATACTTCTCCTCTATACACACTTTGAAGACACACACACAGGCACACACACAAATCATGCATGATACATGCTCACAAAATGACACATGCACACACGCGCACAATGACAATCTGATAATGAATATAACAGTCAGCACCCATCTTTGTCAGCACCCATCTTTGAATTTAATGACCAAAGTAGGTTAGTTACCACAAGCACCCGACCAGCCAAGCACTGTTCAGTAGCAAAGGCTGGAGAAAAATCGATGGATTTTGATTAGACAGAATATATGCAACAGCGGTCCTTAAGTCACCATGGCAAACGACTTTTTTTTCCCCCTAGTCATCTTTGGGTCTCTTAGACAAGCATCCCCTTGATTCTACACATTTTTTCACTCCCTGCTCTTTTGCTATTGTACCGTCCCCCCCCCCCCCCCACACACACACACATTCACACACAAACACACACACACCCTACAATAAAGGGGTGCTTAGATTAGATTTAGACCCACCGTGCGGTTACAAGACTGCTTCGAGTGTAGTTAGCTGGGATGAAATTAACCGATGCTGCACAACAGAGCGGAGCTGTAGCGACGTAGCTATTCTGGTAATTGCATTTGGAGTGGCTATCAGAATGTTCCCTTCCCGTCTCATCTTTAATGTGATTCGTCGAGCCAGCAGCTCCTTGCGGGGCCACTATCAGGGCGTTTCAATCCACAAGGGTGACTGTGGAGAAATGACCTGTGCTGTGTCGCTTAGATGTCTTCTGTTTCATTTAGTTAGGCCTATTTCATTTATTTATTTAACCAATAATGTGGCTCACATGAAAGATAGAAAGAAGTGAATCAAGCGTGCGCACGGACACACGCCTGCGCGCACACACACACACACACACACACACACACACACACTCACACAGCAGATAGTCATCACCGCAGCCAAGGACATAATACTAAATGTGAAAACAAAGCCTCTTATATGTAAAATAGGGAAGGAAATACAACACAACAAAACAACTCTCTCCCTCTCTCCTTCTCTCTCTCTTCCTCTTTTTTGTCTTTCTCTCTACATCAATCTCTCTTCTTCAAGGGAATATGTTAATATCTTACTTTTAGTGTCATTTGAAAATTATCGTTGGTTTCTCAGGTATAATGAGAATGAAGGGAGAGACAGATTTTTACATGTGGAGGGACAAGTCATTTACTTTTGTTCATGAAATACAAAGAAACAGTCAATCCAGTCGTTTTATGTATTGATTTGTTTGTTTTTGACAGTTATTTATTCATCTGACAGTAATTCTATGGGTTGAGTGCAAATAGGTGTTGAGAGAGCTATCATCAGAGGAACCCATTTCAAAAAGTGCGCCTTGATTTCTAGCCCGCTGAAGGATTTGTCAGTTGTCGTCTTGTCTATGCTGTCAAATGTTTGACGAAAATGTGCACAGAATGTGAAATGGTTTTGGATGGCTTATTTATTTGACAGCAAGAGGATTTTTGTTTTATTGAGCAACAGAGACAACATGAAATTTAGCAATTTGTAGTGCGTTTAAAAGACCACTCAGTGTGACATTGGACAAAATCATTTATCAATAATGTTTGTGTTTGTTTACATTTTTGTTTGTGTTTGTTTACATTTTTGTTCAACACAAACATCATTTTTTAACTGAGGACTGAACAAAAACATGCCAGACAGGTAGCTCACCCCTGCATTCAGTGCTTTGAGGAATCGAACACCGGGAATAGCATAGAACACTGAATCAAACGCTTCAATTCACTGTACATGATTGCTTCCTCTCATCAATGCGGCATGGTTTTCAGACCATGGTCAACTGGGCTTTCTGAATACAAAATTGAAATAGATAACACAGTTCTACATGGTTTCACTCATTCGAATAAGCTGCTATGGTCACCTTAGTAGTATACTGGACTTAGCAATATACTAAGGTAGGCTTTATCATAGTGCTAATACACAAAAAAACTGTGTAGAATAAGTTGGAATTGGTTGGACCAATAAGCAGAGTGGACAATGGCATTGATATGGCATTGAAACTCTGAGTTATTTTTCTGTCCCCACTTTACAGTGTTTGTTTTCAGTTGTTTTCAGTACTGTGGGTACAATAAGAAGAATGGGGAGCTAGCAGGTTTTGAGGACAATGTTATAAAAAACTATTACGTGTTCGTGAACCACTAAGCATCACTGTTTTGTGCCTTTAATATTGTAATAAAGATAACACTATGTTTAATACTGTACAGCTGTAGACAGTGCACAGGTTTACTCTCTCTCACTCTCTCTGTCTCTTTCTCTTGCTCTCTCACTCTCGCTCTCTCTTCCTCGCTTGTCCATCCAACAGGTGTTGCAGCACATGGAGGACATCAAAGTGCGTGAGATGCAGATCTTTGAGTACAAGAAGAAGATCGCCGAAGCCGAGACCAAACTCAAACAGCAGCAGAACCTCTATGAGGCCGTCAGGTCCGACCGGAACCTCTACAGCAAGAACCTGATCGAGGCCCAGGTAGGAACCTTTCATGCTACACAACCTTAGTGTGCAGTCTGCAGCACATATGCACACACACAAACACACACACTCATATACAAACACACACACACACACACACACACACACACATGCAGGTAGGTCCACATTGCCAAATGCCCCCTCACACATCCACAATACACATATGCATATTAACAATGCTGTTTCCTGCTGTCTACACACACACACTGACACATACACTTACAAACACGCATGCATACACACACACACACACACACACACACACACACACACACACACACACACACACACACACACACACACACACACACACACTCATGATGTGAAATTGTGCCAAAGCAAATGGCTGGTTGTTTTAGCCAGCCTGCTTTGTCTGCTTCATGCTCTCAGAAGGCCAGATCCCCTGTGAAGCACACCCAGATGTCTCTGGCCTGGCCACACATGCACGCACACACACACACACACACACACACACACACACACACACACACACACACACACTCATACGTACACAAGCACATATACACACACTCGTACAGACCCCCAATGTACACACACACACTTGCACACATACTCATATGCACACAAACACACACACACACACACACTGAGACACATACACACATGAGTGTGTTGTGCTGCAGCAGAAAGTTTTTTTTAAATTGGATTCTTTTAAAATGCACAACGGGGTGGTTAGGGACAGGTGTTGCGGGCCAACTTCCCAGCAAGCGATGAGATGGAATGTGTCATGGGGGCCTGAAGTTTCTTGCCAGCCACACACCCACGCACACATCCACCCACCCACCACCCCCCCCCCCCCCCACCCCCAGACACACACACACACACCAACACACTTGCCCACCTAACCACCCACACACACCTCATGGGTTTTAATGAACCGTAATTTGGGGCTGTGCAAACTGTGCATGTCCACACAGAAGAGAATGAAAGTAGGGAGATGGGGAGATGCAGGAGATGAAGAGAGATAAAGAGAGATAGAGAGTGTGTGTGTGTGTGTGTGTGTGAGAGAGAGAGAGAGAGAGAGAGAATTTTGAATTTCAAAAACTCTTTATTACAAAAAATGCTAATTTAACATTTAATCATAATCATTGCACGTTGTTGCCACCACACATCTACAAATACATTAAAGATCACCTCATCAAATCCATTTTCACTCTTGATTTTAAATCTCATAAAAAAATTTCAAATTATGATCTGGATTTTGTTCCACCTTATTTCTTCTACTAATATAAATTGCTATTTTAGCATTGCTAAACACTTAACATTGCTGACATGTAAGACATTCCTTTTGAAATTTAAACTAAATAAAATCTCCTCCAAAACACTCAAAAACTTTGTTTACACCTTAAACAAACAGGTTCTATGTTGGGCAATTTGAAAAAAAGCATGAAATACAGTCTCCATTTGCAAATAAAAAACACATTTATGACTTACATTTGGATTTAAAGCACAAATGGTCTGCTCTCTCACTGGTCTTGAATAAACCTCTTATCTTAAAGTGACCTTTTTAAAATGCAGGTAAACCACTGGTGTGTGGTTTGTTCCATCTAGTAGCTAATACCATAGAAAGAACTTTGCACAGGAGTGACATGGGTCTCCACTGCTTGAGGTCGTCAAATCAATAATTTTCAACATTACCCTCTGACTGTTCAGAGGGAGAACTCTTCTTTTCACACTATTATTCAATACCTGTTGGAGATCCTTCCCCAATGCTGACCAACAACACTTCCATGGGGCAGGTACGCAGTCATTTTCCATGCCCATTAATGCAGCATAGAGCTCCCTCAGTGACAGTTCCATTCAGCAATATTGCTGAGTTCTCTGTTAGTTTTGGCAGGTCATGAAGGAAATCTTGCTCACTATTTCCTTCTCTCACCAACTCACACCTGTAAGGTTTGAATAAAATCTCCTTGCAGTTCTTTTGATGTCAAACGATTTAGTTAACAGCTCTCCTGATTTTGTGGGCACAGCATGAATAAACTTTTTTCGCCCATTTTTCTGTTACATATTAAAAAAAATGTAGATGGAACATTTTTGACACGTTTTGAAAACGAGAATGGACCAAAGCAGCTTCAACAAATCAGCCGGTTCAGTCAGCCAGTTCTGTTCAGTCAGTCAGTCTCCATAAATTCAATGTCTTGTAAAATTTTAGTTTGCTCAACAGTAACAACTTCAGAAGTTTTACTGTCAGACGAATACACATTCACATTTATTTGTGTTGCCACAAGTCCTGCTTACACACCCGACACTACAGCCACAGTGGCCTGAGAATTCGCCATATTCGAATTAACCAACTGAGGCTCCCTCATCCTCACACAATCCACTGTTTTACTGTCACTAGGCTCAGCCTTTGGAGGTTCTGCCCCATTCATCTTATTTTCGGCGCATTCAAATTTGTTACCCTCGGCTCCGGTGGCACAGGTGGCGCCATTTCATTACCCTCACCCCTAGAAACATGTACAGGTTCACCAGTTGAATTCCCATCTTTTTCCACTTTATTAGGACACGCACATACTAGACGGCCCACTTATCCACATCCAAAACATTTCAAAGGGTCTGACATTGCAGAAACGACACAGTTGAATCCATCCATGTTAAATTTAAACACCGCATCAAAATCATGGTCCTTCTTGAGGAACATATGAACCTGGCATCTAAAAGGCACAAGATGATAAAGCGAAGGTGATTTGCTGATTCTTTTCTCATTCAGGACACCACTTTGCCATATCTTGAAAATTCTCTAAATTCTCACCTCATCCTTAGAAAAAAGGTGGTACGTTAGGATAAGGTGATTTTCTTAGACGGGGAACAGCAGGAATAAACAAACAAATCATCAATCACAATGCTGGTCTGAACTACTTCAAGGGCTCTCTCAAACTCCTACTTACTGCTTGTTCATTTTAAGTAAGCTAGTTGTTGTAGATGAGTTATGATCTCACTGTGGTTTGCTAAATACGGGGCTTACAAGGTGGTAGTGCAACAGGAACAGTTATTCTCAGGAACAGTTATTCTCAGAAAGACATAATTAGGACTTATGTCACTGGTAGGCACTTGTTTATATTGGAGAAATTCCTCATTAATGATTTACTATAGGTAGAATAAGCTCATGCAGAATTATATTAATAAGTAACTTGTAATGATTAACAAATGACTAGCATGTTAATAAGCTGCTAGTTAATGGTGAATATGTGTACCCTAATCTAAAGTATTACAAATTACAAATACACTTTTCAAAACAAACATTTTTAAGACAATTATTAGACAGAGAAAAATACAGAGCATTCACTTAAGCCAGACAAGGCATTCTGTCGCTCTTGCGCTCACTTCAGCGAGAGAGAGAGAGAGAGAGAGAGAGAGAGAGAGAGAGAACCTGAACCTGAACTATAGTTCCTTTTTATATGCTACAGTACAAGCCTTGTTACAGTAAATACTGATGACCTTTAATAGCAGACCAGAGAGGAAGAAAGGTCACACCTGCCAGATGACCTAAACTCTCATAACTTTCTTTGCATTCATCTCTCTCCATCTCTCTCTCTCCTTCTCTCTCTCTCTCTCTCTCTCTCTCTCTCTCACACACACACCCACACACACACACACAAACACACACACCTTCTGTCTTTAAATTCAGCCATCCAACTTAGCACAAGTTTTCATATTGTTCATATTGATGTCGTGCCTTCACATGGACACCAAGTGTGGATATGGGAGAGAAAGACAAGGAGACAGATAGAGTGGAGGAGAGGGAAAGTAAAAAGTGACGTTTTGGGAGGATGAAAGCCGTAGTGTCAGCGAGTGAGTGTGTGTGATGTGTGTGTCCCTGACACGGAGTGTGGTGTCTCGGACTGCGTGCGTTGACACTGACCTTGCCCGGGCACCAGAGAGAACTCTGTGCCCATCCGATGAGTGAGCACTGTGGTGTTTTGTCAATAGGATGGCTTCTGATAGCTTTGGAATAGCTTGTCTACAGATAGGACATACATTTGAATGCTAACTCGTGTCACGATCAGTTAGGACACAGTGTAAGGTCATGATTCTTTAACCTCCATTCTTTTCTCTCTCAAATTCAGATTCAGATTTAGTGGGTTTCATTGGTGGTGACTGTATTGCAATATTACCAAAGCCGTATGATGTGTGATAATGTGCTATGTGATCAACAAAATGTAAAACAGAAACAAATTGATGTCCAGTAGTTTAAGTAACCTTTGACCCATCACTCACTTATGTGTACTGCAATGTGTTCTTTATGTGTGATGTGTGCGATTGCTAATACGCTTGGATATATGTGTGTGTGTGTGTGTGTGTGTGTGTATGTGTGTGTGTGTGTGTATAGGATGAGATCACAGAGATGAAGCGCAAACTGAAGATCATGAACCACCAGATTGACCAACTGAAGGAGGAGATCAACGGCAAGGAGGCAGCGCTGGTCAAAGAACACCTGGAGTTCCAGCGTGTGGAGAAGGAGAAGGAGGTTCTCAAGGTACCACACCTTTCTCTCTCTCTCTCTCTCAATGTGATGGCAAGGAATCATTTCCCCATTCCCCTGAATGCAGCCAAGTCCAAGCCAATTAGGCTAAGTTTATGCAGCCCAAGTATGGGCAGAATTTATTGTCTGCTGGTCAATATTTTATAGGAAAAAAAAAGTCCTGACGTGAAGAACTTTTTTCATCCTGAAGGGACTTATTTTCCTATAATTACCCTAGGACAGTACATTATCCTACTTGTTATACAGTTATTTGCCAAAACAAGAAGAGAAAGCTTCAAGTGTCTTTTAAATTTTATTTTTTTTTACCATTTCGTGACTTCCACGGATAAACAAATAGTTTCTAACGCAACATGAACTTGAACCATTTTTTAGAATACAGCTGATAAATCATCTCTAATTTCACTCTCAATGAAGTTCCATTGCGATACGTGAATGATCTCTACTCACGGAATGATATGAAGGTGTCAATCTGAAGCACAACTGGTTGCCATTGACAGCGTCCTATTTCCACAGCCGTCAGTATACATAAATAAATGACCTCTGAATGCTTGGAAGGCCTGTTCAAAGTGAATGGAGCATCCCACAGCCTTCAGGAGAGCCGTTTAATAACTTTTGATAAGTTGGCTGTGATGAGGGTGGTGTGAGTTGGAGAGCGGACCAGAGAATGTGCAGTTCCTCTGTCATGACAAGGTAGTGCCCTTTTGTCTCAACCGACTCAATCGAACATAACACTGGAATTTGGAATTGTACTTACTCCTGACAAGTCAGGTGTGGTTCCACAGGCCCACTGAGAACCAGCAATGCCCTGTGTCAATCCAATCAACGGAGCAGCCTTTGCCATTTCCCCTCCAAGGTAAGTTTGGTAGTCACACCGAGCCTGCAGGCATTCCAGGAGCAATGACTCCGACTACGAGTAGAGTAACACTCTGCAGACTACCAATTGCCCTATTGTCTCTGCTGATTGGCTTTAGTCGAACACAACACTGGGATTTGGAATCTAACTTACCCCTGAGAAGTCTGGTAAGGTCCTGTTCCATTTCCCCTCCAAGGCTCCTTCAGTGGTCACACTGGAACTTGAACGCATGCCAGGAGCCACATACACTGACACTGACTCAGTCAAAGGATTGACTGTCCGACACTTACACTGATGCTTCTCTGCTTACGAAACTGTGTCACTCTCTAGAGCACTGGCAAACACTGCACGGCACAAGGTAAACAAAAAGATAAACAATTCAGAAGAGACAGACACACACACTCACACACACACACACACACACACACACACACACACACACACACACACACACACACACACACACACACACACACACACAGACTCACTTGCCCCCTCAGTTGTCCCAATTGAATTTATTGAATTCATTTTGATTCAAAGTGTCTTTGTTGGTATGATTGTTCCCAGGCTGTGTTATCAGAGCAAACCTCTCCACCTCTCTCTTTCTCTCTGTGTCTCTTTATTTCTTTCTCACTTCTATTGGGAGTCTTCTACTTTTTTCTTCACCTCCCTGTCAGTGTTCCTGTCACTCTTCTTCCTCCTATTTCCTCTCTTGTCTTTCACCCCCTTTTTGGCTAAATTCAAATGGTGCTTCAGTACTGGTAACAGTACTTCAGTCTCCTTTGAAGCTTGGTGTCATATCATTCTCAATTATCCTTTTCCCCTTTGTCTGTCTCCCTACGTCTACATCAATCAGTCTCTTCACTTCCAGTCTCTGCCTTTTTTATTTTCCTCTAACAATATTTCTCTTTTCTCTTTCTAACTGCCTTGTGTGCTTTTCTGTTCAGCAGAGATCATGCTCTCTCCCCCCTTGCAGAAGTTTAGATTTTGCATAATGTTTAGTAGTAACATGACAAGCCATCCTATAACATCAAAATGTAGTCTGGGCACAACCAATAGACAATTCTGAGGCTGGAATCAGCAGTTGTCTTTCCAACTGGACAGCGCTACGATCCACATTTACCACACCACGTTTACAGTTTTTGTCAGTAATTTTCACACTTGTCTCAATGCACTTTTTACTTTTTCAAAACTCTGAACACTTTCACAACAACCATAGACTATGGGAGCCAGTGTTCTCTTATGCATATCTTTAGGACAAATGCTATCAATCACCACATCTGAAATTCATGGATACTTCTTCTAGTCAGTGTTCACCTCCAACAAAATTATGTACAACTACAACAAGTTTTGCAGACATTTAGATACTCTTATCAAAACAGTTATCTGTGAAGTCAAAACCTAAGAGACATAAAATATAACAAATTAAATTAATATACATTCAACTATTTACATAGTTGCCCTATTTACCGGACTGTAGGCCTATTTACATGTATTACTTCTTGTAGTGGTCCATTATATGAAAACTCAAGTGAGGTAATACCCATGTATTGATGACCACCGACCTTTTTGCAATGCAACATGCAGGAACAGGAGACAAGGTAATATGGTTCACTAGTATACACATTGTATTTTCTGTTCCAAAATATACAGAATACTGTAAATTACAAAATGTAGTAAAACCACTGAAATGGCATATGTACTCTTAGACTACAGCATACAACTTGCAAAAAGTCTGATGCGTACCATTGCTTGTTTGGTTTGTTTGTTTGTTTTTTGTTTTTTTTTAAACCAAGAAAATGTGTGAACATTTTACTACTGTACTGGTTTTACACAACAATTATCCCATCACTTCATGAAGTGTCTGGCAGTATGTAGCAGCAGTCTGGCAGTACAGTAAGCAGCATAATAATATACAATTTAGGAAACAAACACTGTTCTATTTTTTTTTATTTGTTTACAGTTTACACAGATGCAGAGAAATATCCATTCATTCACTGCATATGCCATTTTCATCTATTGCATCTATTGAGGTACACCAATACATAAAAATGTCATTTAAATAGTTTGGTTTTGCAATATTCACTCTCGGTTTCTGGCTGTAGAGCATTTTGCAGCAAATGTTAACCGGGTTGCTAAATGTGTGTTAGTAAAGCACACTGTATGTAGTTTTGAAAAGGTAGAGCAAGTGTGCAAATGATTGGCAAAAACTGTAAAAGCAAGGAAGTGACAGTAAAACAATATTAATACAGTTAACAATTATTAATACTAATAATAGTGTTTAATTTCCTCCCTTCTTTCCTTTGTCACTTTTCCCCCCTAGCTGGAGAGACTAAATTCAGACCAGTGGAATGTTATCTAAGTCTATGTGTTTCTGCTCTGTTATTCTTCCCTGTGTTCTGCTCTTGAGCTGTACATGTGAGAGTCTTGTTACTCTGGCCTTTGGCCGGCCTTTATAAGAGTCAGCTCTCAAATGCTACCCTGGAGCTAGTGTGTACACAGAGACTTAGATGTGTGGGCTGGCTTATGGTATGCAGACATCCTCATACCATAATTCAGATACGGCCATGTTCAGGTGGTCAGAAAAGAATAAATATTTACAATAATGTAAAGGAAAGGAACAAACAAACTTGTTGCGTTTGTGTATTCCTGTGATGCCTTTCGGGAATGTGTGGGCGGCATTTAATGTGAGCTAATCATATATTTTGGACATGTTTTTTTGCAAATATTGCAGCCCAAACATACTGACTGCAGTGACTAGGGACTGAAGGCCTCCAGCTGATATTCATAAATAATGCACACCACTGTATGTGTTTTAAATGTCCTACATTTTTGGTTGATAGATAGCTTGGGTGGGGGGCATAATTCCATTGGCCACAGGCTAATGTTAGTTAACAACTGGATAAATGGCAGCCTAGAAGCTACAGCTAAATACCTAGCATGTTAGAAACAAAATATCAGCATCAGCAAGTATTGTAAAGGTAAAGACAGTGACACAAAGCGGTTTGTGAACACATGTTTTACAACATTCAGTCAATATCTCCTCATTTATTTATTTTCCCCAGGACTCATATTTTTCTTATTCTTCTATTCTTTTCCTATGTTCTTCTATACTTAGTCAGATCTGTGTCCTTTACAGTCATCATTAGACTGAGTTATTAAAGCCTTTTCTGGGTTTGAAAGATCTTTAAAGGAATAATTCAGAGTAAAATGTTTATTTTTTAGGCCAATTTTTGGATGATTAGTTCATACGTTGAATTGGGAGCGCAATCACATCAATCAGATGTGTTTCGAGAAAGTTTGTTTTTGCCGATTTCAATTGAAAGCGATAAAATGGCTGTGCGTGGGCATGTCAGTGGAGTAGAGGGTTCCTCATACTGCAGTGTCCCTAACTCTGCATATGCACGAACAGATTTGGTAGAGGAGTTTTTATAAAACCAGTACAATACCTAAAGTTGTCTAGCTGTCAACGACATCTTGAGGTAAATGTTCGTAAAAGACGACAAGTTGGCTTTCAGTTGAAATCGGCAAAAACAAGCTTTCTCGAAACACATCCAATTGATGTGATTATGCTACCAACTCAATGTATGGACTCCTTATCATCCAAAAAGTGGCCTCAGAATATTCCTTTAACTGCAAAGATGGACAGCACACACACACACACACAAATCGGTTACAACTAAGCAGTAATGTCAAGACTGAGGTCAGTGTGTTGTACGGCATGCTTCCAGTGGGAAATGAAGTGCGTGTGTGTGTGTATGTGTGTGTGTGTGCGCGCTCCTTGAAACCATTCAAAGGTAATTAAATATGAATAGCTACAGCAGAGCCTTTAGCCTTTTTATTGTCAGCCTGGCATAGTGACGACTCCATGACTACAAAAGTCTTACCTTATCAAACAGCCTTGCTGTGTCCAATAACCCTGATCTTGCCCAATAAAAAAATGAAAATCTTCCAATGAAAAGAGGTCAAAAAAGAAGATGAAACAATTCCCCGATAGATATTCTTTTTGAATGCACCTTTTTGTTGTGCTTCTCTCTTTTTTCTTTTCTTTTTTTTAACACCCTGTGCTTTTTAGATCTAACATCAACACATGAAAGGCCCCATGAATATGTATCTTTATTGTATCCTCATTAGTGTTTTAATAACCAGTGACCTTGTCTGAACTCTCTCTGCCTGACACCATGGACCGCAAGCTCTCTGTCAGAGCGAGAGAGAGAGAGATGGAGAGAGAAAGAGCGATAAGGACAGGGGGGCATACAGAGAGAGAGAAAGAGAGAGAGAGAGAGAGAGAGAGATTAATGCAGGAGGAGAACTAACAGAGAGAGGTTGTGACAAAGTAAATTAAATGGGAGGAATGGCCAGAGTAAGAGGAAAAGAGACAGACAGCGAAGAGAGAGAGAGAGAGAGAGAGAGAGAGAAAGAGTCATAGAGAGAGGGAGGAAAAGACAAGTGAAGTGAAATGAAATGAAACCTGCTTAAAAACCCTAAGGTGCCACACCCCTGCAGCCTTGTGTGTGTGTGTGTGTGCGTGTGCGTGTGCGTGTGCGTGTGCGTGTGCGTGTGTGCGTGTGTGTGCGTGTGTGTGTGTGTGTGTGTGTGTGTGTGTCTGTGTGTAAGTAGGGCCTGGGCCACTAACCTGAACAGATGGATCTGAGATGGGGGTGGAGGGTGTTTACGGAACCCTCCGTTGAGCAAGCACTGAGCAGTCCTGATGTTCATGGCTAGCTGGCTAAACCACTGTGCGCGGCTGGCACTCGATGGCCAGGCGTGGAGAGGCGAGCATGTCCTGGGTGCACACAGCGGTCTTGTTTTCAGTGGCGAGCCAGAGAGGCGTAGTGTGTGTCAGCAAGTGAGTGATGGAAGACTGGGCAGTTCAATGGAAATCACTGTAGCTTCTTAAGAGGCAAAACAGACAAAAAGCCAAAAAAAGAAAACCAATATTTTTAGAACTTTCTTGTTTCCATATTCCATCTGCAAAAGATTCCCAAATCAAGTCAAGAATCAGCTACGTTTTGGTTTTGAAAGAAGCTTTTTTTCAGTTTGGTTCATTCTGTTGTCAGAAGTAGAATCACTGACTTGGTGAAGAGTAGACATGTTTCTCTTCTCCTGCTGGTCTTGTTTGAGGGCCGGTCATGGTGACCGTAGGGTTTTTGGCGCTACAGCGCTCTTATTCTGGCCTGGCTTGCCGAACAGCTTACCCAGCATGCACTGCGAGGCACTGTCTGGTGCCCCCTGCTCACGTTTTTGGGGAAAATGCTGCGATGCCTATCGGCATCACCACACTTGACCAGCTGATTAGAGAGCTAGCCTACGGATGCCTAGATACTGAGAGGAGAAGTATGAGATAGTAAGCAGAAACAAAGAGTGAACACTGTATTAATGCCAGTTTGGTGAAACACATGTCTGACAACGCCACTCACGTCACCTTAACCATAAGCTAAACGCTGGTCTCTGGCATTGCTGACCAAAACCACTAGAATTCAATTCCAAAAAAACTAACAACTGAATGAAATGAATGAAAGTAAAGACCACAAGAGAGAGGAGGGATGGAAAGAAAGAGAGAGAGAGAGAGAATGGTTCTGAGAAGGGAGAGTAAGGCGCTGGGAGACGATGACTAAGGGGAGGGCCTCTGGAGAAGGATGGAGATGGAGTAAGCAGCAAAAGAATTAGAGAGCAGAAGAGGTGAGAGGTGAAGTGCAGGAGCGAGGGAACAAGGAAGAAGAGAAGAGAAGGGGAGAGGAGATGGGGGATGGGCGGGGAGGGGGGAGAGTGGTGGGGCTGGAATGATGGCTGCGGAGCTTAGATTGTTATCTCATCATAGCGCTCAGGGATCTTAGGGGAGAAATCCTCCTCCTATTAATCAGACAGGGAGAGAGAAGGAAGAGGGGGGGAGTGCAGAGAGGAAGTGGAGAGGAAGAGACAGGGGTGGCATAGAGACAGAAAGAGTGACAGAGACAGAATGAGAGAGAGAGACCTGGGGGGAGGTAAAATGTGTGTGTGTGTCTGTGTGAGAGAGAGGGAAGGAGAAAGATGTTGTGCAGAGGGATCCCAACACCTGTCTTTTCTATTTTCTAACATAATGAATAGACAGAGATGTGCAAGCCACCATAGCAGGGTCTCTTGCCAATAGAAGGAGTCTCTGTCTCTTTCTCTCTCCCCCCCGCCTCACCCTGTCTCTCCCTGTCTCTCTCTCCCTCTCTCTCTCTCTCTTTCTCTCTCACTCTTTCTCTTCCCCTCTCTCCCTCTCCTCCCCTGGCCCGTCAGATAACATCTTTATGAAGCCTGCTGCAGCGAACAAGCGTGACAATCGCTGATAGAGAGGCGTCGCCCTGCATTTTCCACGGTCACCGCTCACCGTGACTCTCCCACCAACAAGATGGCGTGTGCCTAATGGGGAACTGGTGTTGTCAACATCTGGCCTCTTACCACACTCTTCTTTCAGTCTTTCTTTCTTTCTTTCTTTCTTTCTATCTTTCTTTTTTTGGTTGTTTCTTTCTGTTGGTCTTTGTTTATATATTTTTTTCTTCCTTTTCCCTTTTATTCCTCTGAAAAATCCACTGTTCATCCAATTAGACGATGGGGTAATTGTTATGGGGAACACACAGTGAGGGTATCGCTTTGATAATTGAATCATAAGATTTGGCAGCAATCAAAAAGGCATCAGCAGCTGGTGCCTACAGTTTGAGAGACGCCTTGTGTCATTAGTTTCATTTCGTACAACTTACACAATAGCTAGCACACACAAACACACACACACGCACACACAGACACGTGCAGACACACACAGGAAAGAGCTTAGCCACAGTTCAATGTCTGTGGCAAGTGAGCGAGGGGGGGGGGGGGGTGCGCAGTAGAGCCCTCTATAAAAGTCATTACCACTGCGCGCTGGGAAGAAAAAAAGTTGAGTGTTGTTCTCTGTCTGTTGCCTTCTGTTTTTGCCCTCTGCCAAATATCTGCAGCTGTCAAACTGTGCAGAGAATTATGCGCATGAGTGTAAGAGAGAGAAAGAGAGAGGGAGGAAGAGAGGAGGGGTGGAGGGAGAAAAAGAGAGAAAGAGAGGATTGATCGGAAGAGGAAATGTTGACGGGAGATGGCTTCGGAGACCAAAAGGATCTTTCATGTTGCTGTGGGTGCCAGAGGGGTGAGAACTGATGCCGAGTTCTCTAAATTAAAAGGAAAGAAGGCTTGCATGCGTGCCTGCACTCAGTCTCTTTCTCCTATCAACACACACACACACACACACACATTCTTCCTCCTCCTCTGCCTATTCCTGTCTTGCACACGTCACACACACCTTTATGTCTTTTGTTATTCCATCTATGTCTCTTTTTCACTGATTACTGCTTTTTTTACCTCTCTCTCTCACACATGCACACATGCTTCCGCTTGTCCCGGTTCTCATATTTATTTATTTATTTTTATTTAATACTTTCTAAATCTCCTCTTCCTCCTCCCTCCTCTTCCTGTTCAAATGTCAGGTCATTTTATTACTGCTGTTCCAGACCAGGGGGGGTGAGCTTGATATAGTTTTCTATTTTGGTGTTACCGTTCTGACTTTAGAAGAGAGGGCAAGTTTCCTTCCGTCTCCCTCCTCAGTTCCTTTCCTACTCTTGTCTTGTCTGTCTGTGTATTTTCTCACACTTCATCAGTAGCTTTTTGGCGCCAGGTGTGAGTGACCCCCTGAATGCTGCATGTTCCTGACTTTAATAGAGATCATCAATTTCATCTGGGACATTTACGACATGCCTAAGCTCTTCCTGACGCTGCATAACAGCAGAAGCAGAAGCACACTTTCTTCCTCCCTTTCCTCCCTTTCGTTCCCTTCCTTCCTTCCTTTCTTTCTGCTCCTTTCTTTCTGTCTTTCTTTCTTTCTGCTCCTTTCATTCTTTCTATCTCCCTCTCTTTTTCTCTCTGCTCCTCTCTCTGCCCATCTCCTGGAGAGGGTGTATGGTTCTTTTGTACTCTTCTTCTTTGGGCAGCATACCTGTCCATCTCTGTCATATCTTAATTGGAGAGGAGGCCAAAGGACTGGTGGGGAACATTAAGCGTTCATTTATAAAATCCTAATTCCCTCCAGACTGCTTTTATCACTCCTGGGTGCCCAGCTGTTCAGCCAAGTGTGTGTGTGTGTGTCTGTGTGTGCGTGCGCATGTGTGTGTGTGCGTGTGTGGGTGTGTGTGTGTGTGAGTCATATTCAAGTCCACATCAGAGTTATGTCTCCATCCTACCACATGTGCACATTATTGTGCGTGTGTGTGTGTCTTTGTATGCATGCATGCCTCATGTCCAAGTACACACACCCTAGTGCCATTCAGCATATTGAATGAGAATATGTGCCACTGTGTGTGTGTGTGTGTGTGTGGTACTGGGGAATACACTGAAGTAATGTTTCCATGTAGTGTCTTCCTTGCGCTTGTGTAATTCACATTGGCATTGAGGGGGTCCAGTGCAGCAGTGGGAATGTTAACCACTCCACTCATTATGTGCCAGCATAATGATGTCAACCGTTTTGACACAGACAACGCCGAGCTGTCAGAAAACAGATTGTGCTGGAATGGTGAAATGAGGTGCACGCATGGAATAAGACATCACACACTCACACAGACTCTCTCTCTCTCACACACACACACACACACACACAGAAACACACACACACATACGTGCACCCTTTGCCAAGCTCTCTTAAAGGTTAGGTGCTGTCAGAGCTTCATTTCCACCACCACCCTCCACACACACACAGAACCAGACACACACACACACACTCACACACACACACACACACACACACACGCATGCTCCTGTCTCTTTAAAAAGGTCAACCACCACACACACACACACTCACAGGATCTCTGTCTCTTCAGGATTGAAAACATTGAACATCAAATGTAAGATGATTCTCCTTCCATTACATATTACTGTACATTAATTTGTCAGTTACACATCATGGCATAAACCCACTCATTTACACACACACACACACGCACATAAGCACATACTCCTGTCTCTTTAAAAAGGTCAACCACCATACACACACACTCACAGGATCTCTGACTTTTCGGGATTGAAAACATTGAACATCAAATGTAAGATGATTCTCCTTACATTACATATTACTGTACATTAATTTGTCAGTCACACACCATGGCATAAACCCACTCATCCACACACACACGCACATACGCACATACTCCTGTCTCTTTAAAAAAGTCAACCACCATACACACACACACTCACAGGATCTCTGACACTCCAGGATTGAAAACATTGAATATCAAATGTAAGATGATTCTCCTTCCATTATATATTACTGTACATTAGTCACACTCCATGGCATAAACCCACTCATCCACCCACACACACACACACACACACACACACACACACACATACACCTCAACTTGTTTTTAGCCATTGTCATCACATCACACATGTGACAGAAAGTCAATAACCTTCAGCCTTTATGTGTCAGGTGACAAAATCAGTCTCGCCCGCACCTTTGGAACACAGAAGAAACCAGAGTGGAAAGAAAGAAGGCTAGATAGACTGAAAAGAAGACAGCTAGAAAGGGAAAGAGAGAAAGAGAGAGAGAGAGAGAAGGCTACAGTGGATGAAAGGAGTGTAATTGTTCTCATGTTCATTCCCTTGTCGAATACTAGGCTAAATCTACAGAGAGAAAAGAGGGGGAGAGAGAGAGAGATAGAGAAAGAAAGGGTTGGGTGGGAGAGACATCCTTTCTTCATCATATCATCCCTTTCTTCTTTCTTCTTTTGCTCTTGTGTTGAATAAGAGAGAGAGAAGGAGGGAGTGAGGGATGGGGGGGCATCTTCTCTCTCCATCATATCACCCCTTTCTTCTTTTCCCCTCACATTGGTTCTCTGAAGTGTCTGGAGGGCCTCCTTCGCCCTGTCAGAGCACGTCAGCATCAGGCAGTCGCGGACTTCCGCCAGGGGAGCAGAAGCCGGGTCGTCTCTCCCTAAACCAGCCACAACCACCCACCCACCACTTCTTTCACACAACAAGCACAGGGGGGTGTTGGGAGGCTGTGTGTGTGTGTGTGTGTGTGTGTGTGTGTGTGTGTGTGTGTGTGTGTGTGTGTGTGGAGCGGTGAGTAGTCAGTCTCTATCGTGTCCGGATCCCACCTTTTCCCCTACTCTAAAAAAAAAAAACAAAGGACCGTGTCAAACGTGACATTTTAAAGGTGAAATCCGGTGTCATCTTTTATTTTCAACAGCCTTGAAAAAAAAAAAAAGAGGAAGTGAAAAGTTCTTGGAAGACCTACAGCCATGATGGACTTTTCAAAATGTAGAATAAAACAAAACAGAAGCAAATGTCTCCCTCTTGCTCTGTGCAGTCTGGAATGAATGTGTGAATTCTACACACAAAATAATGACCTGAAAATTTTTTTAATGGAACACATTTATTATTTATAACACATTAAGTTTTATTGTGATATTATTTTTGTTACAATATTTTGTTTTATCACAGTATTAGATATAAGACATTAACAAATGTCTCCCATTTGCTCTGTGCAATCTGAGCAGACATAGAATTCTACTGTCAAAATAATGATTTGAATAAAGCAATTCGTAATTGAATTCATATATAGAATGTTAGACTTTATTTTGTTTTATTTTGACTTTAGAGTTGAATTGTTGTTGTTTTATTTCAGCATTAGATAAGGAGATTTTATAAATAGGAAGATATTCAACTTTTATCTCCTAAGCTAGTTATGGCTGTTTCCAAGCCTACTATAGTTCATTTCCCAACCGATTTGAAGCACTTTGTAGTGCTCTTTCTTGGGGCACGTGAGGCTTTCATCTGATATCATCTCTGCACTCTTGCTGATCGTCTTCAAAGTTTGCCATCTCACAGATAGCTTATTGAAGCTAGCTGGACTGCTTATCAAAAGATTTTAGGCACTATGGATGTTCCATTTTGAAAGACAAAGAAAAAAAAGAAAGTGAAAGAAAACACATCTGACAGGATAGACAGGATGGTTCTTAGGGTCTTAGAGTTGCTCTGAGAAGAATGAACGGTTTGATGGGGCTTGTTAGCATGGGTTCCCGATGACTGAATGGCTCCTGCTGCAACTGGGATAACAAGGGACCTTTTGCCTTTGTTTTTTTTTTTTGTTTTTTTTTGCAATTTGAGTCAAAAATAGTGAAAAATAAAAGCTAAACCATGTTGAAATGGCTTAAAGGGGGAGAGAAACAGGGTCTAGCCTGAGACTGGCTTTTGTTCAGGATTAATGCATATGTAGAGACATATCTTATTCAGTGATTATTAGTGATTCTCTCTCTCTCTCTCTCTCTCTCTGTGTGTGTGTGTGTGTGAGAGTGTGTGTGTGAGTGTGTGTGTGTGTTTGAGTGAATGCAGATGTGTCCACATATGGTGATGCAGTTTGGTTCGTTGCAACAGTGCTCAGTTCATTGCATTCATCTTGCTACCTTGGCTTGTGCGAACACCATTTCGCTCACTTTGATACTGCCAGTAACATGAAAAGCAACGGCTTAAGGCGAGGAGCTTTAAGAGGGGGAGAAAAGAAAAAGGAAAGAGAGAGAGAGA